>VUYV01000269.1:877716-902071 GCA_008711295.1 Anarhynchus alexandrinus
GCCACCGCCGGTGAGCGCTGGCAGGAGCTCCCTGCACCGCCCCGGCCCGGGGGGGGGGAGGGGGGCAAAGTCCTCTCCTTTCCAGGTTTATTACGCAGGGTAATTGCCGCCGCTGGGCTCGCTTTATTAAGCGCCCGCTTTAATATTTCACCAAGTCTCCGTACTCGGTGATCCTTCGTGCGTCCCCGCCGCGTAGTGCCACCAGGTCTCGCCCCGGGCCTGACCCTCGGTGCCCTCCGGGCGGAGGGTGAGATGCTTTTGGCGTGCCGGGATCAACGCTGGTCTCTCCGATCCTGTGCCGGCCACCCCCCGCCAGACCCCCGCGAGCCCTGGCACGGTGGTGGCGATGCCAGCGAGGGGTGCCCGCGCCATCCCTTCTTGGAATCAACCCCCCCCCCTTGGCACCGGCGGAAAAACACATTTCGTCAGCGGCGACGGCGGCAAGCGCTGCAGAAGCGCGGCGTCAAACAGGCTGGGGTGGTTTAGCCAGGGTGTGGTGGTGGGACCCGGCTGGGTCCGCAGCCCTGCTCTTCCAGGCATGGGGAATGCCGGGAATGCCGGCGAGGTAGAGGAGGAGGAGGAGGGATGTTCCCAACAGCATGGCCGCGGGCTCTCCCGCAGGAATCCGCTCGCTTGCAGCGTTGGGCTGCTGAACTCGGTGAAAACGATGGAGGCGGCCACAAGGCAGAGCCTCGGGGGACTTGGGCTTTGGGAGGACTGTGTTAGATATCCCCACCAGGGCTTGAAAAAATCCCCTTGGAGAAAGGTGGTTTTCCAAAGACGTGGAAAAGAGAGAGAGCGTCCCTCACCGCATCGGCCGGGGCGTGCAAGGGAGCGTGGTGAGGGATATGGTGTGCTACGGAGACAACCAGAACGTAGGGTCTGTACTGCTGATGGTGTTTCAGTAAGGGCTGATGCGGCTGTTCCCAAATCGCAACGTGAATTCACACGACTCCTTGAGAGCTGGGTTGGATGATGTCTCTTCATCCAGCCCTTCCGGAGCTTCTCGCACATGGTTTCAGGATGCCCTTCTTGTGGTACACCTCAAGATGGGTTGTAGGTAGCTGTGGTGAGCTCTGTTGGCCACAGTCAGGGCTTTCCATGGATGGTCTCACCAAGACACCTGCTGGGGTGGGGCTGGACCACCAGCACCCTTTACCACCCTTGGCCGTTCTCCAGCTCTCCCAAAAAAGGCCAGTGTGCGGTTAGGGTGACCTTGGTGGCTGTTCCCTTCAAGACAGTGCCTGGCCTTGTCCATCTTCCCGTTGCTCAACATCGGAGGGAGGGTGCCTCCCAGCCGCGCTGCGCTCTTAGGAAACGGCTGGTGATAGCCCCATTACCTTTTGACCTACTTGAGCTCTTCCGTACCCGTTCTGCTAATTACAGCTCACCTTCTTCAGGGGAAGCGGGGCTGGTTTGACCGCAGCCACCTCCCACACCCTTCCTGGGGCTGCTCACGCAGGTCCCCGGCGGTGGGGACACCACATCTTCCTAGTGCTCTCCTTGCCCTAGGCTGTTCCTCCAGCTCGGTGGAGCCTCCCATGACTAACAGGTTTTGAGATAATTGTTCCACTCCCTAATCTCATCTGCAGAAGATTCATGACATTGTTTTCGAAGCGCCATGAGCCATTTCCAGGGGCTCTAAGCCCATGAGGGATGTGATTCATCCACGCTGCTCCCACAGGTACTTAATCTTCTCCAAAACAGCAAGTCCTTCTTCCACGCCTATTATCTCCTTAGGAAACACCACCCAGGCGAGCGCCTAACAGGACACTTTTGTCTGTTCAGCGCTGATGGAGACCTGTGCCAGCACTTGCTTCCTTGCACAGGCCACGAGGTATAGTCCTTCTCCGGGAGCAGTTGTCCCAAGAGAGGGGACTGTGGGGCTGGGACCCCCTTGGCCATCACTTGTGGGTTGAGTACCTACTGTGGACCATCAAATGCAGAGAAAAGAGGATGCTGGAAGCGTCCCTCGTTAACTAAAGCTCCTTCTTTCCCATGCCATGCCCTCAGAGAGCCCTTGGGATGGACGTGGGTCCATCCTTCTTCGTGGTGAAGGTGTGGGACACTGGAGCCTGTTGGCGTCTGGGGCCAGAGACAGTTCAGGGGTGACGAAGGCCATTGCGCTGCCTGGAATTAACTCTCATTTTCACCCATAGCGTCTTGCGGTGGACAGTGATTAATTACTCCCAGCATCAAATATTTGTGTCCTACCACTGAACTTGTGCTGTTCTACTGGTTCTGGTTGGACTTTGCTGCCGGAGCAGGAGCTCCCTGTTGTCACAACTTTCTTCTCCGGGGAGGGCAGATCCTCGGGCGGCTGTGGTTCAGCTAAGGTGGGCTCAGCTCCAGGAGATGTCTCCTACACCCAACGCTTGAACATCCCTGTGATCCTTCCCCAAGCCCAGGCATGAAAACCAAACGCAAGCCTGGAGGTGCTTCCCATGGCACGGCCAACCTGAGCCACAGCCACCCAAGGAGCCACCTTGACCCTTTGTGTGATCTTCTCCCCCAGGACTCTCCATCCCTTGTTTCCAACTTACTTTGGGCCATGACTGAGGACTTTTGGGGGGCTTTCCTTATGTTTCGCTGCTGTAAAACACAGGCAACCGTTTGTGCCCATCATCCCGTGCATCTGATGCCACCTTGGTGGGACCAGCCTGAGTCCCAGGCTCCGATCCTCCATCTGTGAGGGGTTTCCACGCATCTCAGCGGGAAGGTAGGCACAGCCCAAACCTCTCCCCGGCTCCTGGCAGGACGTCTCTGCTCCTGGAGAGTATCGGGGCTGCTCCCCAGGACAGCATTGCTGGGAGCACGGACCATCCAGCCAAGCGCTGACCCCGGATCTGGCGCTTCACAAATCCCCTCGTCTTCGGAAAGTTCCTGCCTCCGACTTGTTTTTTTCAGGTTGCGCAGGATCCCCAGGTGTTTACAAAACACGGCTCCGCTTCCAGCTGCATTCATGGCTTCGGGAGAGGTTTCACCTTCTGGGAAGCCACTCCTCGGCCTGACCTCGAGCTTTTCCATCCCGGTGAGGCCCCCATGTCCCTGTGCCCTCTTGCCCACGTAGCCTTGGCAGCCCCTTCACCAGCCGGGCTTTCTGCACCACGGTTCTCCAAACAGGAGCTGCTTTTGGGCTGCAGGGACCTTGCTCCGTCGGCATGGCTGGGAAGCGTCGGTGACACTCCGACGTGCTCCCAGCTCCACTAACGCCTGGTACCATCATCCCCCATCTCCTGGGACATGCGTGGTACCCGTGCCAGGCTTGCTTTGCCATCACCCTCCCATCTCCCATCCCTCCCGTGCTCCTCGCAGGGCATCTACCTCAATATTAGGGTGGTGGGGATGGGGGAAATGTGGCTCCCCCTTGGCCACGAGACAGGTCCCAGGGGAAGCTGGCTTGGCCACGCTCCAGGTGACCTCCTGCCGCCTCTGCTTCTGGGGGAGAGGGCAGTAGGTTATGGCAGCTGTGACCTGGTTCCGATCCCACGCCTCCATCCTGCCGGGGCAGGCGGTTGCAGAGCAGAGCGTTGTCACCAACCCCAGGTTGCTCAAGAGGGTTGGGGCCAGGAGGTAGAGGAGGAGGAATTTGGGGGGGGGCAGATGATCCTGATGCTCTTGGAAGGTGGCCAGGGCGCACCAGCGCTTGCAAGAAGCTCTTCTGGATGGCTCTGACCCATGAACAAGAGTGAGGTTGTGCTGTGCCTGGTGGGAACGGTGCTATTCGTGCGAGGTGGTGGGGCTTCGTGGCAAACCGTGAGCCCAAGACCACGCGTGGTCCCCCACCGAGCTTGAGGAAGGCAGCAGGGATGTCCCACGTGGCATGAGGCTGGAGCCGACCTCGAAGCGCGGCAGCAGAGAGAGGACCCCGCACTGGGACAGTCCCCTGGAAAGGACTGGGGGGGTGGGATGGAGGAGGCAGGGGACATCTTCCAGCACAGGCTCTGTAAGGGGTGGGAGTGCGTCTCCACTGCTCCAGAAGGGGGTAAATATGACAGCAAGCGGAGCCGGGCTTGTCCTCGCTGTCCCCTCCTCACACACCCCCCACCTGGAAGGGGGCCAGGGTGCGATGGGGGCCATGGACAAGCGCTGGAGGATGGGAGCCCGTCCCTGCCAGCCAGACAAATGGCCGGGACCAAGGACGTGGCTGTCATCCCACCGGGGACACGGAAGCGGCAGGACGTCTGGCTGGGGTTGGGGGAGCCGGTTGCATCCCCCCCCGAGTGCCGGGGAAGGGGAGAACGGCAAACGGAAGGCCAGCAGCCAGCGCCCCAAGAGCGGTGGGACACCAGGCGTCGTTTCGGGTGGCCTCGCCGTGTGCGTGGCCGCCGTGCCCCCTCGTGGCAGCAGGACACAGCTGGTGGCCCCGGGGCTGGCGTGGGCAGGAGCCACGCAGGGGCTGAGCGTGGCTGCAGGCAGGGACGGAGGAGGTGGTGGGTACCACCCCGGCGGGGTCACCTCATCCCACCCGGAGCATCCTCTTGGGGGTGCAGCACCCCAAGCCCGCCTCTGCTGATGCTGCCCGAGGCCACGCGTGCCCCAGGTCCCCACCAAGCCCACGAACCTGCTTCTGCTCGCAAAGGAGTCTCTGGTGTCCCACCACCCCATCTCCCTGCTGGAGGTGGGGGGGGTGGGGGGGGCTGCGCTTGCCTGGTGTTTTTTTTGGCATAAGCCACTTGCGTCACGGCCAAGCCAAGCACTTCAGGCGCCGCTCAAGGGCAGCGCGTGCCCGGGGCCGGGCCGGGAACCCTGGAAATATCACCAAGGCTGCAAAAAAAAACCCACCCAGCTGGAAAAAAAAATAATAAATGGGTCGGTGGAGGCCTTCACGGAGGACACAACCACCCTGAGTGCCGCCAAAGCACTCGGAGGGGGGGACGGGACATTCCCCAGCCCCCTGCCTCTGTTTTCCCGTGAGCCCTTGGGGGGTTGTCACGTGTATCATGTCACTTTGGGTACCTGGGGCATGTGCAGGGGGTCGGGAAGATGCTTTCCTACCCCTGTCTCCTTCCCACTGGGCATCTGAGTGGCTCAGTGTCATCTGCTGTGACCTCTTCATCCTCTCTTTGCGGATCCAAGTGTAGCACCCGGAGGAGAGGAGAGCCACACCACATCTTGGGGCGCCTCTGGGACACCTGCAGCTCTTGGCGTGGCACCCCACTGTCCCCAGAGCCACCCAGGACCATCGCAGGCACCTTGCGAGCTGGCATGGGTTGGCACTACCCGGCTCCTCCGAGGCCACCGGCGCGTCCAGCCTCACCGGAGAGGGACAACCCTGGGCAGAGGTTAGCCGGGAGGAAGAAGCTGTCCTGCCCGGTGGAGTTTTTCTTCATTCCTTGAAAGCCGCAGAGACCTGCTGTGCGGGATTCAGGGCTGGAGGCAGCGCCGGGGCAGCGCCGAGGTGGAGCTGCCGTGATGGATGATGTGACAGCGTTCCCAAATGCCTCTGCCACGGGGGGACGGTGTCCAAAAGCATTGCAGCTGGCAGAGGGGGATGCTCAGAAATGGTACCCACCCACCATCTAGCACCCGTGGGGAACATCACGGCCAGCACCCAGCCTGGGGTTTTAATCCATGGCCGAGATGGCATGACCAGGAGGTGGCATGTTCCAACCTGGATGTCTCCCAGGCCCCACAGGGACAGGCAGATGCTGCCCTGGCTGCAGAAATGGTACCCACCCACCGTCTAGCATGCGTGGGGAGCATCACGGCCAGCATCCAGCCTGGGTTTTAGTCCATGGCCGAGATGGCATGACCAGTAGGTGGCATGTTCCAAACTGGACGTCTCCTGGGCCCCACGGGGACAGGCAGATGCTGCCCTGGCTGCAGATATGGTACCCACCTACCATCTAGCACGCGTGGGGAGCATCACAGCCAGCACCCAGCCTGGGGTTTTAATCCATGGCCGAGATGGCATGACCAGGAGGTGGCATGTTCCAAACTGGACATCTCCCAGGCCCCACAGGGACAGGCAGAAGCTGCCCTGGCTGCAGAAATGGTACCCACCCACCGTCTAGCACCCATGGGGAGCATCACGGCCAGCATCCAGCCTGGGGTTTTAATCCGTGGCTGAGATGGCATGACCAGGAGGTGGCATGTTCCAACCTGGACATCTCCCAGGCCCCACAGGGACAGGCAGGTGCTGCCCTGGCTGCATTTACACCACGAGGCAGCCCGTGCACAGCGAGATGGTTCCAAGGCTTGCAACTTGGCCGGGGCCAGGTTTGTTGGGGGACAACATGGCTGCTGTGCCCTGGACCAGCTCCGGGAGGGACCCAGGTCCTGGACTGGCTAAAATGCCCCGGGAGAAGTTTGTAAGGGAGAGGTGAGGTTTGAAACAGGGTATTACCCTTGATTTTACGGCGCCGTGGCCTCGCGCTCCAGCCGCCGCTCCTGCCCTTGAGCGTGCAGCCTTGAGCCTGGCAGCAGTCCTCGCTCCTCCTAGAGGGTCCCCCCCCAGGGTGTCCCAGTACAGCGGGGGGATCACGCTGTCCCTGGGAGGGACGATGGTGCCTGCAAGGCCCTGGGCTGGCTGCTGCAGGCTGAGCGCTTGCCTCGGGCAGCAGGGCTGGGGACACGGGCGGAGGGATGCTGGCTTGGCCCAGGGAGGGGGTACCACATCACCTCCGCAGGGGGACAGGGACACCGGGGTCCCCAGGTGCGGCCAACCAGCCCTGGGGTGGCTCCTGCAGCACCCAGATCTTGCTCAGGAGCGGGGTGACTGCTTCCCCAGAGACGGCGGAGGGAGCATCACCCCTTCCCTCCTGCCACCCCCACTTGGCCCACGGCGTCGAGAGCCTCCAGCATCCCAGCCCAGCGGCGGAGTGACCCAGGCGCAGGGACAAGGGACACCAGCAGCGTGTCAGCTCACTTTATTGCCACAGGTGCCACGGGCCAGACCCAGTTCCCAGAGCGGGGTCTGGGTCCAGCCCCTTCACCCCTCTAATACTGTTGAGAAGACAACCCCCGAACCTCCG
Organism: Anarhynchus alexandrinus; assembly: GCA_008711295.1. Classification (NCBI taxonomy): domain Eukaryota; kingdom Metazoa; phylum Chordata; class Aves; order Charadriiformes; family Charadriidae; genus Anarhynchus; species Anarhynchus alexandrinus. The sequence goes on from VUYV01000269.1 coordinate 884,694, forward strand.
TGCCCGTGCATGGGCGCTGAGCATCCTCCATCCCGGCCCCCCGCCCCGGAGCAGCTCCGGGGCATCGCTCCCATCCTGCTGCCCGCACCTCTGGGAGCGGGGAAAAGCGAGGCGAGACCCAAGGGTGCAGAGGGTTCCAGTCCTGGAGCAGCAGGGACTGCCACCACGTCCCGCCCTGGGGGCTGCCAGCGGTGGGGACCAGCGTGAGCCCCCTTGGGCCACCTCAAACGTCCATACCGGGCGCCCGCCCCAGGCCCAGCGCCTGCACCAGGTCATCGCTGAGCCCGCTCTTCAGCGTCCGTCGCACTGCGAGAAGAGGAGAGGGGGGTACTGGAGTCACCAGCAGCAGCACGGGCAGCGCTGGCTGCCAGGGTCCCCACATGGTGGCCCCGGCGTGCTGGGGAGGGCAGTGGTGGCAATGGGGTGCAGTGGCACCCTGAGACCAGACCATATCACCCGCTGTGGCCTGGTGGGCTCAACACGGGAGATGAGGGGTGGCCAGTGGGGAAGGAGCCAGGCAAGGCGTGGGGACAAGGGCACAGAGGTGGGACGAGGCACGGGGACAGAGATACGGAGGTGGGACTGGGACACAAAGATGAGAAAAAGCATCTGGGCAGGGACACAGGACAGAGTACAGGGACAGGGATGCTGAGATGGGACAGAGGACAGGGACTGGGTAGAACATGGGAAGAGAGACACGGAGATGGGACAGGGATGTGGGAACAAGCCACAGAGGTGGGACAGGGCATAAGGACAGGGACACAGAGGTGGGACAGAGACACAGAGATGGGATAGGGCAAGGAGACAGGGACACAGAGATGGGGAAAAAGCATCCGGGCAGGGACAGAGTACAGGGGCAGGGGATGGGGACAGAGATGGGACTTACAGGACTTCCTATTGCCGCGGGACCTCCTGCGCTCCTTGTTGGCGCAGGGCCGGGGGTTGGCATTGAGGGTCACCGATTTCACCAGCCGGTCCATGATTTCATCCGAAGCATCATCTGGGGAGCTGGGAACATCCTCCTGGGCTGGAGAACCCTGGGTCGGGGTGACGTGCCCTGTCCCTGGATGGGGACAACGGAGATGCTGGCATCGGCTGTGCCCGGCCAGTTGGGCATGCCTTGAGTGCCTCTGCCACCCTGCTCCTACCCTGGCTGGCCCGGCTGCGGCGGGCAGGGGCGTCCGTGGGGGAGGTCAGCAGGATCTTCATGCTCTCGTGACCCGCTTCCATCTGCTCCTCGGGGCCGCTGGACACCACGGCGGGCGGTGAAGCGGCCTCGGTGATGCCAGAGAACTTCTCGGTCTGCAGCAGGAGGAGAGGGTGGGTGTCGAGGACCTGGGGGGACATCACCTAGTGGTGGTGGCTGGCCGACTGGCCCCATACCTCAGTGATGAGCCGTCCCCGGGTCTTGTTGCGCTCGCGGTGGGCGGCCCGTTTCTTCTGCTGCTGCAGGACACGCTCCCGGCAGGTGCGGTACTCCAGGGCGAACTCCCGCAGCAGCTTGCAGATGGGCGTCACCTTCACATCCCGCGCCGCGCTCACCGGGTACCCCAGGTACAGCAGGAAGGAGTGAAACCTGCGGGGAACGTCAGTCATGGTGGGCCACCAATGGGACTGCAGGGTTCCCGACGTGTCCCCAGGACCTCAAGCCACCGACCTGTTGAGGATGCGCCTGTGCACCACCTTCAAGACGACAATGCGCTGGGTGCTGTCCTTGAGGAAGTCCGTCAGCTTGCTCTTCAGCACCGGCTTGGTCTCATGCTTGGCAATCACCTTCAGGTTGTCCCAGGAGGCCCTGCACCTCCGCTCCAGCTGCATCAGGCTGTTGGCCAGCTCATCAAAGTCAACCTGGAAGAGTTAGATGTCAAGCCTCGGCCACGCCGGTGGAGCTGGGCAGCTGTGGGACTTGCACCCTTGCCTTGAGGGGTGTCATCTGCCTTGCCTCACCTTGGCACAGCGGGTGATAGAGGCGATCTCCGAGTAGAGGTCGGTGGTTTCTGGGAACTTCTCTACCACCATCTGGCAGAGATGGTGGAGTAGGGACTGCCGGTGCACCGTGTCCTTCACTTCTGAGACCTTCTCCAGGTAGCCCAGCTCAAAGCCTCTGCTCTGAAACCCCAATGGACTCAGCGGGGCCTCTCCATCCCTCCGCCAGCAGATCACACAGACCCACTGGGTCCCCATCAGCACCCGCACCACCCGGCGTCCTCAGGCACCATCCCAAGCTTCACATGGTCCCCCTTAGGTACCCAATACACCATGGCTGGTCCTGTCCTTGCAGCACTCAAGACAGGCCATGTCCCTCCACACCCTGCTCCTCACCTGGGAGCCATTCAAGAAGTTGCCCATGGCCAGCAGCGTGGCCAGGATGCACTTGAAGGTGTGATTTCTGGCCAGTTGCTCCATGCCCACCTTCAGATCAAAGAGTGGCTCTGCAATCTCCTGGGTGAGGAGAGAGGCAGGTGAGATGCCTTGGCCACCCTCTCCCTTGGGAGCTTCAGCATTCACTCTTGCCCATGAGGACAACTACCTCATGGTCAACCCAAGTCCATGCTTGCCTTGGGGACCTGCAGCCCGTCTCCAGCCAGGATGGCATGTCCCATACTTGGACATGGCTGGTCCCCACCAGGAACACGCTTGGCTCAGCGCTCAGCACTGCTGGGGTTGGCAGTGGTGGGAGGGCGGAGGGGTGATGGGGTACATGGCTCTGTACCTGCTCCAGGCTCTCGTAGTCCAGCTTGAAGGCCCAGAGCTGGAGCCTGGCCGTGAGATCGCTGATGGAAGACAGGGCAAGCAGGAACTGCTCCGCAGAGCCCAAGGGCACATCAGGGTTGGCCAGTTGGGCCTCCTGGATCTTCTGCTTCTCCTCCTCGGTTGGGACCATGGTCAGGATTTTCTAGAGCAGGCAAAAAGGGATGTGTCAGATTCCAGACACGTCACCATGGGACATGTCACCCCAGGGCTGACAGCGCAGGCATCATGGCATGGAGGTCTCCTGGCCAGGGGAAACAACCTGCATGAGGGCTTCAGAGGGACCAAGCTTCTCTCTTGCTCACCTCAATCCCTTCCTTATTGACCGCAAACTCGTCAAAGTTAAGCACGGCTGTCTTGATGATATGCACAGGTGGCAGCACCGTGAGGCCAATGTTGATGGCATTGCTCCTCTTGGGGTCCAGCACCACCACCACCTTCTTCCCATCGATGGCCTTCTGCAAAGAGGACAGGATGGATGGGGACAGCCAGGCAAAGGGCTCACCTTCATGAAAACACCATGGACACGGGGAGCCGATCAGGGACCCGGTGGTGAGCCAAACCTGCGCACTGCCCATCAATGTCCCCACCGAGCCTCTGGGCTGCAGGTACCCGTCCTCAGCATAGGCTCGGGGCGAGAGTGCACGCCTGGGGTCCCCACAGGAACTAACAGCCTTCCTCCCAACCTCTCAAGTCCCCTTGGCTGATGGGTGCCAGCCTGCTGGTACCTTTGAAGTTGGTGCTTCCTTTGACCGTGACTCAAAGAGATGCTCCAGTTTGGCAACATTGACCTCGACGTTCTGCAGGGATGCCCACAGTGTCGCCTGGCCAAACCTGCCCGGTTTGGCCACAGTGCCATCCAGCTGTTTCAGCTCCTTCCAGAAGAGCTTTACTGTCCTCTTCTTCTTGGCCTGCGAGGGGCCATCTGTTGCTGAGGGGCTTGGCAGCCCTGGTGGGAGTGGGCAGCCGGGGACCGCAGAAGGTGGAGGTGGAGGTGGTGGGCAGCCAGGGACCGCAGGAGGTGGAGGTGGAGGTGGTGGACAGCCGGGGACCGCAGGAGGTGGAGGTGGAGGTGGTGGGCAGCCGGGGACTGCAGGAGGTGGAGGTGGAGGGGGAACCATGAGAGCTCCCGCGCTTGTTGCTTCAATGCCGGGAGGAAGGAAGGAGCCGTTGGTCATGGGCCCCGTGTCCAGGATGTCAAAGTCTTCTTCTTCCCCCAGATCAGTGAAGTCCAGGTCCTTGATCTTCAGCTGCACGGGGCTGGCCTCCAGGCGCTCCCATGTCAGCTCCACGTCCTTCTTGATGGGCATCATCCCGGTGCTCTCCAACTTCTGCGTGTGGGTCTCGGCATCTATGCTGGACATGGCACGTGCCAGCTTGGCGTGGGCGCTGGCCACTGGCCCATCCGGAGCCCTGCTACGGGGCCAGGTGGCCTCCTGCTCCTGGTTGCCACCTCCCTCGACGTCCAACTCTGCCTCACCCTGGACCACGGGGGACGATGGGACCTCTGGGAGAACCTTCTCCCTCCCTGGCTCCGAGGACCCCTTGGAGTAGAGCATGTCCAGCATAAACTTAGTGTCGGAGGAGATGGTGCTGCAGGAGTCGGTGGTGTCCAGCCGAGCCAGGCGAGACCCTGCAGGGAGAGGGGGACAGCCCACGTGGAGGGGGCAGGTGCTGCTGGGCTGCACATAGAGTTGGGGTCCCGCTCCCAAGTGGGGACGTGCTCAGATGGCGGTGTTGGGAGCAGGATGGGGAGGTACCACCCAGCTCCTCCATGGTTCTGGGTATCATGGGCGTGGGCTGGGGACAGAGGGACCACTAACACCCACCCTGGGGACCCTGATGAGCCCCGAGCCAGGAGCACACACCCTGGTAGCACCTACTTATGCTGGGTGGCTCCGTCCCAGGCTCAGGTGTGCCGCCATCCCTGTCCCATGCGAGAGCAGTAGGATGCTCCAGCGTAGCATCGCCGAAGACATCGAGCCGTCCCTTGGCCATGGAAGAGATCTTCTCCTTCTGGGCTGCAGCCAGGTTCTCCAAGAAGCGAGCTCTACAAGACAAGGGTGGGACATTGGCTGAGAGGAAGGCAGGGATGGGGACAACGGGGACGACGGGCAAACCACGCCATGCCACACTGCACAACCAGCCCCGCAGCACAGAAACCCCCTGCACTGGCCACACATCAAGGACCCGGAGCATTCAACCTCCTCCAAGCCCTGCAGAAAGACAGATGATGCCACCACGGCTTGGGGACAAGGGATGCCATGGCCCCATGGGAGCTGAAGGCTCGTGCAGTCAAGGTGCCACTGTCACCTGTTGGTCCTGATGGACCTGGTGCTCACCGCGACCCTCGTCTAAAAGCTGCAAAAACCCAGGAGGGTGCTCGTGGGGACCCTCCTGCTCCTCACACCCCATGTGGCTGGAGCTCAGGTGCCTCCAGCCGGGCGCTGGCCCCAGGAAGCGCATGCCTGGAGACACACGCATGCCTCTACTTACTCAAACTTCCTCAAAATAGGCTTGTCCCCACGCAAGGGGGGGGCATCCTCCCGCCTGAGGGAAAACAGGGGTTAGCCCCCCCACTGCCGGCAGCCCCCCCCACACCTCCCCAGGGGGGTTCGTGCCTCCTGCAGGCACCCGCAGCGGCGGCCCTCCGGCGTGGGACCCTCACCCCACTGTCACCCCATGGCCTTGGGGTTCACCGGGGGGGTGGGAGAGCTCCAGCGAGTCCCCTCCAGCCCCGGCACCGCATGGTGCTGGCGAGACGGGGCACTGTCCCCCCCACCCCCAAAAACCAGAGCCACCCAGTTTGCCACCAGCACGGCGATGCCAGCCCCCTGCCAGCCCCGGCAGGGCCACCTCACACCCCAGGAGGGTCCCCGTGGGGGATGCTGGTGATGGGGGGGGAGCGGGCTGGGGTCCCGCCGGCAGGGCTCGGGGGGGAGAGGCGAGGGAGGGGGGGAGAGGCGAGGTGGGTGCGAGGGGGGGCAGCGAGCGAGGCAGGGCAGCGCCCGCTCCTGCCGGAGCATCCCGCCGGGAGGGAGCACGCGCGTGCAGAGCCCGGGCACTTACCAGACAGGGGCAGTTTGGCGCAGCCTGCAAAAGGAAAGATAGAAAAAGAGTGGGCAGAGGAGAGGGCAAGCGTGGGCAGAGAGGAGGAGCGAGGAGGAGCTGCAGCGGAGCCGCGTGTGCCCGAAGGATGCCCTGGAGCCCCTGGCCGGACCCTCTTGGATGCCCGCTCCCCCATCACGCTTCTCTCCAGCCCCGGTGCCTATCCAGACCCTTTTTACCCCCGGGATAGGCGCATCCCACCCACCTGGGAGCCCCCCCTGCCCATGGGGACCCCCCATGCACCCATCCCCTCCTGGCTCCTTACTTGTAGACGCTGCGCTCGCCCGGGCACGGGGGCTGCTCCTTCTCGGCCGGGGGACACACCAGGGACAGCCGCACACTGGACGCGCTGTTGTAGACGCTGCTGGGACAGGGTCTGGAAGAAGGAGGTGACAGGGACTGAGAGCAGCTCCCGCGGGGCTGCCCCCCACCCCAGCACCAGGAAGGGACCCGAGTGCTTCTCATGCCCCATCCCAGCATCCCCACCATCCCGGGAGCATCCCCGCCATCCCGGGAGCATCCCCGCCATGGGCCACCTCCAGCCGCACTTACTCTGCTGGGCTGCTTGGTGCGGGGGTAGCCGGAGCGTCCTCGGTGGGGGGCTCCTTTGGGGTGCCAGGGGACCCCACCAGCGGCTGGGCATCGGGGCCGGGCTCCAGGCAGCCACCTTGGGATCGCCACCCACGTCGACCCTCGTCCGTCCTCCTCCGTTCCTTCCGTCCCCCCGAGGGCGGTTCTTCCACGCCATCCTCCAGCTTGAGAGCGCTCTGCGGAGGGGTCGGGGCTGGGGGGGGGAGGGGGGACACGGCACCGGCCACGGTACCTCTGCCACCCCACGCACGCCCGCCCTTCCCGCTGCCACGCCGGATCCCACGGGAGCCCCGCTCACTTCGTAGAGCGCGAACTGCTGCTTCAAGTCAAGGTCGGTGCCCTTGCTGCCCAGGTACTGCTGCACCACCCGCTCCATGCCCTGCTGCTCCAGGCAGTCCGTCACGTCGTAGAAGGTGTCCTGATCCGGCAGGGCTGCCAGCGTCTGAGCAGGACCAAAACGGGACGCTGCTGGGACCCGGCGTGACCCACGCCGAGCCCCTCCCCTCTCCAGCGTGGCATCGCGGGGACGCCCTGCCCACCCCCGGCATCCCCCAAGACCTTGTTGATCAGCGTCATGGTGAACACCAGCAGCTCCGTGTCAGCCCCGTTGCGTTGCTCCAGGATGGCCATCAGGTTGGACCACGGGCACGTGCCTGGGAAAAGTGAGAGGCGAAGGTGACGCCCGGGGCCACGGGATGGGACGCCGTCCCCCAGCGGGGACCTCGCGGGAGGCTGGGGCTGCACCTACCTCTCGCCTGGTCCACAGCGTTGACGGCGCGGATGAGGAGCAGCGCGTTGGGCTCCGTGTACTCCACGAAGACCAGCAGCAGCTTCAGCGCCATCTTCACCACCAGGCGAAACTGGGACAAGGGACAGCGGCTGGGACGGTGGCAGGGGCCAACGCAATTTCTGGGTGCTGCGGGGTGGCTGTGCCCACACCCCAGGGCTGGGGACACTGGCCGCGGGGCCAGTGGCCACCCTGCAGCTGTGATGCTGATGGCCAAGAGGCACCAGGAGGGAAGCCATAGCAGGACCCTCTTACTCAAGCTCTGTCACCAGGAGCATGGTCACATCAGGACAGGGAGCTCTGGGGACACTGGCCGTGGGGCCAGTGGCCACCCTGCAGCTGCGATGCTGATGGCCAAGAGGCACCAGGAGGGAAGCCATAGCAGGACCCTCTTACTCAAGCTCTGTCACCAGGAGCATGGTCACATCAGGACAGGGAGCTCTGGGGACCCTGGGTGACTTCCAGATGGGTGGAAGGAGGACCCAACACACCCAAAGACACCAGGGCACCAAGTCCGAAGGCAGAAGGTGGGGTAAATCCCCCGAGGGACGGTGCAAGGGGACAGCCACAGGCAGGGGTGGGCACAGGCAGCCCCCCCCAAAGGGCAGCGGGGACTTACCGGGCTTCCCGACAGCGTGTACAGCCACTGGACAGTCTCATTGTGGTTGATGACACCCTGCATCCCGTCCACGAAGAGCATGATCTGGCTCAGGGCTGCAAGGCAGAGAGCGGGCAGGGTGATGGCATGGCGGGCAGGGTGATGGTGCAGCCCCACGCAGCGTCACCACGCCAAGGGCAAGGTCTGGCAGCCGCCCGCGTGGTGGCCCAGCCAAACTGGCTTTGTCGCCCCGCCGAGTGCCGGTGTTCCTCCCTCGGGGCCAAGAGACGCCCCGTAGCCAAATACCAACCCCGGAGGATGTAATTCTGGTAGTTCTGGTCAGCTTCTGCCCCCACTTTGATCAGGCACGTCAACCCCTCCAGGTTCACAAACTCCGGCACCAGGTCCTTGTCCTCCTGCGGGGCGAAGGGCGGTTGTCACCGCAGGGGTGGGCAACCAGACACCCCCCACCCTGAGTCCCCCACCGCGCCGGCATCGCCCTACCTGAAAGAGCTGCTTGAGGGAGAAGAGGGATCGCCGCAGCTCCGGCCCCTGCGAGTTGTACAGCTTCTCTGGAAGGAAAGGAGAGACGCGGCGCCATGGCCTGACCCGCGCGCAGGGGCTCGCCGCTGAACCGCCTTTCCGAAACGCTCCCGCCTGCCTGGGAAAGCCCCGCATCCCGCCTCAACCCCTGTGCCGGCACCACAGGATGCCGGGGCACCGCCGGGCTGTCGCACACGCAGGGTGGAAGCAGCTGCAGCTCCACAACTACTTATTTCAGCCCTGCCACCTTCCTATTTCCTTTTTTTTTGCCTTTTTTAATTTTTTTTAGATTTTTTTTTTTTTCTGCCCAGCAATGACATAAATATCCCCTCTGGTTTCCTGTGCAGAACCGAAACAGGAACGCGGGCAAGAGGCTGAGCTACTTTTAGCCATCCCCTCCCGCAGGCACAGCCCCGGAGCCCCCAGCAGCCCCACGGCTTGGGAAGAGCCGCGGGATGGGGATGGGAAGGACGGCAGCGAGACACTGGCTGCTTGGGGACAAAAGGACGGTCACCGGGCGGAAGGCTGGATGGACACTCCGTGGCCGGCACGGAACAGCCGGGGCGATGGAAAGCTGGAAAGCCCCACTTAAACTAGCGGAGACCAAAGGCACCGGGAGCCAGCGCTTCCCGCATCCAAAAATTGAGTTATCTGAGCGTCCCGAGTTATTTGGGTCCACTTTTAAGAGCTGTAACAAGCCAAAAATCAAGCTGTCCAAGGAGCCCTCCAGAGGCGCCGCCGAGGGCTCTGTAAAACACGAGGTCCCGGCAGCCTCCTCCGCTTGCTTATCGGCTTGTCAAGAGCGGCCGAGAGGGAAAGCAGAACATCCCGGGGGCTCAGCCGGAGCCTGGGAACCGCCGGCGAAGAGCACGACCCCGACCCCGGCCTTCCTGCAGGGAGAGGGCTCCGTGCCGTGCCCCTTCCCGCACCGCTCGGCAAGCTGATGCCTGGCCGGCATCGCTCTGCTCCGCGCTTATTTAACCCCCCCTAAAAGGGCTAGGGAGAAAAAAAAACCCAAACCTTAAGACTCCCAAATATTTTGCAGGACCTGCCCCAAGCCGCGGCAGCGCTTTCTCCTGCGGGAAAGCTGTTTGTTTGTATGCTGCTAAGCTATATTTAAAGCTCGCCGGAATATCTGCAGCAAGCGGTGCAGAAGAGGCAAAAGTGCCGACCTCGGAGGATGGAAGGGATTAACCCAGTGGGTCCCCACCAGTGTGATGTCCCCTACGCCTCCGGAGGGGGTTTATGGGGTGGGAGCAGCCCGGGGCTGTATCGCTGCATGTCTCCAGCACAAAAAGCCTGGCCAAAACTCGCTGTGGAGGTCAAACCCCACCATTCTGGGGGGGGCCGAGCCACTGGACCTGCACCAGCCCGGAGGAGGGAGCAGCCCCGACTCACCGATGATGGCATGGACGCGGACGGAGAGCTGCGTGCGCAGGATGAGGGTCGGCCGTCTCCCCTTCCTAAGGTTGGGGGGGGGAAACAACACGTGAGCACCTGCAGCAGGACCGCCACGGCCCCTCGCCCACGGTGCTCACATGCACGCGGGGTCCCCCTGTCCCATCCCTGGAGGGCTCTGAGCACCCCACGTGCCTCACCTGACCTCCTCGTAGAAACCCTCCAGATCATCCTTCTGCTCCAACAGGGACAAGTCGAGGTCCAGGTAGTGGCCGGAGGGCGAGACCTGCAGCGTGCAGTCCTCCAGCTGGGGATGCAGACAGCCCGGCTGAGCCCCCGTGCCCACCACGTCCCTCCCGGCTCCCGGAGGATGCAGCATCCCCCGGTCACCATTCCCCCCACCATCACACCAAACCCACCAGGCAGCCGCATGGCGGGGCGGGGTGGCAGGTCCCACCCTGTCCCCGAGCACTTGGCCCCGCAGGGAGATGCCCCGGCACCCTCCGCCCCAGCCCGGTGGCAAATTGGGGAGAAACGCGGAGCCCCAGGCTGGGAAAAGGCAGAGCGAGGGCGGCTCCGCCACCGCAGGGCCCCGTGGCAATCCTTGGCAAGAGGTTGATCCACTCCCTGAGGCTCCACTTAGTCAGCCGGGGTGCAACCAGGGCATGATCCGTCTCCTCCCAGGGCTGGCGCCTTCGTCTGGGCAGATGAATCACCTCTGCCTGCGGGGACTGGGTCTGCGGGACCTGCCAAGGCACCCGGCCCAGCCAGGGACACCCCAAACCGCGGCAAATCCCATAGGGACGTCCCCCGGCTGACACAGCCTCTGGCTCAGCCTATAGCCTTATGGCATATTCCAGCGGGACCGGGGGAAAGCACAGCCTGAGGCAATGCTGGGGCGAGGGCATCCTCTCCAAAAATCCACGTACAGCACCCACGGCACGTCCCAGCCACCGGGCATGGCGCCCAGAGGTGCTCCGGGCATGGCACCCACAAAACGCCTGAGCCACCCGGGATCCAGCAGCACCCAGGCGGGGCTCCTGGGCGAGCTCCCCATGGGACAGGGCAGTTTGCGGCGCTGGGTACAGCTCCCGCATCTCCCTGGGGTTGCTTCCCACCAAAGCCCCATCTCCTCGAGCCACGAGCTCATGCAAGAGCTCACCCGTATGACTTCACCACGACCGTGACGTTAATACCAGAGGGCAAAGAAAAATATGCCACCTGCGTTACAGTAATTAATGACCCTGACTAAGCCTTTGGGATAACAGGCAATTTGGCAGTGCCGCTGGGTTGGACGCAGATATGTTGTTAGCGTCCTGCCGCACGGTTGCTGGCCATGCCGGCCGGCCGTGGCAACGTAAACCAAACACAGCCTGCTGGCACCGGGCGAGCGCTCCTGGCTGCCAGCTCTGCCTCTGCTGCAGGTACTGCTAATGCTGGCTCCAGGCAGGGCTTGCTTGCTGGGGCAAGCTTCAATTCCTGCACGGGGAAAGGGCTCTCCTGGGCATCCCTGCGTCCCCTCAGTCATCCCTGCATCCTCCTGGGCACAGGGGACCCCTCCTGCATCCTCCTGGACATGGCAGAACCCTCCTGCATCCTTCTGGGCACGGGAGAACCCTTCTGCATCCCCTCAGGCATCCCTGCATCCTTCTGAGCATCCCTTCCTGCATCCCTGCATCCTCCTGGGCATGGGGGACCCCTCCTGCATCCCCTCAGTCATCCCTGCATCCTTCTGAGCATCCCTTCCTGCATCCCTGCATCCTCCTGGGCACAGGATAACCCTCCTGCATCCTCCTGGGCACAGGGGACCCCTCCTGCTGTCATCCCTGCATCCTTCTGAGCATCCCCTCAGGCATCCCTGCACCCTCCGGGGCACAGGAGACCCCTCCTGCATCCTCCTGGGCACAGGAGACCCCTCCTGCATCTCCTCAGTCATTCCTGCACCCTCCCAGGCATGGGGGACCCCTCCTGCATGCCCTCAGGCATCCCTGCATCCTTCTGAGCATCCCCTCCTGCATCCCTGCATCCTCCTGGGCATGGGAGACCCCTCCTGCATCCTCCTGGGCATGGGAGATCCCTCCTGCATGCCCTCAGGCTTCCCTGCATGCTTCTGAGCATCCCCTCCTGCATCCCTGCATCCTCCTGGGCAAGGGAGACCCCTCCTGCATCCCGCCCCGGGCATCCCCGCATCCTCCCGGGCACTCAAACACAGTGAAGAGCAACTCACAGCTCCAGCACAAAAGCAGTGCCTCCTCCGGGCTGCCGGAGCCCTGGCAAGCCGGAGTTAATGTCCCCAACTCCTACCGGGGGGGCCGGTGACATGTCCCAGCTGGTGGGGGAGGCCGAGCCCCTGGGATGTGACCCCGTATGTTTCCCATGCGAGCTTGGCAGCGCTCCCCGCGAGGGATGCTCCGAGCGCCTGGCCCCGGCTTTGGCCACGACCGGCTCCCGGGGGACGGAGATGGGCTGTCCCAGGCTCACGCCGCCCTGCCAAAATTCCCCGGGGCGGCACTTCGGTTACTCCCGCGCCCTCGGGTGAGGTTTTGAACCGTGCAGGATCTGAGCCGGGACCTCAGGGTCACGCTGCTGGGGACGATACGCTGGGGCCACAGGGCGCCGACAGCTCCTGGGGCAGGGTGGCTGTCATCCATCCGTCTCCTGCCTGTAAAAATGTTTTAAAATGAGCTGGGCTTTGAAGATCGTGGGGATTTGGAGGAAAAGTGGAGCTGTGGGAGGAGGAGAGCGTCCCACGCTCACACCTCCAGCCCACGGCTCCTGGGAACCCCAGCCGCCCCGCGGATGTCCTCCATCCACCCTGTTGCCTCAAACCTGAGACATGGGGAAGGTGGAAATACACGGAACGGCAAGCGAATCATAGACTCATAGAATGGTTTAGGTTGGAAAGGACCTTGAAGATCATCGAGTTCCAACCCCCCTGCCATAGGCAGGGACACCTCCCACCAGCCCAGGTTGCCCAAGGCCACGTCCAGCCTGGCCTTGAACACCTCCAGGGATGGCGCCTCAACAACCTCTCTGGGCAACCTGTGCCAGTGCCTCACCACCCTCAAAGTGAAAAACTTCTTCCTAATGTTCAATCTAAACCTGCCCTCTTCCAGCTTGAAGCCATTCCCCCTCGTCCTATTGCTACATGCAAAAGGTCTTTCCCCAACCGGCTCCCCCCGGAGCGAGACTGTCTGTCACCACGGGGATGTGATGGAGACATCTCCACCCCCGAGAGGGAGACATCCCCCACCCCAGCTGCACTCACGCCACCCACCACGGCATCACGTCTTCCTGCTCACCCCTATCGCGGCATCCCCACGCGGGAGGATGCTCCGAGGCCGGGCAGCGAATATCCTCTCTATCTGCCAGCAGAGGAAACACTGTTTTCCCCCCCCTCTCTAGCACTTTCTTTTTGTGGTAACCACAATTTCCCAACACCACTGTGGCTCTTCTAGGAAGGCTATGGGGAAATTACAGAAAAAAAAAAAAAAGAATATATTATTTGCTCCAGCTGAGGCAGAGCTCGAGGCAGAAGTTAAGCACAAGGTGTCAGAAGCACCCGGTGTCACAAGCCTCCGCTCACCCCTCCCAAAATACACGGGGACTGATGGTTTATAGAGCTACGCCGCAGGAGCGAGCCCAGCTGGCAACCGGGGGCAGTCACCCCGGTTCGGTTTCAGGGCTAAGAGGGGTGTTTATCGCCGGGGCACTCGGTCGCTGCCTCCTGCCCGCTCCCGCCTGACGGATGGCAGCAAGTGGATGGGAGCGCTGCCATTGCCTTATCACAGCAGGGTGGTGGGAAAAAAAAATAAATACCCAGGCCAGGAGAGATCTCTGGAGGTCATCCAGAGACGGCCCAGAACTGCCCACTCGCTCGCACGCGCGCGCGCGTCCCTCTGGAAGCTCCTCCAGCCAGATTTGTTGCTCATTAACAGATCCCTCGTTTCTCATCAACGGCGGGAGGACCGCAGTGCTGGCAAGCGGTCGGTGTCCCGGTAAAGCCGTGGCACGGATGCCTGGCCACAGGTCCTGTCCCAGGATCCGTGCGAGGACCGTGCCGGGAGCAGGGAAGCACTGCCGAGCACCGGCGCTCAGCTCTAAGCAGAGGGCAGAGGTTCGAAGTGGTTAAGTCGGGGGGAGACGGCAGCGCTGCCGACGACCCTCTCTCACCTCTTTCATCCCTGCCAGAGGTTACGAGGGGCCGAGACCCTCGGCGAAGCCCCCCATTGAGCCATTTAGGAAACAAGAGGATGAGCGGGGATGGCGGGACGGGGTTTGGGCGCTTCATGCGTCCACCACGGTCGCCCCAGCAGCTCTCCTCTATCAAACCCGAGAGCTCGCGGCGAGCTCATGGCTCCGAGGCCAACGAGCTGTTTGCTTTTCCCGAGTTTTCCGGGGTAGGAAGGGGAAAGCAAAGCTCCGGCGGCCCATCGGGTTTTGCAATTGTTTGGAAAAATCCCTAGATTCAGCGGTGAGATAGTGGCGGGGGCAAGGGAGCACAGTGGCCTTCGGGGACTGAAGGGACAGCCAAAAAAAAAATCTGCCCTGCCAAAACCTGCCTGCGGAGGTCCAGAATCCCCCCCCCACCCAGCGCGAGCATCACCCAAGGGTACTAGAAAAATGCTGGAAAGCAGAAGAAGATAGTATCGGCCTGGAGCCGAACAATGCGGCAGCGGCAAACAAAGCGGGAAGGTATTTTCAAGCACAAACGCGCTTTCCGGAGAGCATGAAAAAGTCATCAGCGGCGAGTCGTGCTGGGGGAAGAGGAAGCGCCGGGGGTGTCACGGGGCAGGACAGGCTGTTCGAGGCAGTGATGCCGGCACGGGAAACCTCCTGCTCATCATCTCTTGCCTGCTCCCGGCTTTGGTCCCAGGAGGCAGCTGGTCCCCCACGGCAGCTCGTCCCCTGGGTGCCTGTGGTTTGCTTCGCCTCCGACGATGCGGGGACCCCTCTGCCCGGCTCCCTCCCGCCCGTTGCATCCTTCTCCCGGTGCTTTGCAGCTCCGGGCACGCTGCCCGGCACGCGTCACCTTGGGACAAGCCTGGCACTGGGCATCCCCAGCTGAAATTTTTTTTTCCGCAGCCAGTTCCTTGGGAAAAAATCCGACTGTTCATTTACTAATTTTAGGGCGGTGAGTAATGTAGCCGAGCGCTACCTGGCACAAAGGGCACCGAGAGAGGTTTCGGCTGGTCGTGCCAGGGCAACGATGTCTGCATGGCTCCGGGACGCCAGCTCCGAATTTGGACCGAACTGGGTGGCTCAGGAGACCGACCTCGCTCCGCAGGGTGTAAATGCCGTGGCAGGAGGCTCCTGATGGAGACGTTGGCTTGCGCAAACCCCAGCCAGCATCCCAGCTTGTTAGGTCGGGACGAAGCTCCGTGTGACAAAGGCAGCATGGTTTATAACATATATAAACCAGGAATTTGGCTTATAAACCCCGAGAGGGGTCCCAGCTGCTCACCCGGGATTTTGCCGTGGGGCGATGCAGGGAAACTACAGCAAAAAAAAAAAATCATCTGGAGCTTGGCTTAGGCAGGGAACAGAGCCTGAACCCCCAGGATGAACACTCCTCTGCCAGGCACGGCACCTCCTTGCAACGCTCCTGCCCTCGGGAACGCTGCGTCCAGCTCCCCGTGCCACCCCGGCGGCACCCCGGGCTGGCGATCCCGTTACAGCCAGCTCCTGCCCGGGGAGGAGAGCACACGCCTGAAATTTGAGTTTGCTCCATTCGTCATGTCTCGGGGCTGTTTGTTCCCAAACAAACTCCGTTTAGTCACCACCTAAAAATCCCATGACGGCGACAACATGAGACGCCGCTGCTTTGCTCCAAGAAAAATGAAAAGGGGGATAAAAGGGAGGGTGCAAGACACACCGAACCGATTTCCCCCTCCTGCCGCCCTGGATTCTCCCATCTGTGGGCAGCGCACGCTCCCCCTGCCTGCCTGGATCCCTGCCTCCCTGCAGGCAGAGATGCTCAGCCCTTTCCACAGGGTCCTGGGTTCGTGAGGAGGAAAACAAGCCAGCCCCCATCCTGTAAAGGATGCTCTGCAAGCGTGACGCCAAGAAAAGATCCCCCAGGAGGGAGGGACCCCATGTCCTCCGCTCCCCAGCCCCTCTTTCCCAGCCTGGACCAGGCCTGAGGGCACGCAAGCAAGACCCGGCGCCACGCTTCGGCTTCGGCCTCCCGCCTTCCTCCCGGCCGGAGGAAATTGCTCAGCACGAATTTCCGCGCCGCTCTCCGGTGGCGAAGCCGCCGTTGAACCAGAGGGGCAAAGGGCTGGCGGCTCCACCGTCACCTCCCCGACGCCCACGTGCCGCAGAGAGCGGGGACACCGGCCGGGTCCCCCGTGTCAGGGAGCTGGTCCCGTCGAGGCTCAGCTCCGGTCCCAGTAGCCGGTGCGGAAGGGGGATGCTGGGAGGGGTGCAGGCTGCCCGGCTCAGCCCCGACGCCACGGGGATGGCCGCCTGCCTTCATCCTGCTTCCCCCCGCCCGGGTTCCTGCCTGCTCTGAGCAAGCACATCCTCTTCCTCCCCTCCGACTTATCCGGAGCCGGCCGACAACCGGCATCTCCCGCTTGGGACTCACAGATTCCGCCGTGACTCACTCGCCGGGATCCGGCGGGGACACACCGACACCCCCCCCCCCCCCCCCCCCCCCCCCCCCCCCCCCCCCCCCCCCCCCCCCCCCCCCCCNCCCCCCGATGCCCTCCCCGCCCGCCCCCGGCTCCCCCTCACCGGCAGCGGGGCGCTGAGCAGGCGGTGGAAGGCGGGCAACTGAGCCCCCAGGGCCAGCGCCTCCGCCACGGCGTAAACCGGGGCTCGCCGCGGCTCCGGGAAGCTGCCGCAGCCAAAGGGATCCGCGTCCTCCAAGTACTGCAGGCGGCAGGGCACGGCCGCCTCCGCCATGGCACCGCCGCCACCCGCCGCCGCCGCTCCCCTCCGCTCCGTTCGGCTCCGCCGCGGGGGGCGGGGCCGACGAGGACACGCCCCCGGCCACGCCCAGACACGCCCCTCCCCGGGAGGGTCGGTCGATGTTCGACGGCGCCCTCGCGCGGGCGGCACGGCGGCGGAGCGGTGATCCGGCGGGATGCTCCGGAGCCAGGGATGCTCCAGGAGTCAGGGATGCTCTGGTGGGATGCTCCAGGAGTCAGGGATGCTCCAGAAGTCAGGGATGCTCTGGAGCCAGGGATGATCCAGAGTCAGAGAAGCTCCAGTGGGATGCTCCGGACTCAGGGATGCTCCAGCAGGATGCTCCAGAGTCAGGGATGTTCCGGCAGGATGCTCTGGCGGGATGCTCCGGTGAGATGCTCCAGAGTCAGGGATACCCCAGAATCAGGCATGCTCTAGCGGGATGCTCCAGCGAGATGCTCCACAGTCAGGGATGCTCCAGAGCCAGGGATGGTCCAGAGCCTGGGATGATCCAGCAGGATGCTCTGGAGCCAGGGATGCTCCAGGCCCTGGGGGACTCCAGGCTGGCCCCAGGGATACCTGGTGGGGCTGCTCACCCTGGGTGAACTGGAACACGGGTGGGAGGCTGAGCCAAAGGGAGGTGGGCCTGTGCCAACCTCATGAAGCTCAACCAGGTTCTGCAGGTGGGTC
>VUYV01000269.1:905262-951086 GCA_008711295.1 Anarhynchus alexandrinus
CGGTGGCGCGGCGGAGCGGCGGGGAGCGGCGAGGGGCCATGCAGCCCCCGGCGGCCTCCCCCGGCCCCGCCGCCCCGGCGGGAGCCGAGCTGCTGCGGTGGCAGTGGCGGGAGGTGCAGGCGCCCTGCTTGGTGGCCGTCTGGATCTTGGTGGCCAGCCTGGCCAAGATCGGTGAGTGTCCGTCGCCGTCGCGTCGTGTCGTGTCGCCCCCCGCACCCCTCTTTCCCGGTCCCCCGGGTGCGCTGCGCCCACCCCCCCGGGGCGGGCAGGGTGGGATGCGACATCCCCGGCGGGCGCTGCGGGGGACATCCTGGGCGAGGGGTACCACCGCGCACGGGGACGCGGGGTCATGGGGACAAACGGGCAGGTCGCTGTCCTCAGCTGGGCTGCGGGTGGCCTTGGCACGACCCCGCACCGCGTCCTCCTCCATCCTCTCCCGCGGGATGGTGAGCGGCGACGAGGTGAAGGGACACGGCGGGGGCCTGGTCCCCTTGTCCCCAGGAGGGATGGAGGGGTGGGCGCAGAGGAGGGAGGGTTCAGGAGAAGAGGAGCTGAGCAAGGATGTCCCATGCCCCACAGGACATGCCACCATCGGGGCTGGGAGCTGTTTGATCCCCCCGGCCCCGGGAAGGGCTGGGGACGGGTGGTCCCCCTCCGGTGGGTCACCCCAGATCCGCATGGCCTCTGTCTCTCCTGCTCCCCAGCACAGGACCGGGCAGGCGGGGGGAGGCTGTGCTGCGAGAAGCTGCGTGGGAAGGTGTAAGGAGGATGTGTGTGAGCTGCCGCAGGGCTGTGCCCCCCCACCCCAGCACCCCGGATGCTGGGGAGGGGACACCCATGTGTGGGTGTCCAGCAGTGTCCCCAGGGGCTGGTCCCCCACGGTCCCCCCCGCCTGCTGTGCTGGGTCCCGGGGACGAGGTGGTGACCTTGAGGCAGGTTTCCTCCTTGGGGGGACCCCGCTGTGGGCACAGCCCCCGTGGTGGGGGTACGGGCACCCTCTTAGTTTGGAGCTGGCTCAAGAAACGCGGGTTTGGAGTTAGGCAGGGGGAGTCTCCGAGCAGATGGGGACCAGCAGCAGCTCTCGGTACACAGGGGACAGCTACAGCTGTGGCCATCATCAGGCCTCTGCCTGTCCCAAGCACCATCGAAACCACCGCCGTGGACCTCGCACTCCTCTCTTTCCTCGGCCTTCTCGCGAGGGAGACCTAAAGCATCGCGAGGAATGAATTAAAGGGCGTCGTGAGCTTAAAAATACAGCCCTCTGTCTGCAGCTGTGCCACCTCCAGCTGCCGAGCGCATCCCTCCTACCTGCAGGAGATCAGAGAGACGATTCCTTTCCCCGGCTTTTATTTTCTTCTCTCAACCGTCTCCTCAGAGCTGCTCCCTGCACGGGTTCCCCTTGATATGTTCCCCTTTTTCCCTGAGCCAGGGGTCATTCCCAAGCCCCCAGCCCCGCCACGCTCTTCTGATGGCCACTGTCCCTCTCCATCTGGGAGGCACAACCCCGATGGTGGGTAGCTCTGGGCTGCCTGGCTCAACGCATCCGATGGCTCCGACGGATACTCTCAGCCCGGACCCGGAGGCAGGGCAGAGGGCAGCACTTTGGCAGGGGGGTCCCTAGAGGTGGCACGGGTCCCCAAGGTGCACGGGAGCCCACGGAGGAGATGGAACCCGGGGGGTGGAGGACATTGGGGAGCGGAGGGGGTTGCGGTGGCCGCGGCCGCCGGGCGTAGGCTGGCGCGGAGGAGCCGTTGCGGTTGCGGCGCTGGGCTGCCAGCTCAGAGCCCTGTGACTGCAGGGGAGGAAGCGGCCCCACGCCTGGGCGATGGGGAAACGACACTGCGGGCTCTGTTCTCGCAGGCGGTCACGATGCCAGGGTGCCCCGAGCCTGCAAACACCCGGGGCGGGGAAAAAAAAAAGAAATGGCTTGGGTGGTGCCTTCCTGCACAGCGAGGCATCGTCTGGGCTTCGCTGCCTTTTCCGTCCTCGGTCGGAGCGCAGATCTGTTTCAACAGGATGTGGGGAAGGGGGAAGTGATGAGCGTTGCCTCAAACATGTTCCTCACCCACGGCTGCCCCGTGGGCAGGGGGTTTGCCTGCAGGGGGATGTTTTCCAGCCCAGCAGCATGCCCATGGGTCGCAACCCTCTCTCCTTGCACCACCAGCCCTGTCCCCAGCTCCTTGCGTCTCGGTTTTAGGCGTTTCGCCGTTTCCCACGCACCGGAGGAGCAGAGCAGGTTTTGGCCCCGAGTCCTCCCAATGGCAAATCCTCTGTGTTATGGATGCCCGAGTGTGGATTATGGTTCTGAAGTTAATTCACATGTGGCTAAGTTACTGTTGCTGTGGGAACCTTTAATGCTGAAATTCTTGCCTGGCGCGGGTAAAATTAGAGCTCGTTCCACCCGTCCCCGCTGGTTGCTCCCCGAGTGATAGAGGAGCTCGTGTGCTGCCGTTCGTGTGGCAGCATCCCCCCCCCACCCCCAGCCAGGGGATTTGGGGACAAGCAGGGTCTCTTTCCCATCGCTGCTGCTCCCTTCTTTGCCTAAGGTTTTGGCTCGGCGGGGGGAAAGAATGACGGATGACAGCCAGGAGCCACGTCCCCGTGTCCCCATAGCGGGGTGTCCCGGGTGTCTCCAGCCAGCCGGGGGCATATCTCCGCAGCATGGGGAGTGCAGATGGGTTTCCGGAGCGGGGATCTTGGCGACGCTCCCAAGCGTGCAGAAAGGGGCTGGACGCCTCGTTCCCTTCTTGAAAACTTCAGAGCTTTGTTCCCGTGGGCGGGAAGCGGTTTCGCAACCTGCCGCAGGGGCTGAGCGAGCGCCGGTCGCCCACCGGCGCTGCCTTCGCCGGGCTCGCGTGGGGTGAAGAGGGCTCTGCCGCCGGTGTGTGCGGTCATTTAGAAGGAATTTGGCTTGGACTGGAGCTCGGCCAGCCCTTCTCTGGGCTGTGAGTTTGCTTGGAGGGCCGTAGTGTCCCTATTGCCACTGCCTCCGTGGCTGAATGGCAGCCCCTGGCAGCTGGCGGAGGTGTCCGGGGGTGACGATGGATGTCCTGGGCTCTGCGGCGGCGGCATGCCTGGCTGCAGAAGTACGGCAGAGGCTTGGTCCCGGGTCCTCCACAGCTCTTTCCCCTTGAGGTGGTTGGTGATGGAGCTGCAGATCACTGTGAAGGTCTCAATGAGAGGAGAAGCGTCCCTTCGCCTGCCTGTTTGGTGGTGGGCTCAAAGATGTTGTCTCTGGTTAGGAACAAGGTCTTTGACATGGAGTTATCTCCTCTAATTCAGTGCTCAGCTGCAGTGAAGGAAAGCAAATCAGCTCAGGTGCTAGGGAAGGAGAAAGGAAGAACATCAGGAGGCCATGACCTCGGCGCCCAGGGTGTCCGCATCTCAGGGACACTTGGACTGGTCCCAGAAAGTGTAGAGCAGGACTGGGACAGGTTCCGAGGAGAATGACAAGGGCACAAAGCCTGCTAACGAAGCACTGCCTGTTCCTGGGCTCCTCTCCAGGTCTGGGCCACTGGAGACAGGACCCTGGACCAGGCAGAGCTACGGTCTGTCCATGGGGGTTCCTAGGGAAGAAGCCAAGTGACCTGGGGTCAATGTGTGACCATGGCGCAGCTTTCCTTCTGGTGGGATGACTTGGCACAAGCGATGGGCACCTTCAATCCAGCTAAAGGGCTTTGTGGACTGGGGTTTGGGTTGGTGGCAGAGCTGGGCTTACAGCCAAGTGACAGCACAGATGCTGCTCTGATGTCCCTTGTACCTGCTGGGTGTCCAAGGACAGAGGTGGCTCTGCAATGCTCTGGAGAAACCCACTCCCCAGAAGAAGGTTTCTTCGTCTGATGGCCAAGTCTGGCTACAGAGCTGAGCTGGATGTCACAAGTCCTTCCTTGGGGAAGGACTTTTTACAGGGGCATGTAGTGATAGGACAAGGGGGAATGGCTTCAAACTGGAAGAGGGGAGATTTAGATGAGCTATTAGGAAGAAATTCTTGACTGTGAGGGTGGTGGGGCACTGGCGCAGGTTGCCCAGAGAAGCTGTGGCTGCCCCATCCCTGGAGGTGTTCAAGGCCAGGTTGGACGGGGCTTGGAGCAACCTGGGCTGGTGGGAGGTGTCCCTGCCCAGGGCAGGGGGGTGGGACTGGATGGTCTTTAAGGTCCCTTCCAACCCAAACCATTCTGTGATTCTATGATTCTAAGTGATGGCAGAACTCAATGATGGGGAAGGGGCAAAACTGCTGTGACCCTCGACAGCCTTTCCCCAAGCACTGCCCTTTGCGGGGCAGGAATAATACAGTGCCCTGCGCTAGGGAGGAGAAATCCACAGGGATGGGGGGGTTGCCCACCTGGAAGCTGGAATGATTCGGGATTACACGGGATGCCCTGGCCTTGGGGACAAGTCTGCCTGGAGGAGCAAGTCCCCTGTGCCGGCAGACGTGACGTCTCACCAGCTTTTGCCTGAGCTGCAGGCTCGTTGCCACATTGCTGACGGATGACTACCAGGGCATACCCTGCTTGCTTTCAAAAAATACATCCCGTTCCACGGCAGTTTAAGATCTGCTCCAAACCTCGCGTGGAAAAAACTGATTATTCAAAGCATCCCTAAATCTGCAGCTCCTGTGTGCCTGGTTGGTTGGTTGGGTTTTTTTTGCATGCAGGTGGGTTAGCCGGTGCGGAGGGAGGGTGTGCTCTGGCACGGAGACCTGCCTTGTGCTGCAGTGGTTTGCATGCTGCTCTGCTCCGTCTGCGTGCTCAGATGGCGGCAAACAAGGTCACACCCCCCCCCCCCCATCACCGGGGCTGAGCATCCTCGTCTCCATGTGGGGTAACGTGTCCCAGTGAAGCGGGATGCCTTCGCTCGAGCAGCAGCCGGTGTTGCTTGTGACGCTGTGAACGTGCTCACCGGCTGCTTTTGTCCTCTAAGCATGGATGCCAGAGGCCAAGAAAAGCAAAATGCGCGGCTGCTTGGCTTATCAGACAGCGGCCGGGGAGGAGAGGGACATCTCAAAGAGTTGGGGACCTGAAATCCCGGCCTGGGAGCTAGCTGGAAGGTCTTCTGTGCACACACGGCCACGAAGCAGCCTTAGATGCTCCCTTGTCCACCCTGGGGTCCATCATGTATCAGCCAACCCTTCTGTGGAGCTTGTGGATCTGGGATGCTCTGTCCATCTGCTTGTTTGGCTGACGCACTCATTCTTCCTTTTCTTCTAGTTTTCCACCTGTCAAGGAAGGTGACGTCCATCGTACCGGAGAGCTGTCTCCTCATCCTGCTGGGGCTGGGCCTGGGGGGCATCGTGTTGGCCGTGGCAAAGAAAGCCGAGTACCAGCTGGAGCCCAACATGTTCTTCCTCTTCCTTCTGCCCCCCATCGTCCTAGACTCAGGCTACTTCATGCCCAGCCGGCTGTTCTTTGACAACATTGGTGCCATCCTCACCTACGCGGTGGTGGGAACGCTCTGGAACTCCTTCGCCACCGGCACTGCTCTCTGGGGGCTGCACCGGGCCGGGCTCATGGGTGGGTGCACAGGGCTGCCCAACTTGGACCTCATCCCCAAAAGATGGGTCGGAGGGTGCAAAGCATCGCCAAGGTTGGAGCCCACTGCCTGTCCTGGCCATGGATTCCCGGGAAGCATAGCAGGAGCAGGGTCCTGGCATCCTGGGAAGGGTGCTCTGACAGGACCATCAAGCATGCAGGACAACCGGGCTAGGCACTGGGCTGACTCATGTCTTTGCTATTTTTGTCGCCGACCTTGGCTAGCTTTGCTGGCTCGCTGCTGTGTTCCCTGTCCTCAGCTGGAGCTGGGCTGTGTTTTGAGCTCTCCTGAGCCCCGAGGAACCTCTTGATGCCTGGACCTGAGGTGGGGCTGCTGAGCCTCCTTCAGTGCGTACCTGTCGGAGGGGCAGTGACGCAGCTGGGTTCTAAGAGGGACATCCAAGCCCTGCTGCCCTCATGTTGCAGGATGTGCTGAGCCCCACTTGGCCTGGGGGGGACCCCGGAGGTCTGGCAGCATTCCTGGGCTCAGCCCACTGCACTCCAAGTTGGGATGCTGCGGTCAAGTCACCGGCAGCAGATGCAGGGTGGGCTTGTTTCAGCCTGGTGAGAGGGGTTCTGGGGCGGATGGTCTGCCTGAGCTTGGTCCTTCTGTCCTAGCAGATCCCGGCGTGGAAGCAGGGCTCATGGATTTCCTGCTCTTCGGCAGCCTCATCTCAGCTGTGGACCCCGTGGCAGTGCTGGCTGTCTTCGAAGAGGTCCACGTAAATGAGACCCTCTTCATCATCGTGTTTGGCGAGTCCCTCTTGAATGATGCTGTCACTGTGGTGAGTTGGAGCTTGGGGGACTCTAAAGTGGAGCCTGAGGTGGGCCAAGGCACTGGTGTCCCCCAGGGTGGGCAGAGGATGTGGCTGACATCCCCAAGCCAGGGGCAGACCCATGCCTTGCTCTCTGGGTCCACTCTCCTGGCCTTGGGGGACTTTGCCTGCTGAGATGAGCTGTGTGACCCAGCAGATTTGGGGCAGGCGATGCCACTTCTGCAGGGTCCATCCTGCCCGCTGGTGCTGCCCCTCTGAAGGCAGGGCGATACCCTGCCTTCCCCAAGGGATTTGCCTTGCCTGCAGGTGCTGTACAAGGTCTTCAACTCTTTCGTGGAGCTGGGCCCAGCACACATCCATGCCACGGACTACGTGAAGGGGGTAGGTGAGTATGTGCCCCACCAGCCCCTCCAACCCTTCTTCCAGGGTGGAAGTGTAGGGAGTGAGCACTGGTGCTGTGGGGTGGGCACTGAGCACCACAGCTCTGTCATCTCCACCCCAGCTATCATCTGGAGTGAGCATATGCTGGCCGTCACCATGGGATGCTTTGGTGGGGACGTAGGTGGGAACATGGAGCTTGGCTACCTCCATGGGGCACAGGACCTGGGCTCGCTCACTCATGGTGAGTCCCAAAGGTGTAAACAAGTCTTCTCCCCACCAGCATCCTTCTTCCTGGTGAGCCTCGGGGGCACAGCCGTGGGGCTGCTCTTCGCCTTCCTCCTGGCCCTCATCACGCGGTTCACCAAGCGTGTGCGCATCATTGAGCCACTCTTCGTCTTCCTCCTGGCCTACGTTGCGTACCTTGCTGCTGAGATGGTCTCGCTCTCCTCCATCCTGGCGTGAGTACTGGGGTGTCCCCAACAGGGTGGCCAGGAAATCAGGGGTGCAGTGCTGGGCAGTAAGAGGCGGCGAGCAGACCCACTCCTCATCCCGCCGTAGGGTCATGCCGGCTCCTTCTGCCCCTCTGCAGAGTCACCTTCTGTGGGATCTGCTGCAAGAAGTACGTGGAAGCCAACATTTCCCAGAAATCCCGCACCACCGTCAAGTACACCATGAAGACACTGGCCAGCAGTTCAGAGACCATCATCTTCATGTTTCTGGGCATCTCGGCTGTGGACACCTCCAAGTGGGCATGGGACACAGCGCTGGTGCTGGGCACCCTGTTCTTTATCCTGCTCTTCAGAGCTGTGGGTCAGTCTGCCCCGTTGTGCTTCTGGCTGGTAGCACCCAGTCCTTTTCATTCCCAAAACTGGTGTCCCCCAAGAAAGGCTGGGGCATGAGGCCAGCCACAGCTCCTGGCTGGGGTTTTGCCCCATCTCCAGGAGCAGGTAGGGCTCTGCTGGCATCCCAGGCTCTCCTTCTCATTCTTCCCTAGGTGTTGTCCTCCAGACCTGCGTGCTCAACCGCTTCCGCCTCATCCCCCTGGACAAAATCGACCAGGTGGTCATGTCATATGGTGGCCTCCGTGGAGCTGTGGCCTTTGCCCTGGTCATCCTGCTGGATGGGGCGAAGGTGAAAGCCAAGGACTACTTTGTGGCAACGACCATCGTGGTGGTGTTCTTCACTGTCATTGTGCAGGTGAGGATGGGCACTGTGCCCTCCTCCAGTGCTGCCTTCTTGCCCAGAGCTTGCCTGGGGGGCCATATGGGTGCTTGGGGACGTGTGCTTGGGCCAAGTACCTCTTTTCAAGTCGCCTTTGGTCCTCGGTGCCTGCTGGCACCACCAGGTTGGTATGATGGACCGCCGCAGCGGCTGCCACGATGGTGAGGCAGTGGTCCACGTTGTTTCCCTGTTGGTTTCTTGTTCTGGGACTGGTTTCAAGAGCAGCAATGGCATGAGCCTGGCCAGGCTGCTTTGCTTAAAAGCTGCTGATGGCCCACAGCTTTGGGGTTCCTGCGCCCCGGGAAGGGGAGCCACGTGGCAGTTGGATGGGAGCCCAGGGGAAGGAGGACGGGGTATGACATGGTTGCTGCCTGCCAGGACACAGGACCAACACCCAGGTCCCGGGCGCAGTGGGGCTGGTTGGTAGGGGCATGTGTGGCCAGCACAACTGCTGTCCTCGGTCACNTCACCCAGGTCCCGGGCGCAGTGGGGCATGCGTGGCCAGCACAACTGCTGTCCTCGGTCACTTCATGCTGCTTCTGCTCCCCATGCCCCAGCCACGCACCTTCTTGCCCTCCCAGTCTTTCCCTTGCCTTCTCCTGCCATTTCCAGGGCCTCACCATCAAACCCCTGGTGACGTGGCTGAAGGTGAAGCGCAGCGACCACCACAAGCCCACGCTGAACGAGGAGCTGCATGAGCACGTAGGTGCTGGTGCCGGGGCTGGGCGAGGGCGATGCACAGCCTCGGCACTCCAGAGGCACTCGCAGCCTTGCCACCGCTCTCACTGTCTTCTCCTCGCTCAAGGCCTTTGACCACATCTTGGCAGCGGTGGAGGACATTGTGGGGCACCACGGCTACCATTACTGGCGGGACAAGTGAGTGTCTTAGCCAGGATGCCATCAGGTGGATGGGGGACACATGCCACCCAGAGTCCCTGCAGAAGGACACCTCTGCTGTAGGTGTCCTCCAGCCAGGAAGGCTGTATGTCTGTCCATCAGTCCAGCTGCAAAGGGACCGTCTGGCTGCTGTTGTGCAGCAGCCCAAGGTCCCAAAAGCATCCCAGAGAGAGGTCAGGCAGGTGCCCCTGAGGATGCTGCGAGAGCATCGGCGTGCCCGTTCCGGAGCTGCTGGGGGGGCCGTGGGGTGTCCGTGGCGGTGGCGATGGCCCTGTGCCTCCCCACGGATGGAGCTGCGCTGGGGCTGAGGAGGGAACAGCCCTGTTAAAGCCTGGGCAGTGTTTTCTGACAGGAAAAGGATGCGAAAAGCCGGTTTCCTGGAGGGGAAACACCCCAGCGGGGCAGCCGTGCCGGCCCCGCTCCCACTCCCACTGCCTCCCATGGACCCGCCGGGCTCCAGCTTCCCTTTGGGTCAGCGTGTCCCATCCTCTCCTGCCCTCCCTGGCAGCGTATCCCCGCGTCCTGCGTGCCCACCCTGCTCTCCCCATGCTTTCGACACTCTCAGCCTTGTGTGGGCAGGGGTTCCCTGGTCATGGTACCCTGTGGGAGCTAAGCCACCCGTTGTCTTCATCTCGTGGCAGGTGGGAACAGTTCGACAAGAAGTACCTGAGCCAGCTCCTGATGAGGAAATCTGCCTACAGGCTGCGGGATGAGATCTGGGACGTTTACTACAAACTCAACATCCGTGATGCTATCAGCTTCGTCGACCAGGTCGGGGCACGTGGTGGGGGACCGGGCGGCGGGATGGCCCCGACAGGAGCTGGCTGGCCTGGGGTGGTGGTCCGCCCCACACGTGGCCATGCTGTGTACCCTCTGGCCAGGCGGTGGGGACCCCCTCCAGCCCAGCTGGGTCCTTGCTGCCCCGCCACCAGCTTTGCCCTCCCAACTTCCCAGGGTGGCCACGTGCTCTCGGCTGCCAAGCTGGCGCTGCCCTCCATGCCCAGCCGCACGTCCATGTCGGAGTCGTCGGTCACAAACCTCCTGTGAGTACGAGCATCCCTCCAAGCCCCTGGGCAGACCTCGCCGGACCCCTGCAGCCGCCCCCTTCCCAGGGGGGTGTGTTGTGCCACGGCTGGCAGGATGTGGGCATGGAGCCCAGCATCTCCATCATCTCCATCTTTCCCCCCCCCTGCCAAGGAGGGAGAGCGGGAGCGGCGCGTGCCTGGACCTGCAGGTGATTGACACGGTGCGGAGCCGCCGGGACAAGGAGGACGCCGCCATGCACCACGTGCTGCGAGGGAGCCTCTACAAGCCCCGCCGGCGGGTGAGCGCTCCCCCGGCTGTGGCGTGCGGCTCACCCCGAGGGTAGCAGCACCCGCAAGAGGAGCAGGGATGGAGGATGCTCCACAGGACCAGCTGCTCACCCTCTGTCTCTTTGCCTCTCCCTCGGCCAGTACAAGGCCAGCTACAGCCGTCACTTCATCTCTCCAGATAAACAAGAGCGCCAAGACAAAGAAATCTTCCGGCAGAACATGAAGAGGCGGCTGGAGACCTTCAAGTCCACAAAGCACAACGTCTGCTCCTCCAAGAGCAAGGCCAGGCTGAAGGAAAAGGGGAGAAAAAAGGCAAGCGCTCCCCAAACGCCTGCTCCCTTCCTAGCTCTGAGATTCGGTCTCCCCCAGGCTGCAGACAGTGAGGTCCTTCGGGGATTAGTTGAGGTGCTGCAGGGCATCGGCAGCTCCGGAGTCAGCAGGGAGAGCGGTTCATCTCATCTCAGTCCTGCGTATGCTGTGTGTGAGCATGTGGGTGTCACATGTTCACGTGTCCTCACCACACCAGCACTGCTGTGGGGCGGCTGTTCCCTGGGCAAAGCGGTCCCGAGCCCTGGAGGAGCCCCACGTTTGTTTTCCAAGAGCACTCAGCATAAAGTAGCCTGGAGGTCGGTGCAGATCCAAGCTCAGAAGTGTGGCACTGCACCTTAAATTAAGCCTTGGGTGTTTTCTCTCGTTTGGAGGCTCTCGAAGCCATTGCAGCTGAGCTGTTTGCTGTAGGGCCACGAAGATGCAACTAAGTCTAAGGACTAAGGACCACTGACTGCCCGCTGCCATCTAGCTGGGGTGGGAATCTATGTCCCTGGGGTTACCCTGGCTTGGAGGGCCACTGGGGTTGGGGTTAGGGGTTTGCATGAGGCAGGTCCCAGCCGGTCCCTCTTCCTTCGCAGAAGAACATCTCTCTGACCAGTGACGCACCCAATGGGAAGACGCACAGAAACGTCCCCTGGCAGGAGGCAGGTAAGGCTGGTGGCAGGCGAAGTGTGCAGGTCCTGGTAAGGGGACCTGGTGGGGTGGGATGTGCCTGCCCACTGCCAGCTCGGTGCATGGCAGCACCCAAGGTTCCACCAGCACCAAGTCCTTCTCCCATGGGTGCAGTCCTTCCCCCACTGGGTGCCCCATCCTCCAAACCAACCTCTTCCATCCTGCTGCAGCTCCTGTCCTGGTGATGGTCAGCTCAGAGGAGGAGGAGAGTGATAGTTCGGAGACAGAGAGAGAGGATGATGAAGGGATCGTATTCGTTGCTCGAGCCACCGATGAGGTCCTGCAGGGAAAGACGACTCCTGGTAGGCACCGGCGCTCCCATGCCAGGGCGGCTGCTCTTGGGTAGCTTGTCCTTCCTCCACCTGCGGAGCAAAGTTGCCTCAGCCTGGGCAAAACCAAAGTCAGCAGAGCATGAATGGCAGAATCACTCTTCTCTGTGGCTCTGGAGGGATGGCAGAGCCTCCCTGGGCTTCCTGGTGGCTCCTGCATCCCTGGGCCAGCTGGCCAGCTGGTAGTGGTCGGGTCTGCAGTGTTTGCAGGGCCCAGGGGGAGAGCGAGAGCTGTGCAAGATCCCTCTCACTGTCCCTCCTTCTGCACTCCCAGGCAGCCTGGACGTCTGCCCCAGCCCCTGCATCATCCCACCATCGCCCACCTTGGCAGAGAAGGAGCTGCCGTGGAAAGGAGACCAGGCTGATCTGGCTGTTTACGTCTCCTCGGAGACCACCAAAATCGTGCCAGTGGATATGCAGAAGGCATGGAACCAAAGCATTTCCTCCTTGGAGAGCATCGCTTCCCCTCCGGGCATCGAGAGCGGACCTCAGCACAGGAGATTCGCCTGCCCTGTGCTGGAGGAGCGACCCCAGTCTGCGAGCCAGGCGATGCCGGAGCAGAGCTCCTGCTTCCAGTTCCCCAGCCACGTCTCTAAGAGCGGCAGGTCGCAGAGCGACAGCAGCCCGGATGGAGCCGAGCAGCAGGAGCTGCAGCCTTTGATGGCCACGGAGGAGCAGGGCAGGATGGTGCCCGCCACGGAGCCCAGATGGCTCATGTTCAACAGAGCAAGCCACCTCTGAGGCGGACCGCGGATGGGGAAGGGGCTGGGGGCTGCCGACGGGCTGCGACCCGCTGAGTGCTCGGCTGGCTTGCGTTGTAAAGCTTGTGTGTGTCTCCATAAACTCCAGGAGCGGCAGGAGAGCCCAGTACTACCCCCGGAGCTGCACTCCAGGGTGGGCTCTGCCCACCCACCTACTGCTGCAAAAACTGGTCGATAACTGGGCTTCATGCTGCGACAGCAGGTACCAACCCCCGTCCACCCAGGGAGGCACAGACCCCAAACCTCTTTCTTCCTTTCTGGTCCCTACACATCTTCACAGCGCTGGGAGGCCAGAGATGTTCCTCCCAGGGCCGGGATCCCAGCCGGAGTCGATACCGTCGTGGCTGTGCCACCCTGAGGTGGGGATGTGGTGGCTCCTTCAAGGTGGCTACAGTGCTGGGTTCCTCACAGCATGCACGGAGCTCAGCCAGGAGGCCAGAGATGTGCTCCTTGCCATGGCAGCTCTGCGTTCCCCGGGTTATGGAGGTACCGCAGAAGCAAGGCCATGACCTTCTCAGGACTGGGAGCAGCGCTCCTGGGGTTTGGCTCCACCAGGAGCCGGACTAGTGAACCAGTACGCACAGGGACTCCTCTAGCAGCCAACCTGCTGTGCCAGCCTCACGCCTCTCGTCTGGATGCGTTCCCGAAAGCTGCAGCATTCAGCTTTCTGGCTTTGCTAGGAGGCAGCTGCCCTTGCACAGCATCCTTGGCATTCATCCTGCCCACGTCCCAGTCCCTCTGGTTGGCCCGGGGCCCATCAGCTGGGAGGGCTGGTCATGGTGCGAGGAGTGGAGCGAGCAGCAGGTATGAATGTACATCAGGAACAGGGGTGATGGGCGAGAGCTGAGTGCATCTTCAAAGGTCTGTCCCCGCCACCTGCCTCCCAGCCACCCCTGGTCCCTCCTGAGAGGGTGGTGGGACACGGTGGCAATGGCCCACACAGGGAATTATTCCTGGTGTGACCCCAAGGGCCAAGAATTCCTCCCCAAGGACTGCTTGGTGCAAAAGCTCAGCACGGCAGCTGGGCATCGGCAACGCGGGAGGGTTGGGGATGCTCCTCTTAGGGAAGAACGGGGACTTGGGCTATTAATTCCCCAGAGCAGGTAATTAACTGCCTGTTCCAGCTGGGTGGGCATGCTGAGATGGCAGGTGACAGGGGGACACTTAGATGCACTGGGTGAGTGAGCCCAACGTGGGACAGGCCAGCCGGCGGTACCCCCAGTACTGTCCGCAAGGCTCAGCAAAGGCCGTTCTGCTCTCTACCTGTTCCGCCAGATGAGCATGAGGTTTTTAAAAGGTTTTTATATAGTTTTGCATTTCTGGTATGCCTTATTCTGGTTTTGATTTCTGATACGGGGCCGTACTAAATCTCTAGCTGGGTCAGTGTTTTCTGTAGCCGTGGGCACGACCAATGACTCAAGACTTAATATCCTATTTGCAAGAATCTCGTTTCAATGTGAAAATATATGCAGAGTATTTTGTAATGTTCAATAAATGGGAGTTGGAGGAGGCGTCGCCGTCTGTCTTCTCTGCTGTCTCGGAACCTCTGCGCATCCTGGTGCCTGCACCTCCTGGTTCGGTTCTCCCTCACAGGCACCGCGTCCCCCTGCCTCTACGCTCTTCTCCACCCAAGGCCATGGCCCCCCTCTCAGACTCCATGTGCCTAACTGGATTTCCTCGTTTCGATAATGTTTGCGGAAAAAAATGAAATTCTTTCCGAAGGGAAGCTTGCCTGCAGCCGTCATTAGGCTGTGCCTCGGGGAGCAGCCAGCGAGAGGCCAGCAGCTTTTGCTGCCCGCTGCCGGAGCTGCAGAGTGCCGGCAGCCTAGATCTTCCCCTGTCCAGTGCCTCCTCTCTCTTTGCCAAAAATATGGTTCAAATGGGTCTGTTTTGGGGTATTCTGGATCACAGGAACCTCCCCGCATCGGCGTGCGCTGGCTTTGCTCTTCCCTCCATCTGCTGGCTCCACTTCTCCTAAAGGAGAAGTTTGTGGTTTATTTGATTCACAGGATGGATGTTTGGCTTATATTCCACCTGGCATCTACCGTCACCCCCAGGTCCTTTTTGGCAGGGTCCCTACACAGCTTCCTAGCCCCGAGAGCTTCGCGCTGGTCTGTCCCTCTGGAAGCTCTTGCTCCTCCTGAGGTTCCCCATCTGCCTCCCATCCCACCATCCAGCGACGCTGCCCGAGCCGTGCTCTGCGTGCTGGACCTCAGCGTCAGCGTTTTCTGCAGACACGATGGCCCTGGCATCACACCAAACTGTGCGGGCCAGGTTGTTTTCCTGGAAGCGGCGGGTCTGCGGCATTCAGGTCCTCAGAGGAGGAAAAGTAGACATCTCAAGCTTTGGGAAACACTGGGGCTGGTTGCTGCCGTCTCACACGGTTATCCGAGCCTAGCAGCTAATGTGTCTGCAGGCTCTCCACGCCACCAGCCAGTAGCTTGGAGCCTCCTCTTCCCACCCTTGACCCCAGCCATGTTGTGACCAGGGATGGTGGCTCCTACTACACCCTTCCCCACAGGGTTTTATCAGTTTTTTATTCTCATACGCCGCTCCCTTTATTTCACTTTACAGGGAGAGAGAGCGGGCAGCGTCCTCCCTGCAGAGGACTGCTCTGATCCTTCCAGCATAGCACGGAGCCGTCTCTTGCAGCCTAAAAATACCAAAGTGCTTCAGTGGAAAAACACAAGAACTGGGCCAAACCACGCACACATGTGCCCAAACCTCTGCTTCTCCAGCAGAGTAAGGCATAACCAAAGGAGCTGCTTGTCAGACTGTAACCCAGAACGTCCAACCCTCTGACTGTTATTATAAGCAACCCCATCCCGGAGCTGCCTGACTATCACAGACCCCTCATTTTGCACGCAGGCTTCTCCTCAGAGCCTGCCATTAGACCTGCGCGTTTTTTTTCCATAGGGATTTACTTTCCCCCATGCTCAGCTCCTCCAGTTTCTCCGTGGCACCAGAACTTGTGAAGTCAGCAGAGGATGTAAGGCAGCTCTGGTAACAGGGGCATCAGCTGGATGGAAGAGCCAAGCTGTGGGCGATGGATTGGTGTTGGCCACCTCCCAAGTCAGCTAAAGCAGCAGCATTGCGCAGTTGTCTTGAAATCACCACCTCGCCATTGCACAACGATGGCAGGAATGGCAGGTAAATTTTAAGCTGGAAGGGACTTGGGAGTTCTGCAGTCCAACCCTGGCTCCATGTAAGGCTGGTGGCAAAGCTACAGCAAGTAGCTCAGAACCTCGTCTAGTCGGGCTTGGAAAGTCCCCAAGGATGGAGATGTCACCCTGTCCCAGAGCCACACCATGGCTACACCACTCTTGCACAGAATGATTTTCTCCTCAAGCCCAGCAAGAATTTCCCCTTGGTGCAGCTTGTCCCTGTTGCCTCTTGTCCTTCCAGGTGTGCCTCTGAGAAGAGTCGGGCTCTGGTTTCTCTGCGCTCCCCTGTAGGTAGCTCCCCTCTTTGCCTTGTCTTCCTAAAGCTGGTTCTCTCTGATATATATATACATATATATCTTGTTCTGAGGAGCCCCAAACTGGAGCTAGTACCCAGTTGTGTCTCATCAAGAGGAATAATCATTTCCTTGAACCTGCCAGCTTCGTGTTCTCCGTTGCAGCAAGGGCGCTGTTGACTTATGGGCAACCTTGCGTGATTTTTCATTCTGCTCTGTTTCTGGAGCACTTCTGATGCCCTCGTGTGATGTTTTCACGATGGCCTACAGAGGAACAAGCGGTGGGAAGCCAGTGAACAGGAGTCCAGCTTCTCACCTCTCGCTTGGCCCCAGCAAGCACAAAGCGTGGCAGAGGCTTTGGCCACGCTCATGTTTTCACGGGGAACAGTAGGAAGGCAAATGCAGAATTCAGGAGTTCAGACTGATTGTGTCGGGGTATACACATTTTGGAGACACATCAGTCCGTTCTCTGCTCCTTCCCGCTTCTGCCTGTCTGTCCAAGCATCCATCTCACCTGGATGCAATCAGACTGAGCACCTCTCCTGCCTTCTCCTGTGTTTGCCTCCCCACTCTTTGCACGTGAAGCAGCCATCCCTTCTCCCTGCTTTCACTGGAAGCCTCCTCTGCCTGTCGGTGGAGGGAACACTTCATTTTCACCCCGGCGTTACCTCTGGAGGGGTGGATGCCAGCCCTGGCCCCAGTCTGCCCCGCTGCGCTGGCTGGTGAAGTCGTGCCCAAGTTGCTCGGCTGACGGGATGCGAGCCGGCCATGGCCGTGCGGCGAGAGGCTGGTGACGGAGCCGGGATCCGTCGGCAGCGGGGACGGATAATGAGGAACAGATTTGTGCTGGGCAGCGGTTCCCATGCTGCGTTCCAGGGCAGAGCGGCCAGGATGGGAGAGCCTTTGTGCTTCGCGCTGCACCCCTCCGGCGCGTGTCGAGCCAGCCCCTCGGCTCGCCCCTGTCTCCTCGCCGTCCGCCGGCGGTGAGCGTCCCCGGGCTCCCCGCAGAGCTGGGGACCCTCTCCAGTGGCCGTGCCACCCGCCAGGCCACAGGGCTGGCCAGGAGGCTCTCCCCACACCCCGGCTGTGTGGGGGAACAAGCTGCAGCGTGGACAGGCTGAGGACAGATGAGATCAGTGGGATCTTTAGGTCAGGAGGAGCTGGGTGGGGTGATCCACATTGCCTTTCACGGTTCAGATTTCTCTGCTTTTGCCTGGAGGAGCCAACACTGCTGTGGGACTCCCTGCCCTGGAGGACTGCATGGCCAGGCTGCTGCTCCTGGGGACTTCTGCAGAACAGCCAGGATGGATACCAGCATGGCAGGGGCTTTGATTTTACGAGTACCCCAGATCCTAAGGTTGTGATCTTCCCCACAGCCAGACAGAGCTGTTCCTTGCAGCCGCGGGGAAGGCAAAGATCCCTGAAGAAGCCACCTGGGCTCCTCTCACCTCAGCTTCTCCTGGCATCTGGTGCCGCGCGGCCACGCTGCCCCAAAGGTAAATGAAACCTGTGGTGGGTTAGTTGGAGAGGGAGGGTGCTGAGGACACTCTGGGGAAGTGGCCACCTGCCCAGCTGGTCTGGTCCACATCAGACCACAGGTTGCCCCATGAAGAAGGGCTCGGAGAGGCCAAGGTGCCTCATCTCCTTGCTGTGGAGTGCCGGTGGAGAGGGGACTCTGCAGACATGTCTGCCATATTAGTGCTTTCCCTCTCTCTCAGTGATGCAGGGTGATCTTTGCTTGTGCACCAGCTTTGCCTCCCAGAGCCCGGCTAAGCCCACGCTGTTGAAGTCGGAGAGCCAGCTAAAGCTTTGCTTCGGCTCCTTGCTGGGTGGGGGAGGCTGGCTTCTGGGCTATTTGCACACCTGGGGTCTCACCGTGTGCAGGTTCCCAGCGGTTTTAGGGGCTCTGAGGCTCTCGCAGACAGCTGGATGAATCGTGGGCTCAGAGCTGCCCTGAGAGCCCTCCTCTAGGAGGGCTGACCATGAGAGCATCACTCCTGCCAGGGTCACCCCCTCCAGATTTGTCCTGGACACTTAGGGTCCTGCCTGCTTTCTCAGAAAGCCCCATCTCCCAGGGCCAGGATTTTCTCTTGTCTACCACATAAGTGCGCATAGATACACATATTCTCAGCTGACATCCCTCCCCTCTCCTGTTTACGGAGAAAGCTGGCAAAAGCTTCAGAAAGGTACCCCAGAAAGATGA
Source organism: Anarhynchus alexandrinus (assembly GCA_008711295.1). Lineage (NCBI taxonomy): Eukaryota > Metazoa > Chordata > Aves > Charadriiformes > Charadriidae > Anarhynchus > Anarhynchus alexandrinus. Next base: position 923,131 of record VUYV01000269.1, read on the forward strand.
CAAAAAAAAAAAAGGAAAACAACTATAAAGGCCCAGAAGTATTATGATTTCACATGCCGTGGCGCGGGGCTGGCTGATGGGAGCCGGCCGGGGAAGGAGGACGAGCTTGTGTTTGCCGGGACTGACGGACTGCTGAGCGAGCAGGTTAGCCAGGCTGCTGCCGGACAGTTAACTGGTGACCCCAGTTTCTTTGTTTTCTCCTGCTAGGGAACAGACAGAATTGTTATAAATGTTTGATTCCCCCCCCTTAACAAAAATAGCTTTTGAAGTAAACAGGAAATTACAGAGAGTAAAGAGTGCAATAAAGAGTAAAGAAAGCCTCGCAGCTACCTCGCCGTGCTTGGATTTGTCTACAAATCCAGCTCCATGTGGGATGCTGCTTGACCAAAGGCAACCTAAACCACCCCAAAACTGCTAGAAACTGGGGGATGTGATACCTGAGGAGGCAGGGGTGTGAGGGGACCATGTCCCCTCTGATGAGGGTGACGTGCTGAGGGTTTACGGGTTGTGCCGGAGGAGCCTCCCCACAGGGAGCCTGTTACCCCCGGCTGGGGTGGCCGCTGCCCGGATGTTATGGTTTGAGGAACTCATAACTATTTATTGTCGTTTAGACAATTATTCTCTCACCCCATAACCCCTCCTCACCCGGGAAGGGGAATTGGGGTAAAACAAGGAAACCTGAGGGTTGAAATATGAACAGATTTAGTAGAATAAGACTAAATAATTAACATTAATAACACTAAAGGACCAATATTGATCCTGATACTGATATAAAATATGGAGGATTACCCTCAGCCCATTCTATCTGTAGAAGCCGTGCGCTCCCCACAGTGACAGCCAATGTGGGACCCTGCGAGCACTGCGGGTTCGGGAGGAAGGGAAGGGCTCAGGGCTGCGGCACCAGGGCGAGGGGTTCTCAGGGTGGCAGCCATCACGGGAGAGAGAGAACTCCTCAGCAGACTTCCTAATTTATAGTGAATGTGCCATTCACGGTGTGAAATAACCCTGTTGCCCAGCGTGGGCCTCGCTCCTCCTCATCCCCGCACCTGGCGAGCTCGGAAACACCGAGACCTTGAAACCCGCACCCCGCAGCTGGCTGTAAAGGGAATATTTTCACAAATTCAGACGCTGGGGTCGCCTCCCAGCGCGGTTTCCTCAGGCACCAGCAGAGCAACGAGGCCCGTGTGCCTCAGACCGGGCCCGGGCCCGCCCGCCAGGTGGCGCCCCGCGCCAAGATGGCGGCCGCGCCCCCCCCCCCACAGGCGCCTCCCGCGCTGGGCCCAGCTCGGCCGGGAGGGCCAAAGGCCCCGCCTGGCCACGAAGGGGTAGCCTTAAGGGGGAAAATAATAATATATATGTAGTAGTTTGAGGTCGCTTTCGATGTGCCGCGGGAGCAGCTGCGCGCAGGGTGCGTTGCGCCCCTCGGCTTCACACCGGCCTCCTGACGCCAGGCGTGATGCGCAGGCAGCTGCCTGCCCCTGCCTGTTGGAAGACCCCCCTGCCGCGCGATTGTGGGTGGCCAGTGCTCTGGGTGACCTTCCAGCTCATGATCTTCCTCAGATGCCTTCATCTCACCCAGCGGCAAAGGCAGGCAGGGGCTGCCTTGTCAGGGGCAAAGTACAACCCCAAACCAAAGCCATTTTTAAAGGAAAAAAAAGCAAAAAGCAGCGAAGAACACACGCTTGGGGCTGTATGGGTTCAGTAGTGGTGAGGAAGTTGCTGCCTGGACTCAGAGGGACGAGGACTGCTGGCTCCGGCTGGGCTGCTGAAGGAATATCTGGAGTTCGGTACCCAGAGAGGATATTCCAGGGACAGCCGGAATATCAATCCCACAGCTCATCCCATTTACTGCTGAGCTCCTCTGGAGGCACGTGGCCCCAGTCTAACAACAGGGCCAGCACAGGTCCTACATGAGTGCTAGAGGGGTCTAAGCCTCCTGGTCCCTTCCCATGGTTGCTCCGTAGCTGGCCTTGCCCTGGGATCTGGGAGCGGAGATCCCTCTGCAAGGAGGAGGAGAACGGCAGCGGTGATGGAAGAAGGGCGAGTGAGAGGAAAGCAGGAGAGAACAGTGGCAGGAGGCACGAGCGCTCTGCCTTCGCCTGCCCGAGAGGAAGCCGCTTGTCTCCTTTAGGAGAGACATTGTTATTGCTGCTGATGGGATTAAATCGTGCTGCTTATGTCCTCCAGCCCATGGAGAGGAGGTGCCCACCCAGGCTGGTGACTCACAGCATGCTTGACACATACTTGTGCCCAGCACAGGGCTCTCTCCCTCAGACCCACACTGTGAATGAAGGGTCCCCCGTGTAGTACCCACGATCCCCATCACACCACCTCCTCTGGGAACCCGCTGAGCCCTGTGTCCCACCCGCTCCGCCTTCCTGCCTGGCATCCTTCCTGTAGGCATTCCCTGAGGTTCACTCCTCTAATTGCCAGCTACGGATGGCAGACTGCTCCTATGCCTGTCAAACCAGCCCTTCCCGGTGGCATCTGAGGAGACTTCCCATCACCTCCTGTGCTCTGGATCTGCAGTCAGCAGAGTTGGCTCCAGACTCCCCTGGGGAGAAGACCCTGACCCCAAACTGCTGCTTGCCTGCTGCAGAGCGACTCGAACCTCAGCATGGAACCTTGCGGACCTGCTCTGTTGAGACTGTGAGATGGAGGAACCAGATGTTTCCCTCTCGCTACCAGCTGGGCAAGGCTGGATGGGGGCAAAGCCCATGCCTGCACCAGGGGAGACTGTCGCTCGGCTCTGAGCAGGTTGCCATTCCCTGCTGGAAATACCAGCAGGATTAAGGGTGCTTTGGGAAGCACCTGGAAGACCCACAATGGGACTGTCTGAGTTCAGTAGGCAACGCAGCCCAGCTGTTACAGGCAACATGAGAGCTGGTCCCAGGGAACGCCCATGCGGCTGCATAAAGCACTGATTGCATGCCCACAGCTGGAGCTGCACCTCGGGGCTATTGCTCTGCCCCAGTGAGTGCTGAGCTAACCCAGCTGCTTCTCTGCCTGCCTGAGCTGGAGGAGCAAACTGCAGGCAGGTGAGAGCATTCCTTCTCTTTGGAGAGGCTCTGCCATGGGAGAGTGGTTTGCAGGACCTGCTGGGATCTGCTGGGCGCAGGCTCTGCAAGTGCTGGCTGTAAGTGTGGGGTTTGTGAGGGGCTGGGGTTGGCTGGGCAGAGTGTGCACCCAGGGGGAAGAGCAGTCTTGGGGCTCAGAGCCCCTGGAGCAGAGTGAAGGAGGTGATGTGGTCCCTGGTTGCCACCCCAGGTAGGACCTTGGGTGCTGGCCCTGGCTCTGCAACCTGTGGGGCAGAGACTGCAGCCAGTGGTCCGAGGGGGGTCTCCACTCCCCTGGAGTGGGGTGGTTAGAGCTGGCACCCCTCCATCCTCTCAGGGCATAGTTGGATTTAGGTTGCTTTTGGGAAGAGAAGGGATGGGGCTCCAGCTCAGAAGTGTGTCCCAGCCCTTGTCTGGTAATGGTTGGTGTTTAGTACCTACTCAGGGTGTCCGCTGAGGGCTGTGTCTGCTTCTCTTGGTGTGGGCTGGGCAGGTGTCTTGTGGGTGCTGGTTCCTGAGGTGTGAGCTGGGCATAGAGCAGGGACACAAGGTGGGGGGGGCTCCTGGTGGTGCAGAGGCATGAAGGGGGCAGCTGTCTGTCTGTCCTCACAACCCTTGCTCTATCAAGCAGACCTGGAAAGAGGAGCAGGACCTTGTGGAGGTGTGACTGAGGATGGCATTTGCAGTAGCTGTGAGACCCTGTGCTCCACGTCTCCCATGTCTGTGGGAGAGGGGCTGAGGAGGTGGCTGCCGTGCTGGGGCAGGAAGGGCGTAGGGCTGGCTCGGAGGTGAGCGTGCTGTCTCGGAGAGTACAGTAAACATGTGCTGCGGGGACTAAATAGCATGCAACATCACTGCCAGCAGGGAAGGTAAACAGATGACTGTCTTGTGCCATTAAATATGTGGGATCTGGAGAGAGACAGGTCAGTTTTAGGCTGCTCTTCAGAGAAAGCCGATCTGTCCTTCTCTAACCAGAGATAGTGGTGAATTTTGAAGCAGCAGTCCTGAAACCACAGCTGGATTTCTAAGCCAAGAGCACTTTGTCCTCAGGAAAGGGAGGCAGTGCCTGAACTCCAGGGAGACAAACAAGCAGCTCCTCTTAAAGGTTTTAAGCTCTCCTTGCTGGGTTTGCATCCACAGAGGCATGCCCCTGCTGGGCTCTGCGTCCTACAGGTTTCTGTTCCAGGCTCTTGGTGGGGTTTGGGGTCTTCTCTCTAGCGTGGTCTTGTCCTGCCAACCTGTGCACTTGCCTAGTGCTCAGAGCACCGGGATGCTGAGACTCAGCACCCAAACAGGGACCTCCCCAAACAGGGGGAGGTCCACCCCAGTGGGGAAACATCTTGGTGTGTGTGTGCTGTAGAGAAAATGTGCCTATTGGGAAGGTGCCCGACTGGGGCAGGAGGCTTGGTTTCCATCCAAGCCTTGCTCCTACCCGCACTGGGTGCATTTATGACTTTCACATACGGAGAATTCTCTGGAGGACACCGTTGTAGAGGCAATAACCCAAGCACAGTGTGCAGCATGGTCACTTCACAAGGCCTGGGGGGTACCTGTGTCCCCCCCCAAGAACAGCCCAAAGCTGCTCAGCTTGAAACAAGTGTCTTGTGTGTGTGCAGAGGCAGGACTTTGTCCTGTGGAGGCTGGCAGTGATCAATGCTAGTGCTGGGCTGTTTCCGAGCCGAGACCCTGGGCACTTGGGGATGCCTGGAGCAGGCATTAGACTAGCAAGTGCTCTGCATGTATTCAGCCCAACTGGCTTGTCTGGGGAAGACACTGTGTGTCACCAAGATGTGCCTTCCTGTCTGCGCGGAGAGGCTGTAAGGCTGGCATTCCCCCCACTTGGATTGCTTCGCTGTGGGACCGCACACTATGAGCTTGCGCATGTGCTGCAGCAGGCCTGACATGGGATTTTTTTTTTTCTTTTTCTTTCCCCCTGTGGCACATGTGGGTATTTGAGAGCCTTAAGTGGGACTTTTCTGGCTTGTGTACCTATAAAACATCTCCTGTAAAGCCTCCTGATGGTTAACTGCACGGCAGGTTTGCACGTGGCACTGAACAATGTCTTGAAGTGAAGCCGGAGACCTAGTAATTGAGTTGCTCCTGTTCCTTCAAATGGTGAGCGTGACCAGCTGTTGTTATGTAGTCTCTATTCCAGTCCTTCTGGGAAATCACACCACGATTATATTTCTGGCTTAAGAAATTTTTTCCCTAATCGGAGTGGGCCTCACAAAGAGGTTGCCACTTAGTGGTAATTACTTGCTTTAGAAGCTGAATGTCTCCCGAGGATTGCAAATAGGGGATTATCAAATTAATTAGTTAAACCAAGATGTGCTTTTGTGAAGCCAAGGTCTGCTTTACTTGTGATGTGAAATAAAGGTTTCAATATTATTAAACCGTGTACAACCCCCTCTTGTCTCCCTAATGGGGAGAGAACTAGTTCTTCCCTGAAACGTTGCTGTTGGTACAAAGGGCTGCTTGCAGCTCTACTCGCTGCAGCACTTGTTGCTTTTATTTGATGAAACCTGCTTCAAGCAAGCATCTATCACTGGTCTTAAGACACCTGCTTGTGCTGAGTAGGGTCTAACACAGCTTCTTGGTGGCTTTCCATGTTTTTATAGGTTGCCAAGTGGAAAGGGAATGGGCTCCGCAGTGGGTAGCTTGGTGGGACCGTAATGTACCTTTCTTGAACCTGTACTTTCAGAGCACAGCTTAATCCACAAGACATCTGCATAGCCATGTGCGTGGACACGGAAGCTGGCGGAGAGTCCTGGGCTGGTGATGAGGAGGAGATGCCTGGAAGGAGATCCAGAGGCGTCCACTGATCAGTGGGTTAGCAGGGGCTGGAGGTCCTGGAGCACTGCTCTGCCACAGCCGGCTCCCAGGCTCTCCTTTCCCTCGGAAGTCCCTATGGACATAGGAAGTTCCCTATGCTGTACTGAGGACTACACCAGCAATCGTGCTAAGCTAACGTGGAGTGCACAGGCGTGTTTTCCTAAGAGCTGTTGGCTGTCGTAGTGCAATCGTCTAGCTAGCAAGCCTATTGCACAACTTCCCCTAGGTCAGAAAATGTCCTTATCTGGCATCTAAAACATCTGTCCTGTGTTTCTTCCAGCACAGCTGAGTCCTATTGGTAAAAGTATTGAGCTTTCCCTGATTTGCAGAACTGAAAATAAGCAGAACTCTGCTGGTGGTGACAAAGGCAGAAGTCCCTTGCCTGCCTGTGCTCTTTGCTAGCGCTTACAGGGCTCCAGGTTGTGATGCTGCTTCAGCAGGCACATGAGAAATACTGCAGCTCCAGAAACCAGATCCAACACAGGGGAAGGGGGAGAAAAGCAGGGGAGGGTAACAGACGTGGGTCTGAAGTTATGACCCCTGAAGTTTTCAGAACAGTTGGTGTATTGACCCCTGTCCCACCCACTCCTCTTTCAACTCTGGGGAGGCCCCACAGCCTCCAAAGTTTGGCTCCCCATCCTTCCTGATGTCAGTGTTTGCTGCCTTTTGCCATACTTCTGCCTACCTCTGGGACAAATTGTGCTTAGCAGTATTCAACTGCTGATGCAGCCGGGTACCAAAACGGTTCCTTGAGGGTAAAATTGCCCATCGGCCCATGCAAAGGACCTGCGTCTGCTGGATGGGAAGCTGGAGCACCCAGATCTCTGCTGGCAGAGCTGGATGACGGCAGCCTTTTGCACTGGCTTCAGCAATTAAACAAACCCTGAGGAAAGTGCAGGCCTCACGCAAGAGCGAGGAGCCGCTCCTGCGAGGAGACAGTGCGAGACTGTGTCGGGGAACAAGCGCGGCATTGTTGTCAGCCTCAGTCAAGAGGGGCTTTTTAACACCCACTGAAGTACTGGCTACAGCTGTCTCCCATGTGCTTGTGCGGGAAATGGATCTACAATGCAGGAGAGGAGGGAAAGGCCACTTTGCAATTTAAAAAAAAAAAAAAAAAAGCTGTATTAAGATCCAGCCATGAGTAAACAGCAGTGGGATGTTCCCCTTAGCACAGTGCCACGGCACAGGAAATCACATCACTGCCTCTGACTGGGATGGGGGTGAGCCGAACTCGGGATCTCTAGCCTGGAAATCCTTGATGGGGAAGATGCTCCTGAGCTTTGAGCGCAGTGTAGAAAAGGGAGGCAGCGTGAATTTGGGCTCTGAGCTGCTCTTGTGTTTGACAACCCATTGCCCCTCTGCTTCTATAAAGGTATACCTACAGCCATCGACTTTCCTGCATTGTCCTGTGTGGTGTTGGCTTGGGAACTTGCGGAGAGCTTTCAATTATCATGTGCACAACTGAGCTGACCGCTGCACTGCAAAAAGCATGTGGTAATGGTTATATAGTTTGAGTAGGACCTGGATAGAGAGTGTTGGCTGTATGGTCTGGGGAGCACCTGGCTCTGTCCCTGGTCACAGAGGTGGAAAATGGGACAGGAGCCTGATATGGGCTCTGTGTGCTTACATGGTGCCCTCCTCATCTGTTTATGGGGTTCTGCAAATTCCTACCCCAGCCCCTGAAAATGCTGCTTTTCTATTTCTGGCCCTCAGAGAGCTGGAATTAGGTGGCTTGACAGCGTCTTACCTGCTGCCTCAGAACTAAAGGGGAAGGCAGCCTTGTGCTCCCAGGCCTGCACAAGCCACCTGAAGAGATGAGGAAAGCCGAAAGCTGCTCTCATCCTGGAGCCGCTGCCAGAGGTCTGGGTGCAGGAGACCCGACTGGTTCAGTAACAGTGTGGGAGTGGGTTCTCGGCTCTGTCCCCTTCATCCCCACGAGCTCTCAGGTAGCCCTAGCCCCACCTGGGTCTGCACTGCCCTTTGTGCCTGGGGAGCACACAGTTCTGTTTCAAAAAGTGAGGTTGCTCCTGGCTTGTGCAGGAGCCTGCAGGGCCCCTTCAGCCCTGCAGCAGGCTTTCAAACGGGCGGTATACAACTGGGCAGGGTTTTGGCCCGCTGCTGGAGTAGCCCTGAAGAGCCCAATCTTGGTACTCAGGCTGCTTGGAGGCTTCAGATCTGGTCCCCTGTAGACCCCAGGGTAATCACAGAGAACCGTTCACTGGATAAAAATAGTTGTGTGTGAGGAGTTGGGTTAGCCCTGGGCAGCTGTGGCCTCTGGAAAGGAAACCTGCAGTTGAAGAAACAGCAAGGAGATTTCCATAAAACATCTGGGCATGTGAGGCGTGGTGGATCTCTAACTCCTTCTACTCTGTGGCAGGGGCCATGTCTCCAACAGAAATAGCTCAGCACCTTTGATAGCATGAGGCTTGTTGTAGCCAGCTGTGTGCCATGCGCGCGCTGGAGGGACATTGCTCTCTGTGCTCCCTTTCTCAGAGGGGGGATTGTCTGTACGGAGACTCCCAGCACTCACATGAGGACGTTGCAAAGGTGTGGCCACGTTTCTGGGCTGGGAGATGAGTTTGGGGAATAGATGAAGGGCAAAGCTACTTTGCAAACGTAGCCTTGTGCAGACAGTGAAATCTGGTCAGAGGCTTTGCTGGGGAAGTATGCCAGGTTCCTCATCCTCCTGCTATGAATATGAGGGGGAAAGAAAAGCTGTCTTGCGTCCACAGGCAGGATCACAAATTCCTTCAGTTGCTGTGAATGCCAACAACTGGGTAGTGCCTGTGCTGGGTTGTTAATACCCTTTGTGTGGGCAGGGATGCTCTCTTTCACCCATTTATCAACTGATCTCACCCAACATGGGCTGGAGGTTCTTGCTGCTGTGGTGCGCTGCAGGCAGTGCCCTGCCGCTGTAGGGAGAAGGCAACTAGCTGTTAGAGGCTGTGGGGGAGCTTCTGCAAGCAAGGACTGTTTGAAAGTCTATTGTCAGTGTCGTGTCCCCTTTTAGGAGGACATCTCTCTCTGCTTAAGGAAAGCAAACTGCATCCCTGCTACCCCTAGGAAACTCAACAGCACATCAAGCAGCTGGTGTATTGAATGGTTGGCTTTGGGACTACTCGAACCCTTGTTTGCTGGTTATGTCTGAAAATGTACTGTGAGGCCATCATGTGCAATGGGTGTTAGGGCCAACTGTTGGCAGTCCTCCTTGGGAGAGGAGTATCTGAAGGTGTTCTTGAGCGGGACCAGCCCACGTGGGCTCTGCTGCTGGCCCTTTGGAGCAGGGCTTGGGAAGGCTGTGGGGGCCTGCCCCTTGAGCCAAGGCAGCAGGGGTGTTTGGTAGCAGTCTCTCCTGTTTCAGCAGGTGAGTGCCCTGTGCTTCACCACTGAGCCTGTCTTTGCAGAGGACATCTTTCCTCCTGCTATGGGTCCTCACGTCCTGCCTGAGTCACCCTTCCTCTTGGGATGGATTGGTTTGTGTGACCTCTCCCAGAAGGGGAGACAGCAGCCAGGTACCAGCACCATGGCCTCCTTGATGGAGCATCAGTCCCAGCTGAGACTGCTGAGACCTGCTTGGCCAAGGCTGAGGAGGCAGCTCCCAGTCCCAAGCCCTGCTGCAAGGCCCTGCACCTCATGTCCAGGGCTCCAGGGCTTCGCCTGTGTGTCACTTCCCGCCCCGCTTCCCGTTAGACAAAGCCTTTGTGTGTCAGCAGATCCTGGGATGCCCCGCGGCACCTGCCTCTCCCCTCCCTCTCTGCCTCTGTGGCTCTGCCCTTTCCCGTTGTCACTTCTGTAGGCTGCTGCCTGCCTGTTTGGTGACCTTCCCTGCTGCTCCCACCGCTCGGGCAGTATTTTGGCCCCTGGCCATCTTAAACAATTAATGGAGGGGTGGAGAAACTTGCCATGTTAAATTACTTCCTCCTTTGGGAGGGGGTGAGGTCTCCACATCTCTCGCCTGATACCAGTGCAGTTTGTTGCTGTTGCCTGAAGCGGTCACTGCCTCTCTGTTTTCCTTCTAGAAGTTAGAAAAACAATATTTCAGAGCACTTCTTTTTTTTCGTATTTCTCGGCATTTTGCTTAACCTGCAGCCCTGCCTCAGGATCTCGCGGAGTGGAGAAACTTCTCTGGACTTAGAGAAAAGCAAGCCCGAAAGAAGGCGAGGGGAGGATTTTGCTGGAAACCTCTTTGGGAAGCTGGAGACCTTCTCGGGATGCCTGCCGTGGGCTTGTTCTCCTCGAGCAGCTATTCGCATCTTCCCGGGTGAAGGCAGATCCCTACCACGGAGCATCTGCGTTAAGCAGGTCTGTGCGGAGGGCCAGGCGCGCTCTGAGGGACGCAGATAGCAGCGATGCCGTAACAAGCAGCCTGCGAGTGTTGCTGGCTCTGCCTGTGTCCGTAAGGTCCCCGCAGGGCTGGGGAACGCGGCACCCTGCGCTCGCTATGCCCCTCCGCCGTCTCGCGCTGGAGTTGGCTGTCAGAGAAACCTTCGAGGTCCCCTGCTCAGCCCCGGTAGTGTCATGAGTTAGATTAGTTGGAGCTGTGCTGGGGGCGGTGAGGGCTTGGATTACAGTCCAGAACTCAAAGTGCTTCGGTGGTTCACGTCGGAGGGGAGAGGAGACGCCCCGTCGCACACATGGAGGAAAAAGAGAAAAAACGCTGCCTTTGGAAGTGAGGGGGAATAAAGGAGGCCAGGAACATGGTAAGGAAATCTCTGCGAAGGGCTCTTGCCCTGGGCACGAGCAGGGCTGTGCGGGATGGAGCTGCTATCGGGGCAGCCTGCCTGGAGCCAGTGCACGGCGCTAATGCCGGGAGTGGGAAACCGTTCTTCTGGCACTTCCCGTTACTTGGATGGCACGCTGTACTCTGGGGTGCCAGCCCTGGATGGTGCCTGTGGGGGCACGGGGCTCTTGTTGGCGCTGGTCTCCTGTGGGGTGCCTATCAGGGGTACAGCCCTGGAGCGAGGGGCTGGGACGGGGCAGGTCAGGCAGGGCCCTGTCTTTCAGGCTGCCTGGATGCTGGGCTCTCCTCCTGGATCCTGGGCTCTCCTCCTGCCCTCGCTCTTTGCCAGTCCTGCTCCAGGGCTGTGGGCACTGCCCCCTTGCAGAGCCTGGGGAAAGGGAGAGCGTCTGCTTCATTTCTCCTGCCCAAGGTGGGCAGTCAGGGGTTCAGAGAAACCCCCGGAGCTGGGCAGGTATCCCTCTCTTTCAGTGTCAAGTTCTGCAGGTGGGGATCCTTGTTTTGGGATGGGAGAGACTGGCGAGCCCAGCCGGGCAGCAGAGCACCCTGTCTCCCTGAGGGTGGCTGCAGAGTTGTCCCCTGGCCAGCCACGCTGGCACTGCCCTGCAGAGGTGCCCAGCCCTGGGGTGGCAGAGGCTGGAGGAGATTGCTAGCCCTGTGGCGAGATCCTGCTGAGCACCAGTCTGGCTTCTGATGGTTTGTTCCTGGGCTCAGGATGGGATCTGGGTGCCCAGCAGCCCTAAATCTCCTGGATGTGTCCTGCTGTGCTGGGAATAAATCATAGGGTACTTCTCCACAGCAGAGAGAACAAAGTTCATAAGGGGAACAAGCAGCTTGCATTGCTGCTGTGCCTGGCAGTGACTTGCTTTTTCTTAAAAGTTTGGCTTCTGGGCTTGGAGAAACTCGGCTTTCATTGAAGGAACAGTTGCCCAACTTTTGGCTTCTGCAACCTGGCCTAAGCTCGTGGACCCATGTCCCTTCCCTTTGCCACCCTGCCAAGGACCCTGTGGCTCTCTGTACCCTCACATGCCTATGTCAGGAGAGGAGAGGCCATCACAGCTCTATCTGCTGTGGAAGCCTGCACCTCTTCCACTTCTCCACTCCAGTCAGGAGACTTCTTTCCCTTGCTCCATGCCTAGTGTGTTCCTGGCAATTTTTGGTCTACGCTGGTTATTGTATGAAGTTGAAATCGAAGGAGAGCACTGTTTGGGGCTGTGCAGGGTGGGTGCCATCCCTCACAGTCCCATGGGCTGCATTTTGCCATGGGAGCTGGAGCAGGGCTTGCGAAGCTCTGCTCCGGGAGACCTGAGGCAGCTGCTGCTACTCTGCTCCTGCAAACTGGAGGTGACTTTCTGATTCCCAAGTGCTTCATCCCCAGTTCAGGTCTTTCACCGTGTTCTAATGTGCACTGCCAAAGCTGTCTGAAGCAGGAGCCTTTGCACAGAGCAGTGCCGTGTCCTGTCCAGGTGCCGTGGTGGGTTGTGGGCATGGAGGGACCATGCATCACCGCTGAAGAGGGATTGTGTGCCTCTTGGGTGCTGAGTTCAGGCTTGGCAGCTGCAAGGAGCAGGAGCTGGAGGCCAAGCTGCCACAGACCTGGCAATGGGTCCTGGCTGCACTGTGGTCACCTGTGCTCCATGGCAGGCGTCCGTTCTCAATGCTGTGATAGACCAGTCTGCAGTTCGGGAAGTGTGATCTGTGAGCGGCTGAGTTGTGACCATAGCTCCAAGCTGTTCAAACACTTGAGTGTTTGGTGTCCTCGTGAATCAACCAAACCCTGCAGGCAAAAGATCTGGATCTAAGTGGATGTGGGTCACTCTGTTGGCCTGCATGAGGCTTCCCCATGGCCTCTGGCAGTTTGCAGGACTCTCGGGCTTGGCTCCTGATGGGAATCTGGCACGGTGCAACTGCTGGCTGCCCTGTTCTGTGTGAAGCAGGTGATTCCTCTTAATGGGGTGTCTGTCGTGCTTCAGTGTTAGGGATGATGTGGTGTGTGTATGGGTACATAGGGTTGTTGCAGCCGGGGGATGCCTAAAACACCATATGTGTAAGATACCTTAAGGCCAAAGTAGCCCACTTCAACTAGAACTGACTTTTGCAGCTGCGAAAACCCCATGGTGCAAGCAAGGCAGGAGCCTGCCTGGGCTCCCTCTACTCTGCTCGTCCCATCGTGGCTTTCGTGGCTGGGGATCTGCCCTTCTTCCCTGGTAGGGATTTCTCCTCCATGGGAGAGGGAGCAGGCTTCACCTTGCCTGGTGCCTGTTGCTGGATGGGGCACAGGAGGTGGTCAGGGTGTATGGCCAGACCACAGTGTGCCCCACCTGAGGAATAGTTTTCACCCGAGCAGGTTCGAACCCCTGTGCTCTTGGGTGGGTTGGCTGGAGGCAAACCGAGCAATAGACCCACTTCTCCGCTTCACAATGTGGGGACCTGGTTCCAGCCTCTGTCCCCAGGTTGTGAGGGACAGCTTCCTCTCTGGGAAGTTGCTCAAGCTGCAGCGGCTGGCCAGGGAGCCCAGGGCTGCTTCTCTACCCTTGCGAGGGTGACTGCTGCAGCTCTTCAATGGTAGTTGGGGCACCGTGAACCCAGCACGCGAGTTCAGGGAAGCTCCTGCAACTGTGTGCCTTGGTCCTGCCTGGGCTGCTCTTATATAGTGGCATGCTCCAAGTCTCCAGCCATCACGCAGACACATAGACCGGGGTCTGTGTGTATCACAAGATGTGCAAACGCTGGTGTCTTACTGCAGAGAAGTTCAGGTGGCACATCTATGCTGGCAGGAGAGAGGATGGGTTTCAGCAGAAAATGCAGTCTTCCTTTTATCCTCCGGTTATGTCTTCTCCTGGGGTGGGAAGGAAACGAGTCTGGGAATCACAAAGAGCTATAAGCATTGGGGATCTTCTTTCTTTATTTCCGTGCCAAAGCCATGAGCAAGATGTTGGAACACAGACAAAGCCCAGAGATGTAATCCTGAGCACATGGAAGTGGTTTGAAAGCATCTTCTCTGGGGTAACAAGGATGACAACTTGTGCTTAATGCCCTGCTTCTTTCCAAGAATGCTGTGCAGGTGAACATGCTGTTCATTGTAGCAATGAAATAATGGCTAAATGCAGGTGACAGGACAGCTGCATCCACGTGTCTCTGCCCAGCAATCACCTAATGTGTTCTACTACCAGGTGGGAATGCAAGACAGCAAGTGTTTATGGTGAGACGTGGCAGGTGTCCAAGGAGGAGCATGCACTGAGTGTCGGCACTTATTTTCTGAAAAATCATCATCCTGCAGCATAAACACCTCTGGCCATGCTGCTGGCCAGTAACCCCCGTGTGCAATCAGCCCTGAGGGCACAGCGTGCGCAGTGCACCCTGCCCCTTGGTGGGAAGCTGGCAGAAGAGATCACAACATGAGAGACTCGTGAGCGTCTTGCTGCTGGTCGTTTCAGAAAAGATAGCCAGCCAGCATGTCTGCCCTTAAATACTAGAGCACAGTCGTGGCCTCTCAGCTCCCAGAGCCTAATTTTCTAGCTTCACCTCAAACATAACCCTGTCTGTGACCAAGCTGTGCAAAACTGAACTGTTCTACAGATTGTGGGCACAGCCTAAACCTGAGCATTGGTGCTGAGTGAGGGTGGAAGTCACAGACACGGGGGCTACAGGGCCCTTTAGTACTAAAGTGCTGAAAAATCTCTGTTAAAATAGTCAAGGTGTCTTCTGCAGAAGCTATAGACTCAACCCACCCGTGGGAACTCAAGACATCAGGGCACCTTTTGTTCCTGTTCCTGGCTCTCTACCCATGAAGGAACCCCCTGTTCCTGTCCTGCAGAGCTCAGTGTAGTCAAGGTCTGAAAAAGAGAGTCGTAGCAGGATGAGACATGTTGCTGACTGAAGAGCAATGAAAAGCAAGGATAGCCCGCTAGGGTAAGCTGCCCGCTTCTGGTGGTGGGATGCTCTGTGCTATGCTTTCTACACCACTCGTGATACCTGGCTTGCAACTCGGGAGAAGTGAATAGACGTGCCCTTGTTGACCCTGAAGGTTTGACCATGCTAATACCTCTCTGCCGCACGGAGTGCCTCATCCCTGTTGGCTGGCCTAGTCCTTCATTAAAAAATGAACAACAACAACAACAAAAAAATGCAGCCTTTCTCGTGGTAAGTGCTCCTGGCCGGTTTCATACGTATCCCATTTTTTGCATCACTGGATACCAAGCTGAGACTTTCCGATTCATTCTGTGCTGCTTTGATCTTGAAAGTCTTTCTGTTTGTTCAAATTTACCATCCTGCCATCAGTGTGGGATGCCCAGGGTGAACCCTTGCTCCAGCTGGTGCAACCGGCCATTGATTTGAATGGAACCAAATGGCTCGGCTGAAGAGCAACGGGGACCAGGTAAAGACTTTCGTGTGCTCCTCCTGCACATTGGTGGAGGTAGAGGGGAGGCTTCATGGGGCTTTATGGTCACTCCCAATGGGATGCAAAGCTGTGGCTGGATGGTGATTTGCATGGTGCGGGGAAGAAAAGCCGTAGGAGTTCTGGTGATCTGAGCTAGGTGTCCACCTTGAGCTTCGCAGCCTGCGTTAGGTGTGGCAGTGTTCGGAGTTTCAAGGCTTCCTGAGCAGGTTCCATCAAGAGATACGTTCCCTGAGGCTGCTTGTCAAATCTTGGTGACTCCCAACAAAAAACTAGTGCTGCTGAGCCTCCAACATGGTTAAAGGATGTGGATTATTTGCTGTCTGTTGTCATCTTTCTGAATACATTTACCTTTTGAACAAGGTCCTTCTCATACGCTCAGGAGGCTGGTATGCAGACCCGTTAATGGATCAAGGGGAAAAATGCCTGTGGATGTATTCTCCTTTGTGTTTGGGCTTATAGCCACCCACGTTTTGGCATACATCCCTTCTGTGCACAAAGATGTCTTTTAGAAATCGCTAGTTAAATCTCCACCCTCCTTTGATATGTATGGAAATAATGGGACACGTGAGACTGTTTTCTGTTTGGAAAAAAAAAAAGCTATAAAGGGAGTAGCTTTAAAAGCCTATGTTTACTCCTTTCTAACTCAGGAGTTTAGTAAAAGTAATGCCCTGAATTTATGACTGATTTACTTAGCCTTCCGGGAGGCATGCATTTAGCGCTGTATCTGAATATAGGGGAAATGTTTTCATCTGACTGTAAGTCCCAGGCTTGGCTGCTCAGGGGCAGGAGAGCTTAAGCACGTGTGTGTCTGTTTCCTAGTGAGCTCGGAGAGTCTTGGAGCAAATCTGGGTCCCTCTGACCAGGAGCACTTCTCCCTGCTGGGCACAGACTGATGCTTCTTGTGGTGGCCCAGGGCTTAGCTGGCATAGCCGTGGCCATCTCTGGGCTGCCTGCTCTGTCCTTCTGGCTGATCCTTCCTCACAACCTCTTCCTCAGAGGTGGCATCTGATCACTGCTGTCAGCTGCCTTCTCATATCAAAGATGTGTGCAGATGTGCTCCTTCAAGGAGGGGTCCTTGTGCACTTACTGTTTTCTGATGTGATGGGCCAGCCCCCCCTAGAACTGCTACGCGGCTTCAGAGCGTTTTCTATTCCCTGTTGATGCAGCAGGACTTGTATTTCATGAGCACATGGTAATACAGAGTGTTTAAGGCCAAAAGGAACTACGGCCCATCTGTTATGGGATACTGGGACAACAGAGTGTTAGCTAGCTCCCGCATTAAGTCTGGGAGCTCTTTTTTTAACTAAAACATGGTATTTTCTTAGCGGCGTCCACCCTCAATTATGGAGGTTTTAAGAGATAGCGAACCCACCCTCAGGAGTCTGTCCAGCAGCTCGTGCACCTTGCAGAGGAAGGGGTGGGATCTGAACGTGATCCAGCCACAGCCTCGAGCTTGGAACGACTGCAAAGCTGGCCTATAAGTAATAATCTAAATGCTGACCCTGTGAAGATCATTTTTGGCACTCGTCAGCTGTCCTGCTGAAGGATTATCATTTTCTCTTTGAGCACAGGAGGCTGCCCATCTGTTGTAAGATGCCCCCAGACGGGTGTCTGAACGCAAGGTGTTGGCTATGGCCTCATGCCTCTGACTAAAAGGTGTTAAAATGAGCTGACCTCTTTGGCTAAGAACTTACCCAGGGTATTTTATAGCTGGCTGGTATAAACAAATCTTTCATCTGCCTAGAGTGCACTGTTATTTGGTCGGTGTTAGGCACAAATGGTAAGGGGTACGAGATGCTGCTGCTCAGGTTGGTTTTCCAGATGGATGCCAATGTCTGAAGTTGAGAGCAGAGCAAATACTGTAACTAGTAATAAGATGAATGAGCTCAAGCAATTCTCTTGGGTAGCAGAGAGAAAGATTTTTAGTGCATTTCCTAGAAGAGCCCTGTAAAGAAAGGGAGTCTGCCGTAATGTCCCAAAACTTGTCTTGTGTAGAAGTGGCCTGGGAAATTCTTGGCTGTCTGTGATTTCTGATGGGATTTAGCAAGCCTCGTCCGAGCCTGTTGTAGGAACGTGGCGCTTTGAATGTGGAGATCCCTGGCTGGACTGCGGCGAATGGTGCCGTGGCCAGACTGTTGGTGCACAAGCCAGGGCAGCCCGTGCAGTCTGGTGGGTGGGAGTGAAGAGGGGCGCAGCTCTGCCCTGGGGGGTCTCAAGGAGGTGTGGAGGTGTATGTGGGTAACGCTGGGCAATGAAACCACAGCCGCCGCGTGCTCACACTCTTCCAGCATGAGTCTGTTGCCGCAAAAGTTGTTTTAAAAGTACCCAAAGCTTTGCATCACACCAAGTACAGCTTTGTTAATTAATTGCATGGTTAGATCTATGCCAATGATGTTTTTAAAAAAATCTGTGCTTAGACAGTTATTTCAGATTAAGGACTTAATCCCTTGATTAAACTAAACCAAAATAAGCTGGTCTCCAGCTGTAGGATGCTGTTTTATACACAGCTCTTCTCATCTACTTGCAGGTCCTCGTTTCAATTGGAAGACGTCTGTGTAAGGACAGGGCTTTGGCGTGTTCTCTCACATGCCCTTTAAACACCTATATCATCTCCCCGATCTATTGCTAATAGAAAGTAACAGGCCTTTGGCAGCAGGGCTCATTCCTTGCTCTGGATAAGACCTACCTTCTGCTCCGTTCATTGAGAGCTCAGTTACAAGCGGGACACATCTCCGCGAGGAAAGGCTTATCTCCATTCCCCAGTTCTGCTTCTCTCTGGCTATAAGAGGACTTTTGTGGATTGTGGGTCAGTGTTTCATCCCCAGTTTGGCCTCTCTAATCTGTTCAGCAGTTGTCAGCAGCTTTTCTGATGTGTTGGGTGTTGCACAGGCAAAGGAGAAAGCCACAGGCTCTGCTCCAGAGAACCTGGAGTACGAAAACCTAAAGGAAAGGGTAGAGAGGAGTACAGTGAATGTAGAGCTCTGGTAGGAACGGGTGCCGGACCGCTGCGTCCAAATGCATGTGATGACATTTCCTTTGAGGAGCAGCGTTTGGTCAGGTGATGGTCGCGCAGCAGAGAGCTGTGCAAGCTGCTGCATGCATGGGCTTCCTCGGGGGCACGTGGAAGCGGAGGGCTGGTGAAGGCCCTGCTTCTCCAGGTGCACGGGCTGTCCTCCCCAAACACCACGATATGTCTTTGGCAAGGATCAATGCTGGGGTTTGGGTATGTTAAGAGCAGGTTTACTTCTTCTGTCACTGTTTCAGACCCAGGTAAACATCCTGCTGGGCTGCAGGGCTCTCGGGCAGGGGAGCAGACCCAGGTGACTGCTGCTGGTCGTGTCACCATATGCTAACATTTGGCCATCTGAAGGGTGGTACAGAGCCAGGGATGTACCTGTACCAGGTTGCCTCTGCTCTCTACTATTCCCTGCCTTTTGCTCCAGCGTAAGGACAGCACTGGTATAGAGGCTGGCAGGAGGTCACGCTTCGCTTTCAAAGCAACCTAGGATATCCCCATTGAGTGAAAACAAACCAGCCCCAGGCTGGCGGGGTGATCGCCCAGCTTTGGGCCTGCCTTTCCCCGGCTGAGCATGCCCAGACCTACAGCATGCGCAGAAGTGGGACCTCAGAGCTGAAAAGCAAATACATCATTTTTCCCTTTGTTTAATTAAATGAGAGATCATGAGTTAATCGCTTCCAAGCGCTTGTTTTCCTGCAGTGCCTGGAATGATAATCCCGCGCGCTGCCCAGTAGGAGCTGCTTTGGCTGCCGCAGTCGCGTCAACCCGGAGAAGGGCCGGGGGAACAGAGGGAGGCATCTGGAAATGATTCTCCGAGCTCTGTCTGCGGAGCACCACTCCCTGCAAGGCTGTAGGAGCTGGTTTATCCACAGGCTGCGGAGCCGTCCTGCCTGCCCCAGCGGCAGGGGAGTCGAGCCGGGCTACAGCCGTGCCCCGCGCAAGGGATCCCACGGTGGCATGCAGACGGCAGCGCGAAGCTGGCCTGGGTGAGATTGCAAACACTTTCCTCCCAAGTGGAACTGGGTGCTGTGCTTTTCTCCCTGAAAAGCCTAAAACAATAGCCCAAAGAGCAGGTAGAGCCGTTCCTGTTATCTCACAGGAAGGCGGTGTAATTACAGCAGTGTGAATGCCTTACCTCTGTAGCCCCACCACTTAATAGTACATTATTTTAGCGAAAACATCCAGAGGCAGGCAGGGTGCCGAAGGCAGGCGCCCTCCTCCCAGCCTCCCCCTGCGCCTCGGAGCGAGCAGCAGAGGGGGGAGCTGGCACTTGCTCTGGGAAGATTTTTCTCCCTTGAACTCATTGCCGCTGTGATTAGAGCGGCTCAGGAAATGGGGCTGGGAGGGTTCTCCTCCCTGCAGAAATGGAGTGGGAAATCTCAAATTTTGTCAGAAAAACAAGCCTTGTTTTTAGCCAAAGACCTTTTTGAACGGAGAAACGTCTCGTTTTTAAAGGCAAAGTGGCCTGGCTTTCGACTTTGTGTCAGAAAGTGGAAAAGCTTCGTGGAAAGCCCAGAGGTCTGTTTTTACTGGAAATGAGGTTTCTCACGTCAGCTGAGAGCTGAGCAGCCCCAGCCAAGCGGCGCAGCACGGCAGCCTTTGCTGGCGGAGGGACCAGCAAAACCCGGCCCTGCTCAGCGCCTGCTGTGTGCTCCTTTTCCCCCCCAATCCCAAAGCTGGCTGGGGGCCACGGGCAGGCGCTTGCGCTGCGATGGTTGGAGCTCTGCCTCTTCCCAGTTTCGCTGTTCTTTCTACTTTCCAGTTCTGGGGTGTGGGAGGGTTGGGTCATCTCTCCTCCCCTCACCTTTGCAGACTCTGGTCTCCCCTGTCCTGCCTTCACGCTTCCCTCGGTACCTGGGCTGGAGGGGAGAAAATGGGTGCGTGCAGGACGTGGCCAGGCTCTGGGCAGCCGGCAGAAGGAGGGGAAAGTTGCGGGAGCTCCTGGCAAGGCCTCCCTGTTGAGCGGGAGCCGAGACGCTCGGTGACTCAGAGCTGGGCGTACCACGGGCACTGCTCGCTGGGCTCACAGTCTCTCGGGCTCTGCTCCACCACCCAGCTATGCTCCTCACTCTGCCAAGCCACGGCAAGCACTGGATTTAACTGGGGCACGTTGGGATTTGTAGTTTCATTCTTTGGCTACTCAGATGGGGGTCTAGGTTTCTCAGAGCAGAGCTGCAGATCCTTTAGCTAAATTCCTGCTGCAAGATGAATCCTCGGTGTGTTACATGGGCCAGTCCAGCCTGCTAGAAAGGAGTGTTGTCTGCTGTAAGTCACGGGTTAGTCAGTTAGTCTGGTCTCACCATACTGATGTTTTTTAGGAGTTTTCAGACAGCATCTGGGCTGTCAGCAGGGAAGATCTGTGCCTCTTCATATTCTCCTTCACCAAGACTCGGTGTCTTGTAGACACAATTCTTGAGCAAGATACTGACTTCTTAGCAAGGTGCTTGGGTGAGTTGTAGGGAAAATGCTGCCAAGGCTTTGCAGGCCCAGGTGGGTCCAGCAGCATTGCAGCCCTTCCCTGCACTGACTTGAGCTGTCCCGAACCACTTGGGTTGCTGTCCCAGGCGCTTGCTGGGAGAGCTCAGGTATTCTGATGCTGTGCAAGGTGTATAGCCCTGGGGATCTTCTCTCTGCTCCTGGGGCGGGCTGACTTCTTGTTCTCCAAACCCGTAGGAGGCTCTTCAGGGTTCAGACTTAATTGGTGAGCAGCAGGTCCCAAAGAGGAAGAAGTTGAGTCCTGAGTCAGAAAGAAATGCAGCATGGCAGGAGTTGCCAGTGGCTGGAGCTGCTGCGTAGCTCTCTCCATGCCCACAAAATTGAGGCAGAAAAATTCAATCGGTGCACCTAGAAAAGCCCAAGAAGCTCCTGCTTCCTCCAGATGCATCTTGGCAGGATCCTTTCCCATCCTGCAGTGGCTGCTTGCACCAGGAGAGGTAGATGTGTTCCCTGAGCAGGATTGTAGCTCTCCTTGCTCCTGATTGTCAGACCTGGCTTGGGGCTTCTGCCCAGGCACTTGTAAACTCGTCTCTCCCTGACTCCAGGTTCTTACTGCAGTTTGTGATGGGGAGAGGGACTCTTAGGGCTGAGCAGCAGAGCTTTGCCACAGCAGTCTTTATCCCTCTATTCATTTCACAGCCTCTGTGTCTCCCATTATATCGGCAGTGGGGGACACACACCCTGCTCATTCCTGCCCTGATTCAGACCCAAGATCTTTGCCAGCTGTGAAGACCTCCTGGGCTCTCCCTTCTCCCCAGCCCTCCCGGTAGGACCATGCTGGGTTGTTTCCATCACGCGGCTCTGCACACAGAGCCCAGCCTGTCCCCGCGTGCCGCTTTCCTCTTCCCTCGCTGTGTTCCAGCCCCTGCACCAGCAGCCGGCTCCCAGCTGAGGAGCAGTGAAAGCCGGTATGGCCGGACGTGACCTTAACCTGGGCTTTATTTAGCGCCTTGATTTATAGAGGAGTTATTTTAAAAGCATGTTTCTGTTTTGGGAGGTGTGGTGAACGTCTGGCAGAGTGGTGGCAGTGAGCTGGAGTTCATAGGTCCTCCCGTGCTATTGACAAAGAACCATTTGAGTCCCCAGACACATTTTGCTTGGAGAGATGCTCTCTGGCTTGGTTGGAAAGCGCTCCTGTTTGCCTTTGTGCTGGGTGGCTGAAAAGGAGCAAGTGTCCAGGACCTTTCCCGTGAGGGGGATGTGGCAATACTGTTGGAGGCAAGGAAGCCTGAGACTTGCATTCCCTGGAGGGGGCTGCTTTCTCCAGGAGGCTTCTGTGCTGGGATCTGCCAGCTCTCGGGGGCTGCTGTGGGCTAGCTGCACAGGCGGGCATGGGCTGAAGTGGAAGTGTGCTGGGGCAGGAGTGCCCTCTCCTTGGATCCTTGCTGGCTTTAGCTTGTTCTCCTCCTCTTTGGTCGTTGGCCCCTCATCCTGGGTTGCAGAGGTTTCTCCTTGTGCCTGCTGGGGGTTGCATCGCCTACTTGAGATAAGGGATGACGTTTGTAGGTAGGATGGGCTCTAGACTTCAGGTTTATCAGCCTCTGGAGCGCAGGATGCTATCCCCTTCTCTCGAGCTGGTTCGTATGAGTTCCCTGTGCCTCCAAACCACGGCTTCGCGTGGCAGGTGCTGCCCGCAGGCTAGATGTGTGAGGCTGGCCATCTGCGCTCCTGCATTAAACAGCAGGACCATGCGGCCTCTTGCAGACCTTACTGAGGCACTTTCCTCAGGCCACTCTGCAATCTGAGAAGTTAATTAGTACAAATAAGCAGTCCCATCCCTAGGACTGTGAGTTGGTTTAATGAGTTCATGATCGGAGGCGAATCTGCTGCTGTTGCAGGCTCCAAGCTCTGCCATGTTTCACCCTCTGTGTTTCAAGGTGGCTTCTGAGCCCCTGAGGCTCTGCCATGCTTCATCCTCCACCCGGGCAGGACCCATCCCTGGGAGACTGGTGGGAGAAGTGGCGTAGCTTCCATGTTAATCAGCAGCACAGGAAGGGTGCATCCATCCTTGTTCTGTAGCTGCCCAAGGATGCTGGTGCGACAATCACGTGCGTCAGGATGGGATGTGTGAATTTGCTCCCATGTTGAGGGCTTTTCATATGGAATTAGCAGAGATTGGTGAAAACGTCCTCTTTCTACCAAACGGTAGGGGTCAAAACCTTCTCTCTGTCCCTTCAAAGCCTGCATGGCTCTCATGGCTAGTCTAGCCAGAGAGAGATAAAGCCTCTCTGCTAAGGAGTGCACTGTTAGCACCGCACTCTGCAATGGCTACAGGCTATGGTTATTCTGTATTTTACTAAAGGAAGGATAATATACGACTTGGTTTATTTTAACCATATAAAGGATTTTTGATTCGGTGCCAATGTTAATAATTGTCTTGTGAAGGCTTTGCTAAGGCAGCAGGAATGGTGTGAGAACCTTAGAGCAATGCACTGACTCATGTGCAAATATTTTCACTTCTTTGTTTCACTTGCAATAGTAAACTTAACAAATTTCATTTGGTGGGGGGGGGGAGGTTGATATCTGAAAGAATTTTGCTCAAGCCGGGCATGGGGGCAGAAGATGGCACAGAACCAACCCCAGCTGGTTTTGGCTGAGACTTTGAACCTGTGGAGGGTCAGATAGGAATTGTTGTTAAGTGCTACCAGCAGTAACGCTGCTGTGATAGTGTGTCCAAGCACCTGGCTGGGCTCTCTGTGGTGGCTGGTGCCGGGTGGGAGAGCACCTGGGTCAAGGCCAGTTTTATCTGACAAGGACACAGACACTTGCTGGGACAGGTTGGTGTCAACAGAGGTTACTGGAGCTTGTCTTCAGCTGGCTGCGCTTGGCCTCTCTCCGTCATTTCACAAGACCGTGGGAGAGGAATGATGTGTAACGTTCAGTGTGCTATATCAATATTTAGCAATATTATTGATATGTCCAATTGTGAGAGGCTTCATGTTGGGTTTGGTGCATATTTCCCTACCCTACAGCCCCCTCCATGCCTTTTTCAGCAGGTCCAGGATACCGTGTAGAGGGAACATTTCTTATTTAGGATGTCCTTTTGGGTCCATATAACTCATCCCACAGTTCCTATTGGTCTGCTTTCTCTTCTTACATTTCCTGAACTCTGCTGAGCCCTCCCCTCACACCCTGCGTGGGGGTGGTCTTGACCAGAACTGTGCAGAGAGCTGCAGGCTGTCAGCTCTTGGCAGTTTGCTCTTGACCTCCACGATCTCTAGTAGAAGACTTTCTCTGAAGGCTTGTTCCTGCAGAGAAGGAACTGCCTGGAAACTTCCAGCTTTCCATTTCAATTAATGGAATAAAAATTGGGGGTTTACATCGTTCTTTTCCGAGTGGAAAGAAACTTGTTCAAAACAGCCTTCTCCTCCCATTTAGGATTGGGGTTAAATGCTCAGTCCTACAATTCAACACTTGAAGTGTGCATGTAGGCCTCCTGCTTTTTGAGTCCTTGGGTTAAGAATATGAAAAATAGCTCCTTAACCTCTGTTTATCTGGTTGCATTGACCTTGAGGGGTGCTGCAGGAGGCAGCTAGCTGGTCTCTCGGAAGAGCTGCAAACATTTTAGGAGCCTGCTGCCATTTAGCCTTCCTTGTTGCTGACATCAGGAGAAACAGCAGGAAAGGTAATAAAGCAGTGCCGTGCCACGGGCAGTGTGTGGTTTGCCTGTCACCCGTGTTCTGCCAGCTCAGCGCAGGCAGGGATTGTGGAGGCACTGCCTGGGCATCCTCATCTCTCCCGTGCAATCCCGCAGGCTGCCCTACAGGAAGGCTTTAGAACAGAGCAGGGAGTTTATATTGCGCTTAAAACACCCAATCCTCTAAAGGAGGAATTTAAAGGCTGTTGAGCTGAGTAGCTCTGAGAGACGAGACAGCTTGTGTGAGGAGCATCATCTCTGCCATGGCTGCAGGTTGGTTCAGGCTTGCGCTGAGACTGTTGCATTTTCTCAAGCCAGTGGAGGTATCTGGAGCCATGAACCTGTGCTCCCTCAGAGTGGAACCAACGAAACGGTTTGCTTCCTCCTGGTCCCTTCATCCTGCTGTTCCCCAGTGGCAGCGTAAGCTGTTGTGGCACTGCTTTGTTTAACTTTCTCTCCCAATCTTGCTATGGGACTGAGGTATGTTTTCAGGCATGTCCATGCAGCTGTTCCTGTTCTGCAGGAGGCTGTAGGGCTTCTGGGCCAGTGGCTGAAATGCTTTTCTTGTCTCTAGTGAAGGGAGGTGGATTTAGATCAGATGAGGATCTGGCCAGACACCTGAGTAAACTTTCATTTGGTTTTGTAGCAAAACTCACTCCCACTGGCTGTAATTTAGCCAGCGGGGTCCCCTCTAAAATAGAAGGGGAAGGGAGGGATCCTGATTGTCTCTGCAGATGTGTACAGATTTATCTTTTTTATTATTATTTTTTGGCAAACTGCTTGATTTACACCCATGCGATAGATCAGAGCGTGGGCTTTAGCACTGGAATTGGCCCTGACACCTTGGGCTGGCTCTGGCTGGCAGGCTCTCCGGAATGAAGGTGGATGTAGGGAAGCCATCGCCTCTGATCCCTGGGCAGGGAATGGGCATCCTACGTATCGCTGCACGTGCTCAGGCACCAAAGACAGCCCTGTTCACACACAGTCTGTGGATCCTGTTGTGAGGCATCTCTCACTCCAGAAAATTCCCGGCTCCCGGAGTGAGCCTTTCATGAGAGGCAAACAACTTTGAATAACGAGGAATCGCAGTGGTGAGCGGCTTTCCCCAGTACCAAATGGCTCCAGCAGCTCATCCTGCGTGGGGACTGCGGAGCACAGCAGGCTGAGCAGCTTCAGCACAACTGTTGTCCCTGCGACTCCCCTTAGCCCGCTGAGCAGCGTAACACTGGGCTTTAATGTACCCAAGTGCTGGCTGGCATCTCTAGCCCCGAGTGTCCGAAACACAGAGCCTGCCGATCCGTCCACCCCATGATACTCTCACTCGCTCGCACGCACTCACGTGCTGCGGCAATGGTTTAATAGCAGCCCCACCCAGCGCAGTCAGGAGAAGGACTTGCTGCGTAAGCAAAAGCTGGGAAATCTCGCCGCTGTGCGCAGCGCTCTGCGAGCACTCCACTCGCATTTTGGGAGAGATTTTTTTTTTTTTTTGTTTACCTGGAATCACCGGTGCCAAAAGAAACTAGAAAGGACAGCACTTTGCTCCTTTGATCCTCTCTCCTCCTGCATGCGGAGATGGCTGCGCTCCTGGGCGTAGGGCTCATCAGGGCACCGGGGCGTATTGTGCCGTGGTACCGCTAACGCTTTCTCTCTTGGCAGGACTCGGAGTCGCTGGACGGTTGCATTCAGAGTACGTTATCAGCACTCTACCCTCCGTTTGAGGCTACCGCAGCCACTGTTCTGTGCCAAGTTTTTGATGTGGCGGAGAAGACGTACCGTGGGGATGGACTGCGCTACCTCATAGACTTCCTGATTCCAGCCAAGCACATCCTGCAGTGCATTCAGCAGGATGCCTGTGTGAGTACATCATGCTCTCTAAGGCCTGCGAAGGCTTTCTTGGGGAACTTGCTTTCTTCTCTCGTATGTAAAACGGCTGGCAAAAAGTGCTCGCGTATGTACGGCAGCCTAGGTGGGGAGGGCAGGCAGACAATTAGGAAACAGTTGGAAAATTGTTATTGAAGCTTAACTGTGCAGAGATCAGATGTGGAGCGGTGCCCTCGCCTTCCATAACCTGCGACGCCAAACAGAAGGCTTAAAGGGTTTGGAGGGGGAGATTTAGCAAAGCCTTTGCAACCCATTTGCTGGGTATGGCTGACTCGGGTGGCTTCTAACCCCAGCCGTTCCCTGGCCCCGTGGATGAAGCTTGTCGGGCTCCTGCTGCTGGCAGGAGGATGTGCGGGGCGAAACGCTGCCAGTCGGTGTTTTTCCCAGAACTCCGGCTCCCCTTTGATGGTTGCTGGAACGGTCGCAAGGCTCAGTAGCCCCGAGGAGTCACGTTACATTTACTGCCAGAACGAGTCCAAGATTAACGTGCTTTACTGTTGGGAGTCTAAAATGTTAGAAACGATGAGTCAAATGCCTCCATCACAAACTTGGCTCAAAGTTTGCAAGATGGGAAAAAAACCAAAAACCCAACAACCTAAAACTAGGGTTCGTTCTAGCCTTTTTGTTTCTAAACCTAGAGGGTGTGTGCGGCCAGGCTTCTGGTAGAAGTCCTCATGGTGGAGGGCAAGGGACTTCTGGGAGGAGGAAAAATATTCGATAGAAGCTGAAATAGTCAGTTCCTCGTTTGTCTCAAGGAGGTGAAATGCTGGGGGGAAACACCCATCACATACGATGGATCCACGTAACAACCCCTGGGAGCCGGTCACCTTGCAAAGGTGTTTCGGTGCAGTGTTTGTCCTGCCGCGTTGTCACCGGCCTCCAGCGTGGTGCCAGCCGTGTCTTTGTGAGCGGGCACAGAAGGATCCAAAGTTGTGCATACAGATTTTGGGGAGCTGCTCTCTCTCACCCTGAATGCTCCAATGGGAATTATTCCCTCGCTTTATCTAGCTGCAATTTCTGAGGCGATGGTACATAGCGTGGTTTCCCCTTTAAAGAAACAAAAGGCTTTTAGTTTGTACGAACCGGTAATTACTGCAAGACTTTTCACGGCTTTCCCCAAACCGCCTCCCTCACCGAAGGAGGCGAGGTAGCAATTTCCCCGCTCCCTGAGATCTCGGCAGCTTCCCAGCGCCCGGCGGTGGCCCGGGCAGGTGAGGTGGCGGAGGGGAGGGAAGGAGAGCCGCCTGCCTGGCCAGCGGAGCCCGCTGCTCGGCGCGGCCCTGCGCCCGCCATGGCTCACGGGGAGCCCGGCCCACAGGGCTGCTCTCCCAAAGAGGGACGTCTTTGGGGCAGCGACAGGGCGACCTGCAGGAAGGGGTGCCAGCACGGGGGTGTGCTGGGCAGTGAGGGGGAGGATGTCCCTCCCTGGGCGGGCGGGCAGGGGCTGGTGAGGCCGCGCAGCCACCCCGGGCCATGGCTGCCCGCGGGCCCAGGCCCCTGTGGGACAGGGTGTGGTGGCAGGGGGAGGGCCTTGCACTGCTCGGCAGCCAATGGGAGGACAGCTGAGGCTGCAGCAGCCAATAGAAGTAGGTAGCTGCCTTGATGGGCATGGTGGGTCTTGGCTGAGGCGGGGGCTGGTGGAGCTGGAGATGCTGAGGCGGTGGGCCTTGGTGTGAGGGTGGTGGGCCTTGGTGTGAGGGTGGTGGGCCTTGGTGTGAGGGTGGTGGGCCTTGGTGGGCCCTGCGGCAGGAGAGGTGTGAGGATGGAAGGCTCCGAGGGTCCTTGAGGCAAGAGAGGTGAGGGCGGTGGTCTCTGAGGGGCGGGAGAGGTGAGAGGGCGGTGGGCCCCGAGGTGCGGGAGGTGAGAGGGCGGCGGGCCCCGACGTGGGGGAGGTG
>VUYV01000269.1:951386-1026755 GCA_008711295.1 Anarhynchus alexandrinus
GGGCGGTGGGCCCCGAGGTGGGGGAGGTGTGAGGGCGGTGGGCCCCGAGGTGGGGGAAGTGAGAGAGCGGTGGGCCCTGAGGGGGGGAGGTGAGTGTGGTGGGCCCTGGGGGGCTCTGAGGCAGGAGAGGTGAGGGCGGTGGTTCCTGGAGGGGCTCAGGGTGCTGGTAGCCCCCCAGGCTGGCCTGGAGCATGGGGCCAGACGACATGGAGGCAAGGGGGCTAGTAGTGGCTGCAGCCTAGTGTTGGAGGGGGAAACCAATATGGTGAGGGTATCCTACATGTGCCACACTGTTTGGGGAGGTGGTGCAGGAGCTGTGCTTGGAGCCACCCTCCTGTCACAAGCTTGGGAATGGGGGAGGGCTCAGGGCCTGCCTGGCACTCCCTGGCCTGCCCAGGAGCCACAAGGTGCAGAGCTGGGGAGGGTGGCTGGGCAGCCACCTCCAGTGAGGGCTGCCCAGGGCTCAGCATTAGGAATCGGAGGCTTTTGCTGAAGTGTGACATGTCTGGGAGAGTGGGCAGTAAGAGGCAGAGTGCAGGCACAGGCCTCTCAAAGAGCACAGCTGGATGCCTTGAGCATTTCCTCCTTGCTTCTGAACCCTTCTGGCCCCGACTCATGACTTTCTACTTTCAGAGTGGCAATACAGGGAGATCAAGGGAAGCTCTAGGTACATTGTACTGTCTTTAGAGGTGGGCCCAGGCTATTCCACGTTACATTTACAAGTCTGCTTGTTTGAATTTTTATTGCTGAAAGTTATTTCTTTCATTTGTTGTGGACTCCTCTTCCTCAAACCTCCATTGTGTGCCCCTTCTTTTGTCTTCACTGTGAAATCATAGGACTTATTTCTTGTTACTTGTTCTTTAAAACTTTTGGCTGCTTTCTACAGACTCTAAACAAAAGCAATGTTTCCTCCCTAGTTTGTAGTTCAGCTGGTGCTTGTGAGCTTTTCCTAAAGGGGGGGAGGATGTAACTCCTGTCTTGAATGGCTACTGTAGGAAATCTTGAGAGCATTAAATCTTTTTCTCAGCCTCTGCAGTGACAAAAGCGTAAGTGGCTTCATGAAGTATTAGACAAGGTCATAGGCTTCAGCTTCGTGTATTAAAATCAATAGCATGTGTGTGATCCCCAGGGGCTGGAGAGGGCTGTGTTTTCACACAGCACAGAGTAAGAAACTAGATTTTGCCCCTGGCCTTCAAATGACATCCTCAGCTAAATGGACTGTTGGTCTGTTCCAGGCCAGCCATTCCCATAGCTCTAGGAGCTACCACCTTTGTGCTGTCTTTGTCATTGATGGCCAGCTCTTTCCTCAGAGGCAGCTTTATTCCTGGCTGCAACCGCTGGGCA
Organism: Anarhynchus alexandrinus; assembly: GCA_008711295.1. Taxonomy (NCBI): domain Eukaryota; kingdom Metazoa; phylum Chordata; class Aves; order Charadriiformes; family Charadriidae; genus Anarhynchus; species Anarhynchus alexandrinus. Next base: position 952,731 of record VUYV01000269.1, read on the forward strand.
TATAGTCTGTTCCTGGCACTCCTCTGACAAGCTCGGTAGTGACTGGAAGAGCAAAGACTTGACCCTCAAACTGAAGTGTTAAAACAACTGAAATAAGCCTCGTCTTGTAATCTTCCCTTTGGTGCTTTTTGGAGCAGGAGCAGCATGAGGATGCTCCACTTCTAAAGTTCTAAAACTCTGAAATGTTTAGGCTATTGATGGACTTACATTCCTGCTTGGACATTACTCTAACTCTTGCTGCAGTTTAGACTGTGGCTTTGTAGGGTTTTTCAGGAACTTCAATGCATTCTGCATTTTGGTGTTGGTGATTTTACTGCTGAGTTTTCTTCCACTTGTCAGTCAGTAGGCAGACAGGTCATCTAAGTGGTGAGGTTGGGTTTTTCTTCATGTACTAATGGCCCCCAAATAGGTTACTCTGCATTCAGGTTTTAACAGAAACTGTGTCAGGAAGATGCAGATGGAATTCAGCTTTATGTTTATGCTATTGCTGATAGTGTCTCTCACTTTTCAGTCATATAAACTATTTGTGGTAGTTTGGGAACGGATTTTGTTTTTTTTTCCAATCTGCCTGTTCTTCCCCACAAAGTCCCTCAGTCCAGATGGCCTTAATGTACCTATTAGGAAATGCTTTAATGGCAGAAGAAGGGTTGATGTGGTCTTGTGTAGGGTGCAATTGTATAGTCCCCTCTGGAAAATAGAACATTGTTTTTGTTTAAAACCTCATGTACAAAATATTTAGCTTGAGCACTTCTGTAAGAGATGTAAATTGTATTGACCAAGGTGCTGTGTGAGTCTTGAGCTTGGTGGAAAAGTCAGTGAAGTATGTATGGCCTGAGACTTGCTGAAGCCAGTAGCGACTTCTGCAAACTGTCTACTGTAAGAGGAGGCCTTGGTTTGCTGAACTCAGCCATGCTATGCAAGAAAGGGAATAGTTGGTGGAGAAACATCTGTGTCTTAGAGATCAGAAAGCATGAGAACATAAGACTGCAAAGCTTAGCTCCCCATGCCTTTGAGGGAAGTACAGGAAACTGTGTGTTAGATTTTAGGCCTTTTAATTCTAAATCATTAAAGAATGAAAGGGAGGGGGCAGTTATTCTGCATTGAAGGTTAGAATATAAAGGTAATATTAATATGATCCTTCAAACAAATGACAACTGAAGTAAGATTCAGTTTAGCAGTGATACAGCATGTAGATACAACAGTAAAGCAGTTGCACCAAGTGACCAGAAATAAAACTGCTGTGATTGAAATGGATATGGAATTGACTATGTCAGAGAAAAGGGACTGGCTGGGCTCAATCCTGGAATATGGAAGAAGTTACCATGTAATCATCAGTGTCTGATAACAGGGATTTTTATTGAATCTGTTAAGTCAGGGCCAGTAACAAAATACAGAGAACAAGCTGAGTGTACAACACCACACACTGAGCAAGGACTGAATTAACTGAACCATTAAAAACTGGGTAACGTTTTTTCATGGGGTTTGCTCCATGACAGGTACTGTAAGACTAGCCTTTGTCATAAATTGTCTCTCTCTAGCGAGAAAAGTTTCATTGTCTAATCTCTTCCGTAAAGGATTTATTATGGAGTCATATGGAAAATTAATTACTGTGTCAAAGGGATGGAGATTTATGCAAGTATTGCAAGATGGGTAAAAAAAACTGGTGAAAGGGAGAGTGTTTGTACTGCAGTGAAAACTGAGTTGGAGACAGGAGTCATGAGACACACGTTACTTCTCATCCATGACCTTGGCATAAAAAGTAAGAGTATGCAGATGACAGATATTTGTGATTTAACCAGTCTGGGAAACATGAGCAATAACCTAAAGGAGGAGGAGGAGGGTGATAAATGTATTACACAAGATGAGCTCCAAAACTTACTACGTACGTTTTTATAACGGTAGGGCAAGCACGTGCCTTGACAAAGTAATAAGCAGAATTTCTGTTGTGAACTGGGGTTCATCAGTTTGGAAGGAAAAACTAGCAGATGACTGGGTTACCATAGGGGCATGACTGGAAGACAAGTGTGATCTTGGCTTCAAGAGATGCTTCTAGCACAGTTGGGAAGTGTTGGTGCCATTATACGCAGTGTTTTGCAGTGCTTTGCACAATGAAAAAGTGGAACAAAGAAATGTCTTCTTTTAAGAAGAAAAAAAAAAAGGCTTCACCAAGGAGGTGCTTCAGGCAGGCCTAAGAAGCGATCAAGGGAGACATGTTAAGGTGTGTGACATGGCTTAATAATTTTAAGCAATGGGAACACATCCATAGAATAAGCTCCAGGGTTGAGGAGCAGGAATTATTGAATCTGAAGGATGATTTCGGCTTTCAAGCCTCTGAGCAACTTTGCATTAGGTGCAATGAGAGTAAGAAGCCTGGCTGGGCTGAAGGTAAAGCTTGATGAACACAGGAAATAAATTACTTAATGCCATTACCTGTTGTTTCAAGGTGTATGAGGAGGTTCCTTCCAGTTCTGTGGTTTCTCTACTACATGGCAAAATGTTTGAATTAAAGTTTGTTTTTTTTCTTTCATCTGTCTGGCCTGCAGAATATCGAATTCTTATATATTGCTTTCTCTGTCACAACTTCCATGTCACCATGTAAGAGAAACAAGATAAAATGTCTGAAGCCTAATGCTGCCAATGCTAAAGTCTTTGTGCTCACGGATGACAGCTTCCTAATTAAGTATTGCATCTGATACAAGTGAATCCTATCTAAACCCTTGTTGTGACAGAGGAGGATGAAATTAAGCATGAAACTGATGGCTTATGCCATGGCTCAACTTAAATCTTACTTTACCTGAACAGAGCCAAGTTCAAAGCAGTGATTCTATTTTTTGAAGTTGTGATAAAGCTGTAAATAATTGAGTCAAGTCAGTTCAGCCATGAAACTTCAGTTCTTTTACTTGATTGGGATTTGTCTGAGACTTGTCCTGAGTGCTCCTACATTTTGGGAATGAGGAAATCACTGGTATGCCAAGTGTAGTTCCTCACAGCTTGCTGATGGGACTTGCTGCCTTCTTTCTCTGTGGTTCGGCTATTCTTTCCTCATTTGCTGCCTCCTTTCTCCTGCGTTGTCTTGGCAGTGTCTCCCTCCATCACTGGTAGGTTGCAGCTATCCCTTGCTGCTGCATCCTGAGTAACTTGTCTCCACCTGTCTTGCCTAGGCTCTTGATAGCACCAGCTGAGTGATGCTTTTTACCTGGCTCCATGCTCTTCAATTTGGCTTTACCAAAATTAGGTGGCATATGCAGCATGTTCCAGCAGGGCATATTGGGGAATAAAAACAAGTCCTCAGACAGACCTTGGCATTTTTGTTCTGCCTTCCTTCATTAGCAAAACTCATTACCTCCCTTCCAGCAGACCTCGGTCTAACGATCCCACACTGCTTCATCAGACAAAAGACATTTTGTGGTGCCAGGCTGACTAGTGACATCCTGTGCAATGAGGTTTCTGCATCTACAACCCCTTTCTGGCAGATTGGTATTGAGTGTACCTCACTGTGGGTGCTCTGGAAATGATGTGTGGTGTTTGCCACCTTCTCTGTTAAGGCTGTGGATGGTCTTTAGTTGAGGACAGTGGGTTTCATCTGTGCACTGTAAGCAGAGTGCTGTCTGCCTTTGTTTCTTTAATGGCACTTGGTTAGGGATGCTGTATGGTCTGAATTTTCACTTTCTTAGTCAGCCCAGTTGGTCCTAATGAGTCAGAAATGAGGTAGAGACAGGGTCTCCCAGCTTGAGCACTGGGAGGTGAGAATGCCAGATTTCTCTGCGCTGGGGTTCTGAGGCTTAGACCTCTGCCTGTCTGTGCTGACCCAGCTTTAAAACAGGGCTGAGACTTCTGGCAGCTGGTTGGTTCATATTCAGATCCTGAGATGCTGGTGATTTGTGTTGGTAGCTTTTCTTGTTTCTGCTTTTTAAAGAGAAGACCTCAGTATGGAAAACTCCCCTACACTAATAACCAAAGACCCTAAATTCAACTGTTCTATTGCTACAGCTATGAAAGAGAAGCATTGATCTCTCTTGTCGAAATGCTTGAGCTGAGATCTGTTCCCGATACTGAAAACACTTTCTCTTTTCTCTACAGGTTCAGTACTGTGGCTTGCTGTTTCGCCACGAGGGCTGGCCCCTGTGTATTCATGAGAAGATTGTAGTCCAGCTGGCTTCCATTGACTGGCGAATCTTAAAGCCTGGTGACTTCTACCTGCAGGTGGTCCCCTATCTGAAGAAGTCTCCACGAATTGTATTGAAATGTTTGGCAAAAGACAAGCATAATGTAGAGGAAGTCGTGATTCCAGAAGTTTCCTATACCTCTATTTTTACTCTGGAATGGTTGAGTACTATCAATGGAGAGCGGATGGGTATAGCACTGGAAAATTGTTTACTAACCACTGATGATAAAATATTTCGTGTCCCCTGGGATAAAGTGGTTAATCCTGAATTTATAAATAAACCAAAAATAATTGAAAACAGTATCATCTCTCCAGAAATAACAAAGGAACCTTCAATTTTATACCTCCCCATGGACCATGCTGAGTGCAGTTCACCAGACCTAGGATCTCAGTATCTACAGGAGCAAAGTCCAAATCAAGACAACCTGGTCATTAACAGCACAGCTCCGCAGTTGAGTGAAGCTCTTGTCAATGGTGTGTGTACAAGTCCTGTGCCTCAAGACAACTTGAAAAGTGACCTTGAAGGGGAGTACGTTGAGCTTACAGAAGTTTCGCTGCCCCGGTTTGGGCCACAAACAGGCTCTTTAACCCAGTCGCTAGCTTTAAGTTATCTAACTCAGCCCAGAACACGAGTGAATGCGTCTAAAGGCAAGCACAGGTTTATTGTCATTCAAGACAGTACCTACTCCAAGAACTTAATTCAGTCGGCACTTATGCAGAAGGAGCACTGTCAAATGGACACTTTGAGGACTTCTTCTCCAGAAGTGCTCAAAAATGTAATTCCGTTGGAAAGCAACAAAATGATGGCACGTGGAGAACTGTCTCCAGAAGGTCAGCTGATATCAGGTGGTCCTGGAAACATGGGGAATAGCTTTCCAGTGGCTGAGTCTCCTGCCTGCACTGCAGAAGATTCATCTGCAGAGCAGGAGGCCCGCAGCGAACACTCAATCGACTGGCGATATGCGCTGTGCAGCTACAGCGATGTGTGTGCTAGTGATGGTGTCAGCTGCAAAGCACAAATGCATGGTGCTCCTGGAAACATGGAAGGAGAAAGTGATGGTCCTAGCAGAAATCCTACTGTTGAAACATCAGAGCAGAGCCCAGAAACAATTCTAGGTGCTGCTGCTGCTCCTGCTAAAGAGGAGGTGATACTGAGAGGACATGGAGAACCACCAACAGAGGGTCAAAATGAGGTGACACAGATGGATGCCTCTCCTGTGTCTGTTCTGGAACCTTTGGGACCACATTGCACACTGAAGGAAGGTTCTGATGTTACTTGCCAGAGTGTTAGTGAAAGTGTTGCACCAGTCCAGGCCACTACACTGCTTATCGTGCCTGAGAGTTCAGATGTAGGTGTGGAGAAAGGCTCTCCTTCTTCACGGAACACGGCAGATGTAGGAGCAGTCAGTGCTTGCTGCAGTGATCAGGACGCAAATCTTAGTTCTCCATTAAATCCTCCAGAACAGAATCAAGGAGAAGAATTTGAGCTGGGAAGAAGGGACAGCTCTGAGGAAGTCAAAGAGATTGAACAAATATTGACGGTAAATGAGAATCAGACTGGTCATAGTCACTGTTCTGTCAACAATGGACTCTTGTCAGATGGTGAAGAGCAAGAGGTCTCTGCATGTCAGCATGAAAACGCTGAAGAAGCCATACTACTCCAGACTGCTCTGTCAGCAGAGGGTGATCAGGCAGCAGAACAGTTAAATAACAGTGACTCTTTGATGGGCCTTGATACACAAACAGAAGGCTCAAGTCAATTCAGAACCCAGAGGTCTGGAGAGAGGTGTGAGGAACTACAAACACAGGAAGAAAACCAGGGCTGTAAAAGTGAAGAGAACTCTGTGCTGAACCCGGAGCGTGTTGCAGTACAGGACTTGCAGGGAGGGGAGGAGAACCAGGGAAGTTTTTCTTGTGGGGAAAAGTCAAAGACTGTAGCCTTAAAAACACTGGAATCCATTGAAGAGGAACTGGAGGTTGGACCACTGTCCTCGGAACCCGCTGAGGGGCATGCAGAGCCCACTGCTCTGCACTCCCACCAAGAGGCAGCTTCTGGGGCATCATCTCCTAAAGGTACAGCCATTGGATGTTTGTGTTTGTCTGTTTGATAATATGGATGGAAAGCAAAGTCCTTAAGAGGTGTACATCTGCTGGGAGGCTTTGGGGTGATAGCACAAACTACAGGAAAGTGATTAGGTTGTCATGTTTGTTGCTTGAAATTAGCTTTCTCTTGACAGGTGAGTTTATTGTATGTATATTGTTTAATGGTTCTTTGCAAATTTACCTCGGTACAGAACAAAGTTCCAGTGTAAGAGAGTTTTAATTTCAGTTAATCTGATTGCTGGTGGCCTCCACCCGTTACGTTAATCGTGTGCACGTTATGGATGCATGCAGTAGGAATGCGTGAGAAGAGAATGTGTAACTGTACAATTTGTTTGTAGTTGAAAATTGGCTTTAGGAAGATAGTTGTGGCAAGAGGTAGCAGCAGTGGGTGCCACAGTAAAATACCAGCTGTGTAACATGACCTGAAGATCAACAAATATGTGTGCTGGTAACATTTAAGAAGCAAACTGCAGAGTTGAGGGATTCCCCCCCTCTTCCCTCCCGTCCCCTCCGGCATGCTTTCTTCAGCTTTGTTATGTTTCAAGTAGGAGCTGTTTAATTCAAATGGGAGAACACAGAGATATTAAGTGTCTCACTTCAATTCAAACGGTATGTTCAAGCGGGTGGTGCCCAGACTTCTTGATGCCTGGATTTCTGCGCTGGAGCTGTGCTCCTTCAGAAGGAATTGAGCAGGCAATCCAGGTCTCTCTGCCTTTTGCACCAGGCTGTAGGCAGGCGGTGTGTAACCGCAGGGACACGATGTTGGCTTTGCCTAGCTCTGCTGAGTCTGGAAAGCTGTAGCTAGATATGCAGATCACATCGAGAAGCGTGTGTGGCGGGGGCGGGTGAAACATGCCATTCCAGTTCAACAGCTCTCATTCCCTGAGACCCCTGGCTAGGAAAATTACCTGGCTTGAAATATTAGAGCGAGGACTCTTTCAAGAGTTGGAGGTACAGACCCACACTGCTAGAGCATGTCTGACCCTGTGGAGGAAGAGATTGAGAGCTGGTCTTCTTGGGACAGGCTGCCAGTGTCATGCTTGCCCTGGACCTGAATTGTGTGGATAAGAGCCTACATTACCACTGCAGCACTGCTCCATTTGGCTGCAAACGCATGTACTCTTCTCAAGTGTCCAAAAGTCACATTTTACCCGATGCCTTAGTGTCACCTCCTAATGGAGCTAAAGTGTCCATTGATTAAAATGAAATTTCATTAACGCCTGCACCAAAATATTTTAATTCCACAATTAGGCAGGCCCGCAGTTGCCAGGCATGTCTGATACTTCTGGAGTGATGAGCAGTTCTCTTCTGTGAAATGGAGTGGTCAGCTCAAAAGTTCCTGTTTCTGAAGTGTGTGTCTCCCTCAGCATCTACCACCATGAACAGAAAAAAAGAGGTCACTTTCTGTCTATCTGCAGCTGTTGGGGGACACATGCCAGTAAATAACCATGCTGAGGGCATCCGTTCCCCTGACCAAGCTGGACCTGGCTTGACTTCATGTTTGCTAAGGACTGGCCCTGAGAAAACCTAGGCTGTGTTGAGTGCTGGGGGTATGCTGTCCTCATGACTCTAGTGGCTGCTTGTTTGGTGTTCCCATCTCTTCTCTCTAAAATTAGCCAGGTGCCGCTCGTACATGAGATAAGTGTGATGTTTTTGCTGCTCCACAGGATGAGTCTTGGCCGCTGCTGTGGATTTCAGCAGTGACAGACCCCTCTGGGGTACGTCTGGAGTTTGGTTTTAATCAAAGACAACTTAAATGTTTCTGGGGATTTGGCTGAAATAAGTGACATATTCACAGCCCATTTCTGATGATGTTAAACTTTGGCATTGCAGTTAAAAAAAACCCACCAACCTTTTATCTCAGAGTTTGTAAAGCAAAATAAACAACCTAAATCTCCAGGAACTCCCCCCAAACCAACAAACTAAACTCTTTAAGGCATAGGGCAGCTCAAATATCTGTTAATGCCGGGAGTATTTCTTGAACACTATGGTTGGAACTGTAATAAGATAAATCCATTCAATTACATTTGATTGCTTTGAGATCCAAACAAGCCGTCCCCTTATCTAGGCCCATTAAACCCTCAGAGATACAATAATAAGATAATTCAGAGATAAAATTACAAAGTGAAGTGAATGTCCTACTCTGTCTTCAAATGAACTTTTCTCTTCCAGCCGGTCAGTCTGTGGGCAAGTTAAACTCTCTGTAGCTGTCTCTTGTTGAGGTCATTTTGCTACTATGATTGGAAACTGGGTATTTTGTCTAAACTATAAATAACAACAAAGCTTAAGCTTTACTGGGCCAATTCAGATCTGCAGTTCACACCTCAATAGTAGCGTGCAGGCGCATGATTTGCTCTGTGAGGTGGAGGAGCTTGCTTGTTAGGGCAGACATTGTAGATTATGTCAAAATACACATTCAGATCTGGAGCATCTGAGTTTGCCATGTCTGTAGATTTTTATTATTTTTTCTTTCCTTGTCCCTTAACTCCTCTTCCTCCCACTCCCAGTCACAAACTGAGCTTATTTTCTGCACAAATGTGATGTAACTTAGAAAGATTTTGAGTCAAACGTGAGCTGTTTTGAGTTAGTGGCTTAAAATTTACACTGGTTCCATTCACAGAAAATGTGACTGCTGTTTTTCCCTCATGAGTAACTTTAAGTGAAAGTGAATTTTGAAACTTTGCAGCTCTGGAAAGAATTCCTATATTTTGGGGGTGGAAAAGGTCTTGATATTCAAGATATTGGCTGAAAAGCCACACTGGGGCATATTCAGCAGCACCTGTTAGGGCGTTCTGTTCCTGCTGCCTGTTACTACGTGATGTTAGCATAGATGATACTGGTGCCGGGGCAGTTTGCAGGAAAAATGCTAATGTCTCTTTGAAATGCACACAAGCAAATCCTCCTCTACCACTTCCTTAACCTCAGGGAAAGGTGGAACCTGCAAACATGGCAAATTCAGATGTCCCAGTTCTCAATTTGCTTTTTGATGTAATCCTCCGCATTCTACAATTTCCGCTTTAGTAAGTGCCTCCACCCCGGATTGCAAATAACGAACAGTGTGCTTGGGCCTGTTCAGAGAGAGGTGGGGTCTGCAGATCTGAACCGAGCCCGAAAAGCTTAGGGAAGAGGTTTGTTTGGGCAAGATGTATGTAGTCTGGAGGCTGCACAACTGCAGTGAGGTTTCCCTGGGGATGAAAAGCTCCAGTACCAGGATTGTGTCTGGCAGGCTGAGCAAAATGTTTCTCTCTTCTAGCTTTTGGGAGCTGGTGCCTCGTTCCTAAGAGATGTACAGGGCAGGGCTGCTGTGTACATTTATGTCTTTCTCTTGTCCTGGTATGGCACCTTCAATATAGCAGTGTTCCCTTTTGTGTCTTCTTTAAATACCACATTTTGGTCCTCTTTGCAGGTTTTCTTCATTTAATACAGATTCCTTTACTACAAACTGTGTGGTTGTGCTTACTGCCAGGCCTTACAGCTCCTTGAGAAGCTCCTTGTCCCTCTTTAACGTGAAACTGTTGGGGCGTGACTTACATGGCATGGCGGTCTTCGAGATATCCCATCTATGGGAGATCTGTGCCCCTCTGAAATGCCGCTTCAGGAAGATCTAGCAGCGTTGTCCAAAGCAAATGACTTCTTGCATCGCTGGAAAGCAGAGGCTGAGTTAGTGCTAGGAACAGAACTGAGCTCAGATGCGTCCCAGAACTGTGCAGAGCCCTGAAGCCATGGCGGCAGCTTACGTGGTCAATGCAGCATATGCCAAGCTGGGTCCCAGGGGTGCTCCCTCAAGTGGGGTGTTACCAAAGGGTAATGAGCAGTTACTCCATCATGGCCTCGATGGTGCAGAGCCCTGGAGCCCCTCCTAGTTTCCCCCCCCACTGTCCGATAATTTTGCGCAGTGAGCCATGCTGCTCAGGGCATTTCTCTCACCTACTTTAGCAATTTTGAAAGCAGTTTGGGCTGAGCCTCAACCTGTAAATCTCCTTCACTGCGAAAACTTGTATTGAAAGCCACTTCAAGGACTGCTTTGTTCCTGGTCCTGCTCTTTAATGAAGTATTGGAATCTGTTAGTAAATAAACTGAGTCAATTGTCAGCATTGTTGATGCAGCAGGAAGGTAGGATGGTTGAAGTCAATTTTAAATAGCAATTAAAATGTCTGACTTCATAGCAAGCAAATAAATACTCCACTCTTTTATTTTCCTAAAGAGAGCTTGATTATTTTTTTTTTGTTGGTAGATATTGAAGTATCAGGATGTGCAGTGAAGTATCGCCTTTTCTCTGGTGTATCTTTCTGCCAAACAGTGGGATAGCCTAGCTGTGTGCTTAGGATGCTAAAGATGTATCGTCGAAGACATATTGTTGGCTTCCAAGTCTTATAATGTTGGGAAATGGGGAATAATACTTCTTTCACAGTAGGTAGATTATTTATTTTATTTTTCCTTCACTCCAGATACTTTTACGTGAAAATTGAAACTTGATAACTGGCATTAGTTTCCATGTAGTAGCTAAGATGTTTAATTTTAGAATTAATTGATTCTGATAACTTGTACTTTAGAGCTGAGGTGTCAGGTAAAAGGAGGCATTTCTACCAGTTCTCAAACAGAGCTGATTGGTGTAATCATCCTGTTCTTCGGGGTTTTAAAATAGGTTTCTGATTTTTCACATTAACTATTAATTAAAAAAAACTGGATGAGCAGAACAAGGTCTCTTTGGCTAATTTCCAGCTGATTTGTCAGCCTCGAGTTGACTTCATATTTTCAAGAACTAATCTGAAAGTGGTGCTGGGGGAGCAATTCTGCCCTGATGGAGCAGCTCTCCCTGTCAGAAGCTGGTTTGTCACTTCGGCGTGCTCAAGCTGCTGGAGTTTAGCCAGGGACTTGCCCCGCGCCAGACTTCCAGGCGGTAAGCAGACATGTACTGCTTGATACGTTACCTTTAAAAATGAGTTTGACTACAGTAATCCTGATCTGAATTGAGTTTTTGTAACTTGCAAGCTTCACAATAAATCGGTGTATTCTTTTAGAGTTACAGTAGTATTAATGTTATAACCAGTTTTGGAACACGTGTGCTGCTGGCAGGAGGACTGGAGGAGCTGCGGAGTGCTGGGGCTGGGGGCATGTCCCTCCCCAGTCTGGGACTTACCTGGGACCTTTTGGGTGGAGCTCTGCTCTACCTTCTGACTGCTGCTTGTCTTACAGGGATGGTGTCAGAAGGGGCAGAGATGAAAAAAGAAGCAACTGGCACAGATGTGTTGAAACCAGTGAGTAAAGTCGGGGCCCTGGAGGAAACCTCAACAGCTATTACTCCCCCAACATCCCCAGCTGCTGGGAGTGCCTGGGGTGGTCGGTTTGCACCTACCATAGTCAAGGATGTGAACCCAGAAGTGCTCAGGAGCGGAGTTGCCTGTCTGCCTGGTGAGTAGCTCAGCCAGAATGTGTCTGGGAAGCGTGGTCTGTAGGAAGGCAAGGGAGAAGAGCCTTTGTTTGCAGCGCTGCGGACCGGTGCCAGTTCCATTCCTTTCACCCCAAACCTCTCTAGAAGTGATTCTTGAATCCTCTAAAGTTTCTGGATGGGAAGGACAGGAAGTAGAACTTCACTCTCATGAAAGTAATATTGACATGCTCCAAGGAGTCTCAAAATGTTAACCAAGCATGTATGAGTCAGAAATGCCAAAACTGTGGGCTTATTCCAGTAGTTCAAAAAGAGGAGTGAGGGTTCAGCTAATGATGGGCTGGTGGGCCTGACATCAGACCTGGTCGAAACAATAGAAACTTGATTCACTTGGTAGATAATTAAAGGATAGGAGTGTAGAAGATGCTGTTTGACAGTGCTCTTGTACAACCAGTTTTATTCTTGGTAATTAGAAGTTTGCTTGATTAAATGTAGCTGCCTAGATATAATAGATTTATAGAAAACGTTTGATTTCATGACACATAGCGTTGAAAGGATTACCCCAATGAAGTGTGGATGAGCAACATGTGGGATGAACGATAGCGTAGCTAAATAGCAGATGACAAAACTAGCTATCAAGGGAGGACTTCCCAGAATTGTTCTGCCGAGATCAGTTGTAGGTCAAACGTTATCCAGTGTTTGCATCTGATATGGCAGCAAGTATCAAATTGCTGCAGATAAAACTTGTGCATGGCACAAATATTGTGCACAGGGCCCACACAAGAGGTCTTTGTGTTTAACCAAACACTAAGTAAGTGAAGCAGAGGAAGCGAGATCTACCTCTCCGGTGTGAAACAGCCACTTGGCAGCATCTGCGTAAGCAGCCCCTGTGGACTTGCTTCCCTCTACAGCCAAGGAGAGGGCTCTCCAGTGCGGGGCAGGACGATAGCTGCATTCAGTCAGCTCAGGAGCCACATATGAGTTGAAAATTGGCCAGAGAGCAGAGAAGAGCTCAGGCGGAACCTGTGCAGTGCAGAGAAGTTGGGAAGGCAAGCAAAAAGGCAGCACAGGGATCTCCCAGTCGGTGCTGGGGCTGCAAGACCAATTTTGACCTCAGATGTGTGAAGGAGAGGGGATAACTAGTCAGATCAAGAAAGTGATTTTACTTCTGTGTACTTGTTGGTGATGCCTCTCAAATAGTTTGGTCTGTTCTGCTGCCTTTGTTATAAAAGGAAATGGTGAATATTGGAGGTGCTGCAGAGAAGGGTGACAGCTCTTTGTTGTAACCGAGTTGGATGTCTTATGGCAAGAGACTGGAAGGATGTTTATCTCGTAAGATGATTGATAATGAGGTGAAAACACCTTTGTGCAGGGGAGGAGGAAAGGGAAATGAGATTTTTTCCAGTCTTCTGGAAAAAGGTGAAATGAGAAACCAAGTGCAGGGCAGAGTTATGGTATGTTCAAACATCTAACTCTGCATTGGGAGGTAAATTGTTAGAACAAATTCCAAACGGGGATTTCTAATCTTCTGGTCTGCTGATCAGATTAGACATTTTTATGCTGTGTACAACAGCCAAAAAATTACAGAGGTCGAGAGAGGGGTCTTTCAGAGAAGCTCATAGCCCATACTATTGTAGAAGCCTGACTATGGTTTAATGCTCTAGTTGTTTCCTTTGTCACAGATTCCTATCACAATGTACAAATGTCAAACGAGGCAAACACATTTGAATATGGGATGAAGGGATGTGCACTTGAAATGCATTGAACAAACAAGGTTTGGGTTTGATACTTCTTCCAAGGGAGTTTTTGTCTAAGGGAGGAATCACGTTTTCTGTACAAGTGGTATCGGATTTGACTGACATCACTTTTCTCACATGTCTCCTTTTGGATTTCAGTGGGCAATCCTCACACCTGAGGGAATGCACTCACCACTCACTTTAAATGCTTCATGTTAGACATTGGTAATGATATAATAATTACATTAGAAACGATAACTTCTATAAAGAATAGTGATTAATAAGCTAGTAGCTGATGCAGTTAGGAAGAGATTTTCCTTTCAGGAGAGTTTCATTCCTGCATTCTGTTCTTGAATCATTTGGTTATGCCACTGTCAGAGACTTAGCCCTGGCTGCTTTTTTGACCTGGTCAGGCAATTCCCAGGCTCCTATATGGAAGTTCAAGGTTTAATCAAGTTCTGGTGATGCCCGCCCTCCCTGATGGACAAGAGATGTTGCTTCAGAGTAAGAAAGTTTATGCTGAACCTGGTTATTGAGACATTTTTCCAGGAATTGAGTGCTTCACCTTTTTTTTTTTAATTTATTTTATTTTCTGATTATCCCCTTAGCTTATGAAAGAAGGTTTATTAATAAGCTTTTTCTATTTTCTCTCCAGCTCTTTGATTATACAGTGTCCAGAATACAGTGTTTCTGGAGTAATAAAACTCCTCTTGAATCACACAGATGATGAAAGATTTTTTTTTTGTCCCTGCTGTTAGCCGGAGAAAGCCTATGGCACAGTTCTGGTCCCTGGGATGTAGAAAACCCTGCTTCTAAGTGATGCCCATCTGTGTCTGTGGCCCTTACTCAAGTCACAGTTCTAGTGACAGATTGAGATCTCACCAGGGCAATTTTCGGTGCTTGGGGCTGTCCATCTGTATCTGTTTTACCTGTCAACTCGCATGCTTATCCCTGGGATAGGAAGAGAGGTGGTCCAGGACAGTATCTCCCGTGGTAGCAATGAAGTTCAGAAGAGACAAAGACATAGCTTTCTCTAAGCCTCTGGTTTTGTATTGTGCTTGGGATTTTTTCCCCTTCTCTCTCATACAATTTGTATGACAGGAAATGGCTCCTGTTCTTGGGAAGTACTTTTCACACAATAGAGGTGTTAGCCCCTACTGTTCTCCAAATCACTTACCCTCCTGGTGACATGGGGGAGCGTAGAGCGCGGTCTCACTCCAGAGGCACTGCCTGCTTTTGAATGGCAGCTCTGGGTCTCCAAAGTTGGCTGGCTCTTTACCTCTTCTTTGCATCTGGAGAGGAGGCTGGATGTAATTCCAGAAATGGCACTGTTATGTTCTTCTCTTCAGAGTTCTCGGTGCACGTTGTGGCTAAAGCCCCAAACCAGACTATCATTTAGTTTTGGGAGCTCATAGAGCAGGCTTGGTTCCTGTGACAAGCTGTGTCTCTGGGCTTTTGGAAAGCAGGGGGTGGAGAACTGTTGCTGTGGCTAAGTGAAGCAGAGGGCTTTCTCCTTCCTCAACATATCACAACTTGGCTGTATTGCCCATACTGTGCCTTATCTATTCCCTTGGCACTGAGCGAGCTCTGAAACTTATGAAAACCTGGCACTGACTCTGCCCATGTCAGAGCTGCAGGCAGGCAGGAGTGTGCTTCTGGACGGTCAACTCTGCAGCCTCTGAGGAGGAGCTCCAGGCTCCTGCTCCAGGGCTTTGCTCCCAGGAGGAGATGTCTCTGGTTACGTGCTAGGCTCAGCCCGCAGTGTGCATGTCCATTCTCATTAGGTTGCACACAATGTTCTGCAAACCTGTGCACGTTCTCTCGTCTGACAGCAATGTGAATATTTTAACATAAGTGGAGGTGAGATTATTTATCTCGAATTTGAGGTTCTTGCTTTTCTCAAAAGGTTGGGTTATCATTAGCCAACTTCACATTCTTCATAAAATCTGGCTGTTGGGGTAGAAGAGAGCAGGCCAAATTTAACACTACCGTGAGAGAAAGAGAAGCAGAGCTCAGCTACTTCCGTCTGGACAGCATTTGGGTACTTTGGAAGTGTGTTTATAGCCTGCTGTGATCTGCAACGTACACTATATCTAGTTCTGTGGAGCATTTCCAGGAAGGTGATGGGGTGGTAGTAGGGGAATATGAGACATAGGCACCTGGAACCAGGCACTGTTGACTTCCTTGGGTGACTTTTTTTCCCCCCTCTCTTTTTACAGGTACCAGAGATAAATCAGGACGTGCAGTGGCCATAATAACAACAAGGAACACAGCCTGGTTAAACCCCCACTGCAACACCACTGAGCTTGTACGCCTTCTGCTGTACTTGCATAGCATCCCAAGGTTTGTGACGCTGACAGGGTGGACACTGCTGCTGTGTCTGCTTTGCCTTTCAGGGGTGTGGAAGCTGAGGTGGAGTGGAACGGGTTTTCTTTATTGGCCTAGGAACCCGGTCCAGACAGTCCCGAAATTGTACAGGTGGGGATCTCCTGCTAGGGTGAACTGGCTGGTGCTCAGTAAGCGCTTTGGCTATTCCGTATGTGCCTTGTGCACACGGTGTGGTAGAATTAGGTATGTACTGAATGTTTTCATGCATTGTCTCGAATCCAAGCCATTCTTGCTATCCTTCATTAGCTCAGAAAATGGGATTTGAGAGCTATGATGGGGCAGTCATGCAGCAGCTCTGAGATACAGTGTTGTGACATGATATTTTTAAGGCCGGGCCTCCAAGCTGAGAGCGAGGGAGGATCTGTAAGGGTTGAGAAAATCTGCCTTGATGTCTGGCTGACAATTGTTTTTGGAGTCTGCTGGCTGAAGTTTGCTGCAGCTACTCTTCCTTTCACTATGACAGACTCCCCCCCCAGCCCCAGCTCATCTCAGGCTCTACTGAGACTTTGTTTCACTTTTAGATGATTAATAAGAGGTAAAGCTAACTCTCTGTTGGTAATTATTTTCTTTTTTAAAATGCCTTTAAACCATTGCTGAAGGGAGCAGGCTTAACCCATGAGAAAGCTTCTGCTACTCATGCTTTGTTTCTTATGCCTCTCCCTTCAAATGTGATTCTGGGCAACATAGATGTTGGGTCTGATCCAGAATGGCTGTTCTTGTGAAGCAGTGCAGCTAAGGCCAAACTCGTCCCTGAACGCAATTAGGAAGGACTGATTTTCCTGTGTGGATTACTCAGCAGGTATCAGCACTTTTGCCATCAGTGAGATGTATCCTAGGAATTGGAGAAATAGGAAGTTCAGGTGGAAATAGCAAAGGTAAAAACTGAGCAATCCAGGTGGTGGTTACCATGTATATATTTGGGTTAGGAGGAGGTGGCCAGTTAGTTCCCTGTCCTTACAGAGCCCTAATATACCGTGTTTTTTTCACCCTGTCATGACTATGGGTTCTGTTTCCATAGTTTTGTTGATTTTCATTGGTGACAAAAGTGATCTCTCTTTCTCTGTCCTTGCAGACCAGAATGTCAGGCTTTGGGTCTGACTGTTCTTGTGGATGCTCGTCGCTGTTCACCGGTTCCTGCTCTCTTCAAGGCATTCAGCATATTGCAGGTGAGCCTTGAGCTTGGGCAAAGGAACACTGCTTGGCTTGCTGTCTTGGTTGGACGTTACATCTCCGTCTGCTGCTTATGTCTCCATCTGCTACTTGGCTTTCAGTTGGCTTTGGGAGGTGGATTTATGCACCCAACCCTGTTTTAGGAGGGTGACCTGGACTTGCCAGACTGCAGACAAAGCATAAAACCCTAAGCAAGTCTGAGTTAGGGGAGAACACCCATCCGCACCCCTCCAAATTTACTTTTATCTCTGCGCTGAGAACAGCCTGTACCCAAGTCTAAACGCTGTCATGAATTATCATGCTTGGTTGTTCCCTGACTGAGAGGTTGTGTGAAACATGCAGGGATTTTTGCCCACCACAGGGAAGGGAGGAAGAAGAGAGGCCTCCGCCTGCTGCGGAGGGAAGGGAAGGACACTGCTTGTCACACCAGGTGGAAGAGCATGTGCAGCTGTTGATGTGGCTGTCGGTGAATGATTGGAATCGGACATGCTGTAACTCTATATTGCTTCAGGTCAAAGGCTTTCATATCAGTCACTCAGAAAGCAAGTGGGTTGTGTTGCCCCCGCTCCCAGATAACTTCTATCTGCTGCTGTTAAAAAGCCAAGGAGATGCTGGGTTGTAGCTATGACTAATCTCATTTAAGCAGGTGTTCCTTTTAAATCAGAGCTTAGGTCTCTCAGGACTCAAACTCTGCAAACTGGAACAGGGCAATGCTTTAATGAGGCTGGTGTCTCTGTGGTTTATGTGCTTCAGTGCCACATCTGAGAGTTGGGGCTGAGTCAGAGGTCTGTCCTCCTGCTTCCTGGGCTGGGTGGTGCTGTGAGCTGTATCAGCGTGCTCATTCTCTGTGGTGAAGGAGTAATCTGGTGCCCTGCTCAGTTCTGCAGAGGTAACAAGCAAGTTATCTTCTCTTTTATGCTGTGCCCACATGGCAGTGGGCTTGCTAAAGCTTGTGAGCATTTTGTTGCCCATGTACATTGCATGGTTGTGTCTTAGTGGGGTGATTTGGAAATCAGCAACGTGTTGAGTCAAAATGTGCTTTTTTGGGTTCCCAGTCTCCTACAAGCATGGCAGGAATAAAGCCATTCTAACCTTGAATTTCCTACCTTCTGAAACAAGGGAGGGAGGGAAGCTTTTTGCGGTGCCTCTGTAATATCCTGCTGTGGTGGCTGTTTGGCTCTGAGCACCTGTTATCAGGGTGGTGCAACAGTTAGTTAACAGGGATTAATGTGCTGCAAGACAGATTGCTGGGGCTGAGTGTGTGCTCCAGGTAACAGTGACTGACAGAGGCTGATTACTCTGCTTGTGGTTTTTTGGTCCTTACTCTGACTCTTTTGCAGACTCCGTAAACAAGACCTGTTCGGCTAGCTCATCATCTGATTACGGCACAGGAATAATCCCCTGGCTCCTCTGAGCCTTTTGGAGATCCTTGGCGTTTACCTCTGTGATCCTGTAACAGTACTGTCATCTGCTCTGAAACAAAGATAGAAAGATAGAGAAAACTGACGGTAATTGCAGCGAGGCAAGCTAAGCTTTCTAGAGTGCAGCAAGGTTTGCTGGCCGGTGGATACAGAAGCACAGTCAGTATGTTGTGCCTGTAAGGTCACAAAATAGATCATCTGCTTGGGGTCCTTTCTGAAGTCCCTGATGCATCTCCCAGTCTCTTACCTCTGGAGCTCATTTCTCTGCTGTTCTACTCTCCAGTTCAACAGGATTTTATTTACATGGCTTTTGTGAAGCCTACTATGAGAGTGTGTCTGGAACCTCTTAAATATTGAGATCCAGTGTTGCTTGTTCGATTTTGAAGGGACGTCTTTCTCTTGAGCAGTGAGGAGCACTGCTTTATAGTGGGTAAGCACAGATTGGATGACCTGATGCAGAGTTCCTTCCTCCTGCGATGCTTGGATCTGTTAACCCTAGAGAACCTCCCTGCAGAGGAAAGACTGATCCCACAGGTTTCTGGGTCAAGATCTGGCAGTCTGAGGAAATACTTACTCCACTCTTCCATCTTTCCAGAATAAATGCGTGAACAGACTTTTTAAGTGCTAACAGACAACTCTTGGTGCTTGCAGTTAACTTTCCCTACAGCACTGGCAGACTGTCAGTTGTTCTGTCTGGAGCCCTCTAGTAGACTGGTGAAAGCTTCTCATCGTCTCTGTCTTCAGGGTGGGGGAAGCTGTGTTCTGCAAGACTTTCTTTCACCTTCCTTTTTAGAATATGGGTGGCTGGGCGCTGCTGGATATACCTCTGTCCCAGACAGCACTGGGAGCAGAGGCAGAGTAAAGTGCTGCAGCAGAGCTAACTCAGGAAGGAGCAAGGAGGAACTCTGGCAGCTCCGTATGGAGGTGAGGGGAAATGCGCAGTGCGTACATGCTGCAAGAATAGATCATGCTTGTTCCTGTGGGAAGCTGCATAATGATGCTTTGGAGCAAGGATTTTTGTGGAGGTAAATGCTGCTGCGATGTTTGGTCACAGGTTGTCACCAGTAAGCTGTGGACTGGGGGGCCTGTTCAGAGGAATTTTTGCTGCTCAGTAGCGCTGGGCCGATCCCTTGGTCAGTGAGGAAGCAGTTGCATGGACAGTGTAATTTGTGCACTGGCCTTCAGTGAACAGATACCTGTGGGATTTCCTTCTGCCTGAGTCTTTATAGAATGAGATTCTTTTGAATTTCACATATCAGTGTGAACACTTAATCCTGTAATCTGCTGCATCTGTGTGTTGGATGCGTGCCCTGTTACTGCAGAAGTATAGAGGACCTTGGTCTGACGTTAAAGACCAGGGACCTCCTACTACTCCATTAGAAGTGGTCACTTTGAGATTGAACGTGGTATTTAGGGACTGTCCCATCTGCATAGGCATTTCCGGCAGCCTGTGCTTCAGACTGTGCCAGTGAGGTTAAATCTGGCCATGGGCTTCCATTTGGGTCAGGAAGCCAGAAGACTGTTTGAGACTTCAGTCTGAGAAAGATGGAAGAAAGTACGTAATTCTCTTTTTAAAGAATAATAACAAAGGGATGGATGTTTACCCTGGTGCTTTCTGAGCTCCTGTTGATGCCCCTCTATTCTATTCTGTCCACACTGCCTGTTTTGGGAGGTGAGGTGTTCACGTTCACGTATGGGGCTCTTTTTCTTTGCTTCCAGATAGCTGGTTTTGTTAGCAAAGATAAGGGATTGTGCAGAAAGCTGGAGGAAAGCTTCCTCAAGTAGCACCCTGCTGCTTCCAGCTCTGCCTGTCTCCTGAGGCACTCCTGTAAACTGTTCCAGTCCAATTGGATTGCTCCGTCAGTGCTGGATGAGAATGACTTATCTTCAGCTGTTTCAAGAAAAAAAAATATGATGAAAAATACTTTTTCTTTGGAAATATGACTACTTCTTGGATTGGAAAACCTTGAACTTCTCTCCTGACAGCTTTACTTGTGAATGGTTTTTCAGTCTCTATTTTCAGCAGTAACAAACAAGCAAGTGAGTGTTTTGGCTCTTGTAACCTCGTGTTACACCATCACTACCTTTATCCCTCACTCATATTGCACATCTCGTGACTGTTGGAGTTGACGAGGGATTGTGAAAGAATAAATTTATTTAGTGCCATGAACTGTCTTGAAAGTGTGGCTAATCTTCATCCTTCAGTACCTTCTGGCAGACAAATTCAGAGCTGCTGATACAGCTGTAATACCTCCCCATCCTCTTTTCAGATGAGCTTTAGTATTTACCGAATACAGCCTAATTATGCAATAAATTCTTTTGATCAGTGTTCAAATAACAGTGAAAGTGTGAATAATTTTTTTTTTGGGGATTTGAGAAGACTGAGAAACATCTCACTGTTTTGGGGACGTGTTTCAGTTGAGATTTTTTTCTGCCAGCTCAAAAGGATATTTTAGGACTAGATGAGAGAAAGGTCTTTTCCTCTGCTCTGGAATCTCTGCTGCCGCTTTCATTTGCAGAATTGTGTCTCCTTGTGTTGGCATTGTTTCTTAATTGCTGTGCTGGGCCCAGTGTCAGGTTAGGGAGTTCCATCTCTGCTGGTGCACTTGCCTCTGTGCTCTGGCTGTGCTGCTCTTGTCGGATATTTAACCTTAAACGCTGCTGAAACCATTTATTTCAACAGGGTTCCCTCGCTGTCATGGCCTGCTGTGTGGCAGGTTCCTTGCAGCTCAAGCAGTACCAAAAAGGATTTGTTGCTTGACAGTTTCCAAGATATTTGCAGAGGCAAAGACAATCTAAGAGACGCCTGGATGGGGTGGTTCTCATTTAGCCGTGTGGAATGACAGCTCAAATGGCTGTTCTCCTCGCTATCCAGATCCAGGCGTCGTGTATTTAGGGGACCCTGTCTCCACGATCCTTTCTGCTATGTTTCCCTCTTCCCGCTGTCGCTCTTTGTGCCCGTTTCTCACTTCCCTGTAGAGTGCCTCTATAATTGGAGAGCTGCTCCTGGATCACAGAATTTGAACTACAGCTGCCAGATGTCCCTTGTATTTGGAATTTCTGTCGGTTTAACAGTAGCAACAGGATGCAAGTCCTTGATTGTGAGTTGGCAGTAAGTAAAGACAAGATGACATTTTTGGCACGGAGGGGAAAGAAACCCCACAACTTCCTTTCAGTTAGGAGAAGTGACCAGGATAGTTATCAAGAAAAAACTTGGACATTGAATGTGGTTCTTTTCTTTTTCCTCCCCGACACACTTCGTTGTGTAGAAGGTGGAGGTTTTTTTTAGTGCAGCCAGGACCTGACCTCTTTCATTGCTTCCTTAAATACTGCAGGACTAGTTGATCAGAAGCAAACTACCTTAAGGACGTAGCCTTGGTGCTCTTCCCTATACCTGGTGACTGCCTTCCAGGCTTTATAAAGGACTTTGAAGGATAAATTGCAATCTCTTCTGCAAACCTGGTATGGGACATTCTCCTTAGCATCCCAGCAGATAGGTAATGGATTTGTGCTCTGTTCTGTTGTAGGACATGGATCCGCATTGCATTCATGGAGTACTGCTTCTGGTTGAGAGAGATCTGACTTTTCGGATGGAGAAGCCACCGGCAGGACAGGTAATGGAACCGTTCATCCAGGGGTTGCTGGGGAGCTCTTGATATCCTCTATTTATCTCTCAGAACAGCGAGTTCTGTGTGTGCTGATGTATGTTTATTCTCGCATGAAATCTCTGTAGTTGTTCTCTGTATTTTATGGTTGTGGTCTCTTACGGGTGTGGTATTTATAGGCTTGTAAAGTTTATGCAAGCTGAACATATCTCTGTCTGCTGTATTTGTTGCCGTGTCCATCAGTGACATTTGCATCGTAATGATGTCAGTCTGCTGGGGCCCTCGAGACACAGGGGGGTTGTTGGGAGCATGGATAGCTGTATAGAGGAGCCCTGCACAAT
The DNA here is from genome assembly GCA_008711295.1 of Anarhynchus alexandrinus. Classification (NCBI taxonomy): domain Eukaryota; kingdom Metazoa; phylum Chordata; class Aves; order Charadriiformes; family Charadriidae; genus Anarhynchus; species Anarhynchus alexandrinus. The sequence goes on from VUYV01000269.1 coordinate 975,049, forward strand.
TAACAGTAATAGAGATGCTTTTCAAGTTCTCCTGTTAAAAAGGGGGGAAATCCTTGGTCAGGAAGAGATCGCATTAGGCTAAATCCTGAACTCCATCCTTTGAAGGTACTTGTTGCTTTCCTGGATTTTCCGTATCTCATGTTTCCTCTCCTCATAGCTGCTGCTGTCAGTGGCTAAGACTTCTGCAAGAGGGGGAAGAGGAGGTGTGTATGTGTGTGAGGTTTCCTTTGCAGCTGAAATGTCTGGGAAGACTAACACGAGGTGCTAATGGAGGAGGGAAAATCATCACAACATCACTCAACACCCCAACTAGAAGTAAATCTGCCCTGGTATTCCATAGCTGTATAAGAAATGTAGGCTCTCAGCCATTCTTTGTCTGTGGTGAGTGAATAGAGAATCTCAGTCAACTCTCTCTGCTCTAAGACTGTTACAAGCTACAAGAGTGGACTGAAATTATGTGCCTGCCAAAACCCTGTAGACTTTTGGGGTAGGCCAGGACCTCCCTTTTGGCTCCTGTGGATGAGGATGTTATGAATAGCATCAGTTTTGCTGTGTGTGTGGTGTGCTGCCCTGAAAGGCTAAAGAGTAACAAATGCTGTTAGTCCATTTCCTGATTGCCCCCATGTGGAAGAATTTGAAGTGAGAAAGGGGGTTGCCGGTGTGTGCATGCAGGGAGAGCTACAGAAGACATTAAAGACATTGAACAAATCCAAAGTGTGTAGGAGGGAACAGAGCAAAGGGTAATAAAGACATTGGCATGCAGGAGGAATTAGAAGCATCATCACTATTTTGTAAGGAGGTGGAAAGTCACAGTGTGTGTGTGTGTGTGTGTGTGGGGTTAAATATCTGCACCTGAGTTTCCTGCATCTGGGCTGGCTTCCATGTACCTGCAGGAGCACTTGTCTGTTTCTCTGGTGAGCATAAAAATGCTCTGAGGTCCTACAACTCACAGAAGGCGAGTTATCTGTGTCGAGATCCAGGACACGCTTAAAGCAAATAGCTGCTGTGATGAGTGGGGAGCTGAGGGTAGGGCAGAAGCTGCTCTGTTAGACTGTTCTTCCAGGAAGTGAGTTGGGGAAGCTGGGGGCTGGATTTAACCTCTCAGACTCTCCAAACAAATGCAAATCGCAGCGCAATGTGGGAACATATGAGGGAGTTGCTCTGCTTATACTGGGAGGTACTGGCTCTGGAGAAGGCTGGCTGCTGCCAGACTTCCATCGCAGATGTTCTGCTTGGTGAAACAGCGTGTTGTGGCCTGCATTCCCTCAAGGTTCGCCCACTAAGCTGTACGGCAAGCTGCTCTAAGATTGAATTGATTTATTTTTTTTTTCCTTCATACTGTAGTTATATTGCAGATATACTCTGTGTGCCTTCTTTCTATACAAGATAGATAAAGAAATAAAGGATGCTGTCTTTCATTAACCTTCCCCTCCTCCTCCAATACTGACACCCTAATGCAAATGTGCTTTTATTTCTTCTGTTCCTGTGCAGTTTGAACTTCTCACCTCCATGAAATCCCTCCATAAGCACATAGACAGCTCACAGCTGCCTCTAGAACTGGATGGGACCTTCCCTTACTGCCACCGGGACTGGTTAAGCTTCCGCATGGTGAGTAGGATGTCTCATGTTCTTTGGTATCTGAGAGAAGAAATGGCATGGTAACGGAGTTGAAGCAAGAGGAGCTTGTCAACAGCTGAACCTACAAGCATTAAAAGACAATGGTTCCTGTAATAGCTATGCATGCAAATGAATCTCTGTTATCAAAGGAGTACTAATACTGTCATCATAAAATGGATGCACACTGCAACCTATTGGCATGACTGCAGGAACTAAAATTTTAGTTTTTAACTCATCTGTGTTAATTCAGCTTTGACCGTATTTTGAAGGGAAGAAAGAAACAGAATCCTGTTTTGTTGTTGTAGACTGTAGCACTTCTCTTTGGTTATACTCCGAGGCTTAAGGGCAGACACTTCTTGTGCTAATCTCAGGAGAAGGTGTTAGTATCATGTTGCCCTTGAACTAACAATCAAGAACTCGAGCGTAATAAAAATAGTTAGATCCTGTTGGTTTTGCAGCAGCTTCCCCAGGCCGAGCAAAGAGCTCCTTGGTAAAAACTGCAATCCTGGCAGGAGTGAAACTTGGAAGTTCCTGATAAACAGTTCAGGTAGTTCTGCCATGCAGCAGGGGCTGTGCAGGCTGCCAGAAGTCTGCAAAAGTAGCATCTGTGGCACCAATACCCAGCTCTGTGTACACTCGTGCTGTGTGTGGGAGCATAGGTCCCGTGGATTATGTGCTTGTTGAATCTTTAAAAGCTGTATTGAGACATGATTTGGCACGCTGAGACTAGACAGGATTAAATCTCTGTAAATCTGCACACAAATTGGCTGTCTTCACATTGCGCTTGACTTGCTCACCCCAGTGGATGACAGAACCATCACCTCTGCTTCCAAAATATTCAGGGGTCTTTTGGCTGAGATCTCACTGCCCAGAGTGCTGCATGGCACACAGTGCAGTGTTTGAAGCAGGTGAAGATATCGTTGATAATACCACTGTGTTGCTGGTGGCAAGCTTCAGCAGTTAGACTAAGCATGTGCCAAATATTAACTTATATTTTCCAACTTATTTTAGAACCCATTTTTTAAACTTGCATCGAAAAGTACTAGTATGAATCCGTGCTGATGCAGTAGAGGTACAGAAGCCTAATCTCGGTGCCTGGGATTGCATTTGAGGTTTGTTCGGCAGTGAGGAAGCAGAGAAGCTTTGCAAGAGGTTGTGGATTAGTTTTCTGGACAGAGTTGAGAAAAGCTTAAGAGCTGAGCTGATCTGTCCATGCAGAAAGATAATTTTTGAAGGAAGAAGCGTGATATCAGACTTCTCCTTGTTTGTGCCTTGCAGCTTAACGTGCTAAATGTTACCAAAGGGAGTTAGTGTAGGAATCAGTCTGTATGGGTTCCCTATTTATACGATGTGCTGTGTGTGATAGTGCCCCATATGCTCAAGCTCTTTAGATCTGCAGCTATGTGGCAAACAGCCTTTATTTCCTGTCTCGGTGATCTCACCTGCATCCTGCCTGCTAATCTGTCACTGCTGGGCCTGTTCCAGCACTCCAGGGAGGAGGGAGTTCAATTCAGTAAAGATTCAAACAGCTGCTTTTTTTTTTTTTTTGGTTTTGTTTTGAGCACGCTTGGTTTGGAATAGCTGTTTCTCCTTCCTCTGGTTTCAGTTGGCTAGAGGGTGGCATCTGAGAGTATTTAGGCTTTATATCACTGACTTTTTCTAAAAAGTACTGTCTCGTGAACCCCTGTGAAATGTTTGGGTCTCTTTTTTTGTTCTGTTTTGTTTTCCTTCCCCCTCTCCCCCGCTTCCCCGGAAGAGAGGGGGAATTTCAAATTTGTCAGTAGTTTAAGGTGCTTAATTGTGGAACCTTTCCAGTGTCCTAATCTTTAATTTACAGTACTTCTAATATGAAGAGAAATGATTTAAAGTAGAGAAATTCCACGTACTTGTTCTATGTTTTTTTTTCCCCTCCAAAAATCATGCACAATGATTCATCTTAGGGGGAAGTTACAAGAAATACTAATAGTAGAAGAATGTGGGACATACGTGGACCGATTTTCTTTTCTGTGAAGCATGACCCATACAAGCCATGAGTATGCAAGTTTATAAGGTCTGCATAGAGGCCTTGGTATAGTGGCATGCATCTGAAGCCTCTGATGGGCCTCTCTTTCCTGATACAGCCTCACGGAATGGTATAATTGAACCCTTGGGTTAATGCGTTTGGTCCTCTCTTGATTTCTGTACTTTTAACCTTCTGCAAGCTGAAAAGACAGCTTTCCTGTCAGCTGTGAGACAATAACCTCTGCCTTGGTCCCTTCTTCTTGTAGAAACTGGAACATTTGCTACAAGGATGCCAGGGTGCCTGTGCCTTCCTCCAGGGAGCCATTCATAAAGTGGAATCTGGAAAATTACCTGAAAGAGCTGAGGTAAGCATGTCCCTTACCTCGTGTCAGAGGTGGGCTTGGGACAGAAGGGAGCAGGAGGCTGGACAGCTGCAGAAGAGCTGTAGTTTTGAATTTGCAAGCTGTAATGGCAGTGTATTCAGTGTGGCGCTGTTGGGGCAGCGGGACTAGTAGAAGCTAATCCAAATGAAGCGACAGAGGCTCCGCTGGGTGTAGAAGCTGGTTCTCTGATCCCTCAGCATCGCTCCAGGAGATCTCCTCTTCAGCTGTGCTTGTTGCTGCTGGGCGCTGGCTTCTTAGCAGCTCCACTGCTCTGTAGCTGGTACTTTGGTGTCCCTGGTACTGAGCAGCTGCCTCGGGCTGTGCCACACCAGGTTGGCTTGAATGACCTGGAAGAAAGTTAAGTGACACCATAGATGGTGTTGCTGAGGACAGGGCTGTGCTGCGGTTCTGGTTTTGCTGCCTCCAGAACAGAAGTTTGGAAGTGGGCAAGAGGAGAAAGGTGCAAAGGCTGAGACAGTGTTGTTGCAAACATGTTGTATCCCCTACACTTGAGCAGCTGCCGTACCCCTGGCAGAGTAGGAAATTGCTGGCAGCTCTGCATTGAGTGTCCCAGCAGTAAAACAATGGAAAATATAATGGTGGCTTCTCTGGGCCTTCCTGCATACATGTGTGTATCCACAAGCCCTTCCCGTGCATCTTGTCCCACAGCTTGCAGCCATGCAGGTCCGGGCTCTAAGAACGGTAGGAGCTAGCTGGGAGTGGACAATGAGGCTGGAAAGCCTTCTCTCTATGCCCAGCAAATGGAGTATGGATGATGGTAGGAATTGGGTTTTGATTTTAGCCTGGTGGGGAAAGTATCGAGAGCATAAGGAGCCCTGTTTATCGCTTTGGGTTTGGCAGGCTTGAGAGAAACAGCCGTGGGAACCAACCTCCCTCTTTCCTAGGGTGGGCCACGCTGAGATGTGGTTTGCGTGTGTTTTGGGTTGGGCTCTGGTTTTTGCCTGTCCCCTCATTGCCTATAGGTTGCGGTAACTGCTCATCTCACTCTTGCGATCCCTCCAGGAGGCGGCTGTGCTGCTGAGGAATTACAGGCAGTTGATGAAGAATGTTCTTGAAGATGCACGGCTGGTCAGACTGCAGCTGGAGGGTGGAGCGCTCCTGGCCAGGCTGAGGAAGGAGGAGTCTTGTGTCACCCTCACCCACGACTACAGGTGAGCCCCNGTCCAAAAACTCGTCTGAGTGGATTCACTTAGATGGTTAAAGTTCCTTTTCCAAGCCAAATCAGACTTATCTTCTGTAGCTTAGAGAGGGCTGGATATTTTGTGCGCCTCTAAAACACAGGTCTTAATTGATGATGCCAGTGATGAATGTTTTAGGTCCAAGGCATTTATGGCTGCGTGATTTACCAAGGCACTCCTTACGCAAGGGGATTTCCAAGGACCTTAACTGTGAGGAATGCTTTCTGGCTGAAGCGAGCTCCGATCTCCTCGCACAGTGGTACAGTTTGCACAAACAAATATTCGCTGCCCGTTCACAGAATTGGTATGAGAAGCGGGGACTGAGAAGAGGCCAGCTGTTTGAAATCCCCAGGGCATTGCACAACTCCTGTTTGTACTGTTAAAACACCTGAAGCCTATCAGCGTGTGAAGGCCTCTGTGCTATGTGCTGTGCAAACACCAAGGTAGAAAGAAAGCCCTTGCACCCGGGAGCTTCCCGCCCGAGTGCGAGATAAATGCTGGCGCGTGGGCGCAGACGAGGGTGTAGCGGATGGCGGGGTGGCGTGGAATGGCTCCGCGCACCCGCAGCCTTGCTCTGGTTAATTCTGTTGCTATTGCAAGCTGGGAGGTTTTAAGGGAGGGAACGGAGAGAAGATAACAAAATAGCTCACAGGGTAGGTCACCCAAACACCAGGAAAAGAACAGTTCTCTTTGAAAATTCAGCGAGTGGATGGCAGTGCAAGTTGCTACCCGTCACTGGGAGATGGGGGTCGGCATTTTGGTGCTGAGAGGGGAGCGTGGGGACAGGTGTAACCATTTTTTTTCCCTGCTTGCTGTGACTCCTGCCAGCAGCGCTGGCGGGCTGTGCAGGCAGTTTTCTTGCTGAACTGGTGAAGTACTCTTGATGCAATTTTGGGTACAGTTAGTACAGTAGAGCCTTTTCCTTCTGACATGATGTGAGAAGCACAGATAATGCGGGTTGTTGTTTTGGTTTATTTTATTTTAAGCAACACACAGCAACTTTAGAGTCTTAGGAGAATGGGGAGAATATGCATGCTTTTTATGCTTTCATTTGGTTTTAAGTTAAGCCTGTGCAGGGAATGATCAACTTTGAAACCTGATCTGACAGAGCCCCTAAGGATAATTTATTGCTTTGATTACCTTAGCAAGGGCAGGGGCGGAGGATACACACATAATTCTTTGATTGCACAGTGTCTGAGTGCATGCTGAGGCTGTGTAGCATGTTCTCTGTTTAATTCAGGTTATATTCGTTACCTGCCAGTATGAATGGAGGGTGTATGCTACGGGTCAAATATACGTGGCTCTCTCCAGCCTGAGGAGCATGAACGAATATAGTTGGAGAAAGTTAGTCCTCTTCCAGCCTGTGGGGTAGTTGCAGAAACTAAAATCCATGCAGTATTTTAGTTGAGGAAATGCCTGCTTGTCGTGTAACTCAGGGCAGAAAACTATAGAAGTCAACTCTTCCTTGTTCCAGGATCCTTTTAAATGGGGGGAAAAGCTCTGTTGCTTGGCCAGAGAACTCTGTATAAGGCACTACTGGTTTTAGATCCTCCCCGGCTTTGCACTTGCTCCTTCTCACCAAACTGGTGTGCAGATATTAAAGGTTCTGAGCTCTGCTAACTCTGGAAAGGCTCCTGTGGTTATGATTTTAAAAGTCATCTTTAATAGAATCAATAGGGTAGGGACAAAATATTGTAGTTGGCCTACTAAGCTAGTATGGAGTGGCTATTGATGTATGTGGGTCCAATATTAGATTTTTGACTGGTGATGTGTGAAAATGGAACAGGATTGGTTGTGCCCATACACTCAGCAGGGCTTGTTACATTGCTTTTCTGAACTTTGAATTGTAAAATCTTGATCAATGCTTAACAGTCTTTGATTTCACACCCACTCCCCGAATACTTGAAATCAAATTATTTACAAAAGCAAGTCAAGTGGCTTTATTCTTCTTTTGGCTCTTGTTTTAATCACACGTCCCACTGTTTAGTTTTTTTTTTCTTCTCTCTTGTGGTGCAAAAGCCTGATCAAGCAGAGAGTCATGACTGCAAAGACTTCTTAGTCAGAAGTTGTGAAGCCGGTTGTGAACAGGTAACAGCCAAAATGTGCAAGAAGTGCACATAAATAGAGGCAAAAACTGTAAGAGCACGAGTTTTGTGGACTCTTAGCGCTCCAGTTAGTTAAAATAAACCAAACAAGTGCAGAGCTAAAGGTACAAAACATGATTTTTCTTAAGAGGCACAAAGAGGACAAGCCCAGCTGCACCATCACCTTGGGATTAAACAAGCAAGAGATTGACTTGCTTCTTTGCAGGGGTCGTGTTTTGCCGGCCTTTGCTAGTTTATGGCTTCACCTCCTGGTATTCTTTTTGCCCCGTGGTAAGAATAGAGATGGACAAACCCATCTGAAAACACTTGACTGCAGGTTAGAGATAGTATGCTAAAATAGGCAAGGAAGCAGGCTTGTGCTCTGTGCAGTCAGATGTTATCTGCCAAATACCTTTCTGGAGCACATAGCAAACAAGACTTGCTTTAGTCTTTCTTTAGTAATGAAACTCTTCCCTTGGGGTTGGTTTTGGCATGTTTCCTCGCTCTGCTCTCCTGGAGAGCCGAGATGCCCTTTGGAGTGTTTCATGACACAGAGCAGTGGGATCTCGTTGCTGCTCACATCTGAGCCAGGCTTTGCGAGGGTTTACTAAGCCAGTGACACATCTCCTTTCCTGCAGAAAGGGAACTTGTCCCACCAGAGATGTGGTCATGCAGGAGAGATGCATTGTGGTACATCCGTTTGTTTTTCTTTGACAGCCTCCGGGAGTCTTTCCTGGATGGTCCCATCCTGAGAGACGCAGTAGCACCACAGCAGTGGCTTTGACCGGTAACTCTACTCACTCTCTGTTCCCAATATGAGCTGACCAAGAGTCTCCATGCTCCTTTCTCCACCAAGTACCGCTGTATAGGATAGCCTTGCCTGTCCACAAAGGGAAAGAAAGACTTCTCCAAGCAGCCTTTCTGGATCTCAGCCTTTTCCTGGCTTAGAAAGGAGAAGCTCCTTTACCAGAATATGCATCCTGCAGGGATTTGGCTAAGGGGATGCGGTGTGCTCAGCTGATCCCACACCGCGCTCCCACCTCCGGGAAGACCAGGCTGAATTTGGCCTGGAGTTGGTGCGGGTGTGGTACTGATGAGGCAGTATCTCTGTGGCGCCTCTGTAAGTGCTGTAATGATAGCTCCAGCACAGGCTGGCCACCCAGAGGTGCAGGTGGACTGCTGAAGGCACCTTATTCAATGTTGGTGGAGCTGGCTGGCTTTAAAGCCAGCACATTTGCCTTCACACCATCTGCTGCGCTGAAGGCTCAGTGCTTCTCCAGGTCTGTTAGCTGAAAGCTTCCAGATTTTGCTGTCTTTCAGGGGACTGAAATGCAGAGCTATTAGCCTAGCTGAAGTTCCTGTTGCTAAGTGTGGACAAATGCCACAGAGACATCCATCACTTTAACACTATTAATATTTATTTTTGCACTTTTGGACAGGAAACTCTTAATAAACACAGTCTTTTTAATAAAGTTACATAGAGTTGGCTAGCAGGTGTATCTTTGGCTTCTGGACATCTAGCCCAGATGGGCAAAGGGCATCAACTAACCTGTGGCTTGCAGGCAACTTGCTGAGCCAGTTGTGGAAGATGGACTAACGCATTGCTTATTTTGTGTTGGATTTTGCAGACTTCTCCAGGCTTATGATGGAAGTGTCGGAGAAGCTGCCAGAAGCCGGGCAGCAGCAGTTGGGAGCTCTTACTAAAGTGAGGCAGTTGCGCGGGGCTGGGCAGCAAGGCAAGGAGACTTTTAACCTGGTCTTCAGCCAGACATTTTCCACTGTTGTTCTCATTATTGCTGCTCTTCCAGCATAGCCAAGAGCTGGGAACGCTTGCCTAGTCAAAGTGTCCAGTGATGCCTTTCGTCCTGTAGATGAGTCAGAAGTGAAGTAAAGAAGATATAAACATTTTATATTAATATAAAGATGCTTTATACTAGTTGAACCAGAATACACCTGGTGCATGCCTGGCTCTGCCAGCGAACCTGTGTTCTCAGCGTGGCATGGGAGTGGGATTGCATCATGCTCTGCATGTTGGTGGGCAAGATCGCCACAAGACTGGATACGAGAGCTGAAAGAAAGAGAAAAACCTCAGATGGTGAAGGAATGACCAGGTTGGGTGCTGGGCTCTGTGCAACATGGAACCAGAAAAAACATAACCTCTTCCCCCAAGCTCCTCATCTGAAAAGAATTTGTGCTTGCAAGCTGTGAATAAGCAGCTTATAAATAGATGGAGGAGTGAATTCTCCTTTTGTTTGCAGAGGGCCGTGTAGTCAGTCTCTGTGCTTTGAGGGTGGAGTGGCGAAAGCCAAGAGCTGGTTTTGTGAGCTGGCTATTTTTAGTGTGGCTTGGTGATCTGGTTGGAAGCCCTGGGTGGGGACCTGAGCTGAGCAGAGGTAATGGGCAGTGCAGAACAGACTTCCTGAGCGGCAGCTGCCAGGTTCCTGATGCTGGACCTGACTCAATTACAGCAACAAAGAGGCTGATCGTACAGCAAACAGCCTCCGCAGCTTGTGCCTGGCTTCCATACGCAGCATTGAGGTGCTAGGTCTGCTTGAAGCTGTGGCCAGTCAATGAAGCAGTGGGTTATAGCTGTGTAGGAGATCATGTTTGTGGAGTTTTAGCAAGACTCCTGTTAGTAGCAACTCCTGGGATGCTCCAAGGCAGGCACATGTTGCTCTGCAAAGTGGTGTACAAGCTCCTTTTGGCAGAAGTAAACTTGGATAGTGTACAAGCTCTCAGGGGCTCAGGGAAGGCTTGCTGAGGGACTGCACGAGCACCATCTGAAGCTCTGTCTGGGGTCTAGGCAAAGAGGCTAAGCTGGTCTTCCAAAACATGGGACAAGTTGGGGGTAAGGATAGAGGTGAGACAGGTGCCTGGTGTGTAAGTCTCAGTCTGGGGAGACTGGGTTGGCTGTCCTTCTTGGTTTGGAAGGTAAAAGGTGTGCACCTGCAAGCTGACAGCTACTGCCATATGCTGGTGGCTATGGCCAGGCAACCTACATGGGGAAATCCTTCCTGGAGGTATTACTGTCTTCTGCCATCCCCTTTCTGCTACAGAGATGTATTCCTTTCTGTCTGTGCTGTGGCCAGTTTGATGGTTGCTACTCTGTGCGTTTGTATGTGCTTCAGAAGTAGGCAGTGCTTGCGTCCCTCTCCGTGATGCCATTTTCCTGGTTTGCTTATCTAGTGCTTGCTCATCTTCCTGCCTCTCTGCGAGCTTTGGGAACCTCTCATGCTACCGATTTCCATAGTGCACTCTCCTGACGTGGTCTGTGAGATGCATTTTCCACTGATAGGCCTCCTTTGCGTGCTGATTCTGTGGAGCTAATCCTAAAACCTTCATCTCTTAGTTAGGATGAGCTCTCAGTATACCTTGAAGCGAGATGAAAAACTGTGCTTTAACCCCGGCCTCAAAGATTGGCAGCTTTCTACCATGAGACGCCTCTATGCTGTTGCTGGTGACACAGAAGATGCTGACGAACACTAAACCTTTGGCCTTTGGCAGTGCATGGGTGGCACTGCTCTTCCATGGGCTTATTTGTTTGTGTCAGGTGGAGGGAGGAGCGCATGGCGACATTTCTATCCAAACACATATCGTGCTGCTTGGTATTCATTTTCGTTACAGTCTAACCTGTTCCCTCTGTTTGCGTGGTGGTTTTAGCCCGGTAAAAAGCACTTACACTCGCATTAAACAAACCTCCTTGCTCCGCACATAAAGGAGCGTGGGGCTGCTGCTGTTCTGGGTGTATGAAGTGCTGTGTGGAGCCAGTTGTGGCATTTGCAGAGCTCTGTCTAGGTAAGTTTTCATTGTTCTTTTAGGCTTTTCATGAGGTGATCCCCCACAGTTCCCTTTCTGCTGTTTATTTTCTGCTGTCTTGTGTCCTGACTCTTCCTGGGTTCAGTGGGAATTTACCCAGAAGAGTATGGTTTTGCTTGGTCTTGTTTGCAATGTTTGGCATGCCAACAGGGCATTAGGCAATTAATGACACGCTGTGTGTTTTATCTGTTTAAAAATATTACGGAAAAAACTGCCAAAAGTTTCCAGTATAGGATGTTAGCTGAACCGCCTGAAGTTCCTGGCTCAGCCCAGACCATCCCACAAGCACCGTTTTTTATATGGCTGAGTTGGGGTAGATATTTTTGTTGTTGGGGTAGTTAATAGTACAGTCACTGCTATTATATGTATCATAAATGCTGGGAGTGTGCAAAAGGAGGATGTATCAGGGAAATAAGTGTGTGGCTTGGAATGCGAGTGGGTATATATTTGAGCAGGGCATCTTGAAAACCTGGTGGTCCTAACTCCAAGAGCATGGCTGTTAGACTAGTGCAGTCAACCTAGATAACAACTATAAATAAATAGGTTAATGTATATGGGCTGAGGTGTAGAGGTAGGAGGTTTTTTACAGCTGGTAGAAAACCACAGGCTGATGCTTGGTGTTCCCAGAACAGTGTTTCCATGTCCTATCTCAGGCTGCACAGCGGGGTGAGCTTTCCCCATAAGCACGCTACTTGTTGGTTTGGGATTTCTTGTAATATTTTTTTTTTCCAGTCAGTTTTATGGATCTTACTGGGATTTAAAATCAGCCAAAGCCTGAACACAGTTTTACTGTAACTGAATGCAAGCCAGGCTGGGGGAAAAATCAAAGTTCGCAGCTTGGGACCACACTTGGACACTTGTTTAACTGTATGCATCAATCCCTTTGCTTTTAAAGGGACTTCACAGTATATTGCTGCTAAAAACGTGTTCAAATGAACTGTGCTCTAGAAGAGAATTTTCTTGGCAATTATGGTCTGCGGTGTGCTGTATTAATTGGATGGGTTGCTCCCAGTGCGTGTGCTTGTCAGGTAACCTGGTGAGGAGGGATTCAGGCAGGTCTGTGGTCTCAGCCAGGTCCCCTGTTCCCATCATGAGTGGCAAGAATCCCACAGGCAACCCCAAACTTGGTGTTTGACCTCTGTGCCTTTCTAAGGACACCTCAGGCTTCTAAAAACCGTACCCAGCTCCTCAAATACTTTTATTAGGTAATTAAAACCACCGTTGCTATTTGTGTGCTGCAGAGAATAATTACAGTTTATTTAGCAATATCTGCATTACCTTCACTATGGCCGGTTTGAATTTTAACCTCAGCTGCATGTGAAGTTTTCAGATTGAAGAGCAGCAGTGTGTGTTTGAGGTTTACCTGCTTTTATGGGATCATTACAAATATGGCAGTCGCGTAGGTTGCTACCAAAATGCATTCGTGACCGAGAATGGCTTTAATGCATTTCTCTTCCTGTGAAACAGCCCTCAGGCACACGGGACAAAGCTGGAAGGATTTCTTCCTGAAGCATTGCTCAGGATGTTTAGGTGATTTGTAGCCAAGGTATCAGCACGGATGATCTGAGGGATGTCCTTGGACGAAGCCATACTTTAAATTTCCTAGTTGTCAGATCCTAATTATTTTCTGCCAAAACCTGTAGAGACATCCACAAGGGAAGTTCAGCACCAGCAGTGGAAGACTGGATGAGGGTCCTGCACCTGGGGAGGAATAACCCCACACACCAGTACAGGTTGGGGCCTGACCTGCTGGAGAGCAGCTCTGCAGAGAGAGAGACCTGGGAGTCCTGGTGGACAACAGGATGCCCATGAGCCAGCAATGTGCCCTTGTGGCCAAGAAGGCCAATGGTCTCCTGGGGCGCATTAAAAAGAGCGTGGCCAGCAGGTTGAGGGAGGTCATCCTCCCCCTCTGCTCTGCCCTGGGGAGGCCACATCTGGAGCACTGTGTCCAGTTCTGGGCCCCCGAGTTCAAGAAGGACCAGGAACTACTGGAGAGCATCCAGCAGAGGGCTACAACGATGATCAAGGAAATAGAGCACTTCTCTGATGAGGAAAGGCTGTGAGACCTGGGGCTGTTTAGCCTGGAGAACAGAAAACAGAGGGGATCTCACCTATGCTTATCAATATCTAAAGGGCGGGTGGCAAGAGGATGGGGCCAGAGTCTTTTCAGTGGTGCCCAGTGACAGGACAAGGGGCAACGGGCACAGCCCGGAACATAGGAAATTCCATCTCAACATGGGGAAGGGTGGTACTCTGAGGGTGGCAGAGCACTGGCACAGGCTGCCCAGAGAGGTGGGGAAGTCTCCTTCTCTAGAGACGTTCCAAACCCGCCTGGATGCGGTCCTGTGCAACCTGCTCTGGGTAACCCTGCTCTGGCAGGGGGGTTGGACTGGATGGTCTCCAGAGGTCCCTTCCAACACCTGCCCGTCTGTGATTCTGTAGTATTGTAACATCTGACTGTGTTTCTTCTAAATTACAGAAAGATCAGGAATTATCTGATTCCAGGGCAAGCTAGCTGCAATATACTTGCCTAAAACCCCTCAAATACACTAGCAAAAGGCAGTATGTCTTGTGTTCCGTCCATCCATGAATTTTTGCCATTTTAAAATTGACCGAGGTTAGTCAGAGGGTGAGCGCTTGCTTTAGATCTGTTCTTCTTGCTGTTGCTTAGAGTAGTTTTTCAAGGGCCAGAATAGTAATGGTTCCGCTGCCTCCCTCCCTGCGCTCTTCTATTTGCGTCTCGCTGGCACGGGCAGGCAAGGCTCGTGCAGCACCTGCGTTTCCCAGCCTGCTGGATGCCTCTTCTGTAGCCCTCTATTTTCGAAAACAAATCAGGTATTTTGCTTTGAAAACTAAAGTGTAACTCTCCAAGGCTAGCTTTTTTGAAGGACGGATTCAGACAGAAATGGTCTTTTTTAAAATTATAGGTTTAAAATTACCCTACCATTATACAACAACTTGGCACTTCTCCAGAAAACTGAAGACGTTTGGAACCTTTTCCACTGAAACGATAATTGCCCAATGAAAACAGGATTTGGGGAAACATAAACTGACATCAAGCTACTCCTTTTTTTGCTATAAATTATATTGACTCTGCACTATTGCAAAATTACTTTGGATGATTTGACCATGGAAGAATGTAGTGAAAGACTCTTATTACCACGCTCACATGTGCAGGGAAATTGCAATGCATCCAAACAAATCTAAGCTTAGACGAGACTTTCCACTGACTTCAAACAACTCCCTGCTTTTCTTCCTCAGACTTGCTCGGGCCACTATTAAAATATCTTTAACGTGCTTAACGACCAGGTGTTTCCCTTTGTGTGGCGGGATGGAAGTCGCTTTCTCTTCTTCAACCAGATTTTCAATATTTGGTTTGTTTACTCCAAGCAATGAAGGACGGGGATGAAAAGCTCCTAAGTCTGACTCTGAGAAAGAACTAGCTGTTTATGCAAGGTATCGTTTTTCCCCATGAAACTCCCCGTTGCAGGATATCGTTGAGTTTACTGGTATATTAGAAATTATTTAGGAAGGAGTTTTTAAGATGTGGATCAGCAAATGGATGGGCGTGTGTAGATAAGTAAACAGATGTACACAGATTTGGGAGAACATGCTTCAAGCCCAATGGATACTTTCTGCGAGCACTGGAAGTGCCTCAGTGAATCGGAAAAAAACCCAAACTTTCCCATGGACTGTGGGCGATTTCTTTGTTTGGCTCCATTTGCCTACCTACTTTATACAACAGGGTGGAAAGGGTTATATTTTCCTCTGTGTAAGAGAGTAAAAGATGGATGGTAGTCGGCGAGCCTGTCGGGCTGGTAAAAGTGAACTGTCAGGAGCTGACAACATATGAATGGAGTTACCTTGGAGATGCAACGGAAGACCAACAACTAGACGTGGAGGTTTTAATGAATGCCTGCCAAGCGAGGCAGAACGTGTGAAAACAGTGTGGCTGGACCCTGTAACAAAGGACTGAGGTGCTGGGATGCAGGAGGAACTCAGCGGAGGAGGAGGAATGGCGTAAGGCCACACCTGAAGGTCCCTCTGGGGTTCTGAGCCCGGAGGAGCAGTTTGGAAACAATTTTTACTTTTTTTTTTCTGGGTGGCTTGTGCGCAGTCAGTCACTTGGC
The DNA here is from genome assembly GCA_008711295.1 of Anarhynchus alexandrinus. Classification (NCBI taxonomy): domain Eukaryota; kingdom Metazoa; phylum Chordata; class Aves; order Charadriiformes; family Charadriidae; genus Anarhynchus; species Anarhynchus alexandrinus. The sequence continues at coordinate 990,279 of VUYV01000269.1, forward strand.
AAACCATTGGCAGGGCCAAGAGAAGGGGCAGCGGTGGGTATCGGGTTGTGTAAGTGTACCAATAGCCTGCTGTAAGCATTCACAGAAAACAAAATGACTTAAATGGCAAGAGTAAGGGATTTTTTTAGATAATGATATAGGCCCTAAACAGCCCAACTTAAAATGAAAACTTACCTGAAATGAATTCTCTGTCCAGTTCCTGCTCACAGTATAAGCTCCCAAATGCGTCCTCGGCTGACTCTGGGTGAGTTGAGATGCCTGTGGAGCAGTACAGCAAAGCTTCTCCATGTGTGCATTCAGGAACAGATGTCACTTTTAGTACCATTGAATCAGCTGAGAGAGGGGGAAGATGACTGAGTATCTGTAGACGTGCGTAGCTGCTGCGTTATTTGCGGAGATATGGATCACATCCGAAGGTGAGGAGGGCTGAGCGCTCGCTTCTAAACTGGAGGCTCTAGCTTGGGTCTTCCCTGCCGCTTTCTGCAAACGCAAGGAAGGCTTGGTCTTCTCAAGACCTTCGCAGTCGGGCTCTTTATTTTTCTATTTCCGATAACGTGGGATAATTCCTTCTGTGGAAAGAACCTGTGTGGGGCCAGAAGAGTGCTGTTTGGAGTGCATTTTTTTTGTTGTTGTTGTTTCAGTCCTTCAGCTCAGCAGCAAGCAGTTCACCCAGACCCCTTCTCCTGAAGTGGGCTCCTTGGGGCTCAGTGAGTGGGCCAGCAGGCAGTATTTTAGTACTGCAGTTTTGGACATGACTTTCCCTGGAGTGAACACTGGTCATAAGGCCAATACTGGTCTCAAATATGCTCCGAGACTGGCCTTGTCCACGATGGCATGGTGAATTCACCTCTTTACACAGTGAGCTTGTGACAGGCCTATTTCTGTTTATAAAAAAATAATGAAAACATATTTGTTTTGTAATCATTTCCTATCCCCCTACCTTAAGGGTGATTTTCCCCATAGTTCCAGTGATGTCTTCAGGGGAGTCTGGTTTGTGACTTTGGGAAACGTGCTGTCTGCTGTGTGGGAATCATTAGTATTTAGAGCCTTGCAGCCCGGGTTGTGGCTGACTCCTGTCAAGGAAAACTACTCCAATTTGAGACAACTGGAGTCCTGTTTCCTCCATCAGGTATGGAAAGGAGTGGAGTGGGACTCCCTGGCTCCCTTCCCCTATATCAGATCACGCTCTGTGCTAGGTCAGCCAACGCAGGAGCTGCAACTCTTGTTTCCAATTGCTACACCGTAAGGTCACCGTCTTGCAATCTCTTGTTAAGCGTTGAAACCATGCATGCTTTCTTTATCACGGGCTTGGGTGGACATAAGGACTCCCATTACAGAAAGGTCTAGCAGGTCAGTCTAGCTTGTTGATGAGCGCCATCAAAGAAGCAGCATCAACACCAAAGTGATTTCCATGGAAGCTCAGAGAAAGGTTGGAAAAATATTTTGCCTCACGAGAGGATAATTGCAAATGTTTGCATGTAACAGCCCATAATGTCTAAAGTTATAGGTGCTGGCTTGTTTGTGCCGGTGGGAGGAACAGCATTTGCTGTATCGGTGTGCTTTCCTGAGTGGGTGAGAGCATTCATGCCAGCAGGGACTAAATACCCGTGGGAGTAAGACCGAAGGGTGTCTGTCTGTCTGGCCCTCAGCATGCCGGAGCCTTATTCAGAAACTAATACCTGACAGATCCGCTCTGCTGCACCAAACCCAACAGCATTCATGTTGTTACCAAATATAACTTCCAGCGATCTTCCGAACTGTTTCTCATTAGCTGTCCTCGCTGTGTCACTGCTGCTGACGGGAACTGGCCTTCACAACCTGCTCTGTAAACACACTTTCCAGAGCTCAGCTTGGACAGTGGTTACGGCTCTGCTGCTGCAAGTCTCCTGCGTTGGATCTGGGTCTGTCCCTGGGAAAGGATTACGAAACAGAAGGCTCATATCATCACTGTTTGTTTATGGTGGTTTCGGGAAATGCGGGAGCGACATTACAGCTTGGATCTTTCCATTGAAGCTTGCAGATTCTCTATAGAGAACCTGTCTCCTCTGCACCACAGTAGCACTGATCTTAGTCCAGAAACAATTCAGGCTTTTTTGGCTGTGCTTTGGAGAAATTCATTCAGTCTAATGGCATTTTGAAAAGGAAAAACAAAAGTATCTAAGAGCCTGAGGTTTGAGAAGTTGGCTGTTGCTCACTGGGTGGAATTCTGAATGGAAAAATCCTGTGGATTTCTGCTGTGCAGAGCTAGTTGTCCAGACCTATTGTACTACCTCATGTCACTTAAGTACCGTCTAAAAACTATAGGATGGTTGCCACTAAATGCTTGTATTCAGCTGCATTTCATAGGTTCAAGATGCCTATAACCTAAGACAGAAATAAATGTGAATGCTGAATTGCTTCTATGAATTTCCATTAGCAAAGCTTCCAGAGTTTTATTAGCTACCTATTTCACAAGTGCTGTGGATAATCTTAATAATATGACAAAAAAGCCATGGTCTCTTAAGCCAGAAGGTTGTAAAACAGTTGCAAAATGAAAGCTGGTTTAGGGTGACTACAGGAGATGCTCAGGCAGCTGAACTGTGCCAGTGTAGAGCACAGTTGAAGAAGGCTGTAGTATTTTTGTTGAAGGCGTCTTTTGAGTCCGTGCTTGTAAAAGGAGGGGAAATCTAGAAGCAGAAGAAATATGAGAAGTTCAGGGGCACAAAGAAAGAAAAAGCTTGAATGCTATTCTGTATCCTGGCTCTAATTTGGTCAAACCTGTGCTGGAGAGGTGCTGCACGCATCTGAAAGGAACCCGCTAATATTCATCACCGTGCCAGGATTAGATGGTGTGCAGAGTGCCTGGCTCCAGCATCCAAGGGCACGGGGCTCCAGCCTCAAACCCTCCATCCCTGCCTCTGGATGGAGGAGGTTAACTTCTGCTGTGGCCAGGCTGGCAGGGAGAGTGCCGCCTGGCGTTGCCTGTTGGGCTTTGGTCAGCACGGCTGCCTGTGCCAGAATGCCTGTCTTTGAATCTTTCCAGCACAACATTGTAAAAATTCAGTTTCTCTTGGAGCTGAGGTGTTGTACGCTTTGCATTTTTTTTGGGCTGGTGGAAATTCCTAAGAGTGAGTAGGGCATCAAGTGCTTTATGTTGTTGTTGTTGTCATTTAGGAGAGATTTGCTTCCTAGTGATTGCTTATTTACTTATTTAAATTAAATTCAAATGGTGGTTTTAGACACTGAGACTGCCTGAACCTCTGTTTTGTGAAAGCCCACTGATGCAATAATCTGCATTTATGAGAAGCTGAGTATCCTATCTGAAAGTGTGACAAGTACACTGAATTTTGCAAGGAGCCTGGCTGGGAGGAGATGCCCTTGTCCTTCCTGCCAGGTTGTCTGCACTGGGATCAGAGTGGTGAATCACTGGAACATGCAGGGAGCAGCATTATTCTCCTTCTGTTCTCCATATGGAGATAGCCATGATGGGTCCCATGGGAAGGATGACTGAAGCGCTGCTGTTAGCCGGGTCATGTTTGCCTGAAGCGCTGGGGGAAGGATCTAATGCAAAACCCTTGACCAGCCTCGTGTCCCTTTCCAGAGACGCGCTTGATGCTGCCAGTGTGCTTTATAACCGAGTGGATGAGGGTGTTCACCGACTGGTGATGCTGTCGAACAAACGCATCCAGGAACTGGAGCTGGTGATGGAGTTCGAGAAAGTGGAAGAATGTTTTAAGGAGGTAAGGCCTGTTTGTCGGTTCTAGTGACTGCCTGCTGCCACCCTCTGACTGTACACCCTACAGCAGGTGCTGGGCCTATTGATCTCTCAAGGTGACAGTGTAGAATGATCATGGAATCACAGGATGGTTTGGGTTGGAAGGGACCTTAAAGATCACCCAGTTTCAGCCCCCTGCCCTGGGCAGGGACACCTCCCACCAGCCCAGGTTGCTCCAAGCCCCATCCAACCTGGCCTTGAACACCTCCAGGGATGGGGCAGCCACAGCTTCTCTGGGCAACCTGCGCCAGGGGCTCACCACCCTCACAGCAAAGAATTTCTTCCTCATATCTCATCTAAATCTTCCCTCTTTCAGTTTAAAACCATCACCCCTCATCCCATGGCTCCCCTCCCTGATCAAGAGTGCCTCCCCAGCTCTCCTGGAGCCCCTTTAGGCACTGGAAAGGGCTTTAAGGTCTCCCCGGAGCCTTCTCTTCTCCAGGCTGAACCCCCCCAACTCTCCCAGCCTGTCCTCATAGCAGAGGGGCTCCAGCCCTCGCAGCATCTTTGTGGCCTCCTCTGGCCCTGCTCCAACAGGTCCATGTCCTTCTGATGTTGGGGGCCCCAGAGCTGGACGCAGTACTGCAGGGGGTTCGGCCTCACCACAGTGGAGTAGAGGGGCAGATTAAGTTAAGTAAAAGTCTCCTGGCTGCGCTCTAGGTGTGGATCGGTCAAACCTCATAAACATCTGCGATGTTTTTCCATACGTAAAGACCACCGTGTAGTGGTTCATTGGCAAGCAGTACACTTGGAGGTGGATTGTCTTTTTACATTGATCAGCAAAAGTACCCTCCTAGCAAGACTGAGGAGCCATTCTTCATGCTCCATCTTGAGAAGCAGCAGAGCAATGGCACCAAACTGATGATGAGTCCGCGTGTCCCCTCTGGGCTGTCGATCCTTCGGGGTTTGCCGACATCCTGCTGCTGAATGAGCCACACATAGCATACCTGAGGCTAGCTGCGCGTCCCTGCTGCCCACTCTGTTGTTTAGATTCCTGTGCAGTGCTCAGGTCCCTGCTATCTGATAAGGCCCCGGCACACCCCTTCCCTTCTGGGTGCAGCCCCAGGCACGCTCCTGTTGCCTCTGGGTGCAGCCCTTTATACAGTCTGCAGGCAGAGAACAGCCTCTTGTCCTTAGCCCAAGAGTCACCCTCAACCCCCTCACCCCCTGCACTTCTGTGGGAGCTTCAACTTCCCTTCATGTGCCGTTTATTGAAGCGCTTTACAGCCATGGGATAACTGAAGCAAACAGGCACTGGTTTTCAGAAAGACCTTTGAAACCTCTAGCTATGTAGACAAAGAGCCTTAAAAAGTCATAAAGTAGCTCAGGCTGTCGAAGCATCCTACGAGACAGTTCTTTCAGTGTTGCAGTTTCCTAAGCCTAAACTTAGCCTCGAAATTATGGAGTCGCATAGTCTCCTTTGGTGTAACTTGTCGACAATGAGAAGGTTTATGTATCACTTATTACCCTCTGTGTGTGAGGAGTTGTGTGCTGTTTGGAGTTGACCTTAGGAACCTGCATCCTTAAAGATCAGTACTAGGACCAGTTTGACCATTGCTCTTCTAGGATTCTGGGCTCTTCTTCTCTGGAGGGAACTGGATTTGCAAAGGAGGCTGTAGCCTACCTGTTGTTTTCACAGGCCAAGGTGGATCCAAGAGTTTTAATGACTTCCCAATTGGAGGTAGACACTTGGGCGCCATGCACGGTGTTCAGGGCAAGAAGTGTGATGCAAGAACCTAGTAAAGACTGACTTAAACACACAGGTTCCTAATACCAAACAGAAATGAAAAAAGGCACCAAGGCAGGCTCTGCAACCTGTCCCTGCTTTAAAATGAACTTTTTTTGATCGAATTGAGCAAAACTGCTCCCAGCTTGCTTGCAGGTCACCAATGATGGCAGCAGCTGCGCCTGCTTTTGCACCTGCCTAGGAGCTCTAGGGAGCAGCAGCGTGCCCCTCTGCAGTATGGGTCACAACCTGGGAACCCACCGCCATCTCCTCTTGCTGGTGGGCTTGTTCCATGAGCACAGACCATCTCTTAGTCCAGAAGACTAGGAGATTGTCCTTGGCTGTGGGGTTGAGTTGGGATATGGGTTTAGATGATACAGGAAAACAGGATGCGTGGGCATTAGGAAATATTTAGCCTGTCCCTTCCCGCAGGTGCAGTTATGCCTGAAGCATTGCAGACAAGTTTACTAGCCTGTTTTTAAAACCCACTGTTGATGGAGGTGCTGTGTTATCCTGTTTGACCTCCTGTGTCTGCTTTGCTTTTAGGACGCTCTTGTTAGATCTCTACCCAAGTTTGAGGACATAAGCTTATAACTGCGGCAGTGGCTGGGCTCTGTTGAGGAACCTGCAGTTACTGCATGGCTTTGTGGAGAGCTGCCTTCAGAAAACCAGTAACAGAGTCTCAGAGAACTGTGAAACATTGAAGATGGGGAGAATCCGCCAGTACGTTCACACTGACATAGTTCATGTCCTGCCAGTCAGAAAAGGGAAGTGGTGTAGGAAATCTGGCAGCAGGGAGATTTTATCCCACTTGGGGGTAACAATAATAGGAATATCAGGCCAGCCTGCAGGTTGCAGAGCTTACGTTAGACCATGGCTCACCCGAAACAGAGCCCAAGCAGCTACTTGCCGTGTTTATGCCTAAGGCTAGTGAGCAATAGCAGAGCTTTGCAATTACTCAGTAACCTGAAGTGGAAAAACTCCTAGCAGGAGGCTCAGGCTGAAATGCCAGGATGGGGGGAGAAGTGTACACGCACATTCTTTCCAGTAATAAAGTGACCAGCGTTATGAGAGCAGTTCCTTGCTCTTTCCACATAAAGGCCTACCTTGGTGAGTAGCACGGAGTGACTAATAGTGGAGCTTTTCCTTTTTCTCCTAGGTCAGCAGTTGGATTGAGAATGTTGGCAGAAAGCGGCTAAAGGAAACGGTCAACCTGGACGATTCTTTGGAGATGCTGCTTCAAGCACAGAAGCAGTTCAGGGAGTTTGACCTTGTTGCCAGTGTAAGTGTTGTCTGATTGGAAAAATGTATTCTCCAGAGTCTTGAGTTGGTGGCAGATGTGCCTTGTACGTGCTCAGCCAAACCTGTGATGCTAAGATGGCATTGGTGGAGGGTTCATCACCAAGGTGTGTATTCTTCCTTCACACTACTTAGCTTCTTTGCTCTCCTTCTGTAAACAAAGCCACCAGCTCAACCCTGCAGTAGAAGGTATTTGCCAGTCTTGAGGAAAGTAACTACTGTGATGGAAGATGGATATTTTTTTTTAATCCCTTGACGTGCTTGTAATGCTGTCTTTTTTTTTGGTCCTGATTGACATGTGGCCTTACTGTGTAGGCCTTTACAGGGTGCTGTGTGGCTCATGTAAATCGTAACAGAGGTCAGGACGCTTCAGAATTCTGCTGTAAACAAGTACACCCCTGCTTATGTGATTTGAACCTTAAAAACCAGTTTAATTAGTCTTCGAGGTCATTAACAGCTAGGACTATCTGCTGTCCATGTCAGGTCTCTATACTCATACACAATTGCATTTTGCTTTCAGGAATATTGCAGAAGGGGACAGGAAGCACTAAAGAAGATGGATCGATGGGAAGACTTCTCCTCCGTGGATGTGCATTCTTACAGGGTAAAGCTGCAGACCTACAGAGATCAACTGGAGGAGTTCTGCACTCAACTGGATGAAAACAGGCACCGCATCTGTGAGACGGTCAGGCTGTATGAATTCTTTGACAAGGTAAGACAAGGCATCTGCTGCGTGGAGGAAGGTGTGAAAAGCCTGCTTGGACTCAGTCCAGAGCTTGGTTGTTTATGAAAGGTGTGAAACGTAGTATGTGCACCAACAGGGGGCTGGATCCGTGACCTGCAAAAAAGCCCCTTCACGCACATGTGTCTGGAGCCAGTATGTGGAAGAAGAGGGGGTGGGTGTGTATTCAAGAAAATGTCTGCATCTGTTAAGAATAAAAGTCTTCTGCTGTCTGAGCTGTAGCTTGTAGGCCCCTCTCGTGGCTGCAATGGACAGAAGAGTCATGACAGTGCTGGCCAAAAGTTTGGCTACTTGTGTCCAGTCCTTGCCACCAGGCTAGGGTAGGCTGCCTGCATTTTGTTCATACGGTATCCTTACATGCTGGTAAAGTCAGCCTGTTTGGAGTAGTACCCTGTTCTTCAGCCCTAAATATATCCCAGCTCCTCTCTTGTGGAGGCCTGTGGGAGGAACTGGAGCACCAGAATGGGGTGCTGGGCAGTGTGGCTGAGGGACCCAAGGGGACCAGGCATCTGCGAAGCAAGAGAGAATGTGTGTGGTGACTGTGCTGAGTGCCTGCCCTTCTTACCTGTTTGGTTTAATGCAAGTACACCCATTCAGCAGACCTGCAGTTGGATTTGGTGTCCTTTAATTTCTAAAGTTGTAGATTAATAAACAATAGGATTTTCTAAGCACATTTTAAAATGCAGCTTTGGCAAGCACAGAAGGCCAGAGAGCCTGTGCTCCATTTATTCCACACTTGTACAAACATTGGGTATGGAAGTTCTCAAATTCCAGAAAGAATAGACACTAAATGTTAAGCTGTACCAGATGTAGGTGCCACTTAGTTGCTGTCTCTGAGCTGCCTTGGCAGCCAGAAGTGCTCAGAGGAGGGGGGAGGAAATTCAGCTAAACATGAAAACATGGAGCAGCATCCTGTGCGAGGGAGGAGAGCGGAGAAGGCAGTCCAGAACATTGCTGTCGGGACAAGCGAGGATTGAGTTTGGTGATGCTCGGCAGGTCTGCTCTAGCTCATCTATGCAGTTTGCTGTGCAGGTGGGGGACCCTCTTGCTGTGGGAATGTGTCATTATGTTTCTTCCCCAGTGGAGAGGAGAGTGCCCTCTGTGCCATAGGAGAACAGCAAGAACCTGTGCTCTGCTCGCTCACTGACCACAGATGTTCAGGGCCTGCGCTGGTCCCTGAACACTCCTTGCCATCATGGCGCATCCTTGGAAAGATGCGTTTTGTCATATTTCGTCAGATAAGCTGAGGGAAACAAAGGTGCCGAGCCGTGCTCGGCGCCTTGGCAAGTCTGTGGCCAAGCCAAACGGTAGTCCTGCATGAACCTACCCAGCCAAAGTTGGAGATCTTCGGAGCACAGATGTGGCACCTAATGGCTGCTCCGTCCTCTGTTTGGGCGTGGAAACTACATCGCCGTAGTAGCTCTTGGGCTGCCAGGGTGGTCAGACATGACTCAACAGCAACGGGTGTTCTTCCACAGCTTCAAAGCCTGTGCCGTTCCTAGGGGCACAAATGTTACACAGACCCCAAAGATGGCCTATTTCTTTTCTTAGGGCTTCATAACACCACTCATACAGCTTCTTTTTGGTGGATGACAGTTGAGGATGCAGTCCTTGAGGGCAGCAGCAGCACCTCTCCTCTTGGTTGTGCCTTTCGTGCTGCACAGCCCCAGTGAAAACTGAATGATAGTGGCACAGTGTGTTTGCACGCTGCTTTGGTGTGGAGGAGAGGTATCTTGCTTAGTGAGGGAGGAGGATTTTGATCTCACTGGTTTCAGTAGAAATACAAACAGTGCTGCTGTTGTAAATATAACATGTGTGTGTTGTGAACCAGTGGCCAACTGAAACCAGGGGTGTGGAGGGGATACATCCTGCAGCTGTAGGATGAGTGCAGAAATTGCTGCGCAACATGAAAGTTCTTTCAGTGCCCATTATTTTGATCTTGATCTCCAGAGCGCTTTCTGCCTTCCCAAAGCAAAGTCAGTGGTGAGATCTGGGAGGTGGGGGGGAAAGCAGAAGATTTTATCTAAACTGATTTCACTCTCTTCTGATGCTGAGCTGCTTTGACTTTCCTGCAGTGATCTTGTCAGTGCCTGCCTAACCCCCTTCTCTCTTCCCTAATATCCGAGGGGATCAACAGCAGGAGTCTAAACTAAGCAATGTCCTTGATTTTCCTTCTTGTAAAGAGCCTGAAGTGTGCCAGACCCCAGGATTTGGGGAAGGAGCCTGAAGATGCGTAAGCAATGTACGCTATGGTAATGAGCTGGCAAGCTCAGATCTCTCCAAACATCTCAGCATGTGTCAAGACACCCACCATGGGGATCATGGTATTCATCCCTCGCGTACCTCGCTGCCTACTGGGAATGGGAGGCTCTGTTCCGCTGGCCCTTCTTTTGCATGTGGTGGACGAGTGTTTTGTAGGGTGCTGCTGGACAGGCCGCGGGACAAGACAGTGCAACCCCATATGGTCCGTCAAGAAACTGTAGTGTGTTTTTCACTGCTTGGCAGTTCCTGATGGCCTGTCAGAGCTCTCCGTGATGAGGCAGGCTGAGCTGGGCCAGACCGCGTGGAGCTTGCACATGGGCTGGCAGGGTTCCCTCCCCAAAGCCATGACTGGTGCCAAGCTGGATGTTTCCATTTGTCCCCGCTTCCTTTGCGGCAGGAGCTCTTGGTGCCTGACAGGGGCTGGATGGTGGCTGGGCTGAGGCAGGAGGAGCGGTCAGGGAAGCTGCCTTCCCCGTCTCTGACTGCGGGCAGAGGATTGTTTTTCAGTACCACAAACTCAGTGTGGGCATACTCGGGGACCTGCCATCTTCCTGTGGCTTCAAGCCTGGTCTGGCCACTGTCCCTTGTTTACTCGATTCCAAGACTGTGTTGGGATCTGGCACCACACGGTGCTTTGGGGGAAAACTGGGAAGCTGAGCAAGCAAGGGTGTGTGTTGTACCAAAAGCACTGATGTCTGCTTTGCTCTGGGGTGCCTGCAAGGGTGGTCACTTCTCTCTCTCTCTCAAAGGCTGCCCTTCTCTCCCACTGCCTGTCCTGGCTTTACCGTAATGCTGCCATAGGCACACCATGATTACCAGAAGGAGCTAGAGCAAGTCTCCCTCTCCTAGCTTACCCTGTTAGCCTTCACATTTTTTCCTCTCTTGAGCGTTCTCTGGGTGAAATTATTTCCCAGGTCACTCTTACATCCCCAGGTCTTTACATGCTCTTGACTTTACCATGGGGGTTGGACTAGATGATCTCCAAAGGTCCCTTCCAACCCCTACCACTCTGTGAGGAGCAAAATGCCCAGCTGCCTGTGTCCGCAGACTCGAAATGGCCCGTGTGAGAGCTCTGTGCCCTGTCAGCACCGCAGCTACCTAACTCGCGGTGGCACGTCCCATGAGCTGGCGCGCCCAGCACGGTCTCTGCCAGCCCAGGGATGACAACCAGTCCTGTGGAAGGTCAGTTGCGAAGGCGCATGATACTTGTGCTGGCAAAAGTCACTCTGTTGGAAGAAAGCACTGACCCAACCAGAAAGGGCAGAGTCCCATCGCACTGGCTCAGCACCTGCATACCCTGCAGCCCTGCAGTGCTGTGGTGCCCAGAGCCTCACAGCTGAACTGCCTCTGTCATTACAGGAGGGCCTGAGGCAGCCCCAGGGGCTTTTTCCTGCTTGTCAGGATGTTGTGCAAGATGCTGCTTCTCTTGCTGTTCAGGGAAGGCATGGGCATTGCTCTGCCCTGGCCTGGGAGCCTCTCACAGCGTGGGCCCGTGCCTTGTATTTGCTTCCTGAGGGAAGCTCTTCAGAGTCCCACCGCTCAGGATGGCTGGGGTGAGCAATGGTAAGCGTTTCCCTTGTTGGGATATCTCTGGGCTCTGCTCCATGAGCCGTTCCTTCAGTGGTGTTCCCTGTCTGCCACCCTTGGATCCCTTCCATCAAAGGACCCCTGGCCATCATTCTGTGCTGATTGTGGTTCCTCAGCAGCGATCTCCAGTGGTCCCCGGCTTCTTCCTACCGCACGTGAGGAGCTGTCGCTTCCCAGCTCTGCGTGGAGCAGGCAGAGTGGCGCCCATCCCCTCTCCATCTGTGTTGACATCTCTCCCGGAGTGGGATACCTGCGCTCACGTGTGGATCCGCTCCCACAGCCGGTTCTCCTCCACTCTCCTCCTCCCCTCCCTCTCCTCCTCATCCACTTTGTTCTTTGTGGCTTAGAAAACAAAGCCTTTGGCAAGTGAAGGAGGTGCCTGCCCTTCCTGGGGGAGGGCCAGCTGGCCTGCATTTGATTATGGCAGCGCCTCCTCATCCCTCCCCATTGTCCTTGCTGCTGTAGGAATGCCAGCCTTTTTGCGCTCCATCCCCTGAACAAGTGTTGCTGCCTCTGGGGCCCAAAGAGGGGCTGGGGCCCTTCTTCCCATCCATCCAGGCCCCGCTGGCAGGAGAACCTCTCTGCACATCTCCATGCACCTTCCCTCCGAGTCGCATACACCCTGTCCTGACTCCGGCAGCAGACGGACACAGCAAACCCTCTTGTAAGTACCAAGTATCCGGCGCTCCGGCTGACGTGTGAGTTGTATTGAGATTGTTTCCAAACAATGTAGAGAGAAGGCTTTTTCACTCGGTTGCTTGTGCGCGTCTGTGTGCATCCAGCATGAATCAGAGCGCTTTGTGTGCGCCTTTTGTGCGCTCAGACAGAGCCCTGGGAGCTGTGTGCGTCTTTGCATGGCCCCTCCGAATGCCAGGGTTGCGCTCTCTGTAACGCAGCAGTGCCCGTCCTTCTTTCTCTTGATTAGAGGATATTGCGCGATTGTTTCAGTGGGCATAATTCAACTGCAGCTAGAAGTTGTTGCTGGAATTGCATGCCTCCAGTCTAGCTGGATGCACGCACAGGGCAGGTGGTACCTTTCGATCTGCCTGGACTTCTTTCTGTTAAAGATTGCGGACAGCATAAGAGCGGGCTGCTCTCCGAGCCTGCTCCAAAGTTTGCTGGGCTCCTGTCCTGTGAGTGACTGAGACCTGCTGGCACAGTGTTCCCAGCTTCGAGAGGTGCATCTGAGCTTAGATGTGACAGCAGAAATCCAGAGTTGACTTCCACAGATGTCATTACCTCCCAGTTCTCCCCAAAAGATTCAGACCAGTGACCTGCTGATACCTTGTTTTCTGCTGTGTTTGGTTTCTGATGATGTACCAGATATAATGTTGCAGATGACGGTTTTGAGGGGGGAGGAGGGGAACCGGGTCCCCTTCAGGCAATAAATTATTGATGTTTCTTTTTGCTTAGCCTTTGATCAGGGAAGAAGGGTTGTGAATGCTGGTCTGTGGGAAGCTGGAAAGGATCCTGGTGGCTGCGACCTAAAAGTGTGCTTTTTCAATGGCAGGCTGTTTGACACGGTGTGAGTTAATTTCACTGAAAGGGTGTTACGATCCCCTGCTCTGGGAATGTGCTTGGAGGAAATTTGGAGAGTAGAACTTAGTGCCTAAGTGGAAAAAGAGGCATTTGATGTGTCCTTACTGTAGCGTACTAATTATGAACAGAGCCGCAGGCCGCCGTGCCGCGATGTTTGTCTCTTGCTACCTGTCCCGCGCAGGTCAGAACACGGCTTTGCCCCGTAGCACCTCTGAGCAAGTGAGGTTTTTGCTGTGGCTTATAATAAAATCTCTGGGAGAGATGTGACACGCACTGTTCTCTCTCTACCTCTGTGCAGAGATTGGCTTTACTTTTCCAGGGATGAGCTGTGCAACATTGCCAAAAATCTGGTTACTGGTGCAAGTTCTCAAGATGGTGAAGGAAGATCTGAGTAGCACAACAGAAAGGAATATATACCGTGCCTTCCTGATGCTGTGAGACTGTTTTAGGGGAAGCCACTGTTCTCTGGCTTCAACATTGTCTGACAGCAGCTGTCTCATCTCTCTTTCTCTCTCCCTCCTTCCTCAGTTACGCTTGTAAAGTCATGCCCCTAGACAGACATCTAGTTTGATTTGCTCTCCCGTTTCAGGGGTGTCCTTTTTCATGCGCAGCCTGAAGCAGTTGGGAGAACGAGCCTAGAGGTTGGAAAATCGATCCTCTGGCAGAGTTCGTGCAAGGTTAATGCTTGAAATCTCTCCCTTCTTCCCGCCAGGTTTTTGCTGGAGAAGTCTTCTTGCAAGGTAAATAAGCCTCTAATGTTTACTTTCCCATCAAAGGGTATTCATGTATCAGAAAGTTTCTGCTTTGCCTTGGAGTTTGAGATAGCCCTCTTGCACAAACAACAAGTCTTGACCGTTTAAATCTGGTCTGCTACAGCTCCCCTGTGTTTTTCTGTCTTGCAAAATTAGTTATTTGGAAACTGTTCTGTTTTATGACTTCTCTGGTAGTTCACTGCTAGATCTTACTGGTGCCCAGGCTATTTTCTCTCGGGTTTCATCAATGACTTTATTGCCAAATTGGTGTCGCAGCAGTGCCCCTGGCTCCCAGCAAGCTCTGTGACAGCAGGTGAATGGTAAATGGTACCTTTCTGGTTGCACAACCAAGGTGTGAGACTGGTGCATAAGTTTGTCCCTCAGTGTTACAGCGCAGCAGTGAATCAATTAGGGCTTTTCATGTGCTAAATTCAAGCACAATTCGCAGTTGAAGGTGAGAGGTTCTTGGGTTGAGATGCTTTTGAGCACCTCCCCCAGCACCTCAGGCTCTGCTTTAATGCAGTACGAGGTCTGTGTGATGTGTCTGTGGCATGTGCAGGGGGGCAAAGCCTTGATCTGTCTGGCTGGGGTCCTTCTCCCTCCTACTGTGCTGGCTGAATCCTCTCACTGGAGGACATGGCAGGAAGGAGAGGCTGGGGGATATGATACCAGGCATGGCATCTTTTTGGGGTGTAGGCTGCTCACCCCTCAATTGCCTTCCCTGATCCCAGGAGGGCCGTGTTCTGCCACTGCTGTTTTTGCAGGGGGACAATACTTGATGTGTTGAAAGCATCTGCTGCCTTCATCCTTGATCACCTCTGAGTAAAAACTCCTCTGTGCCCTTGGCTGCCCACGAGCATTTGCTGACAGTTGTCTGAAAGCCCGGGGTTCCCCTTCTCTGAGTTGAGTGGGATCAAGTCTCCTGCGGGATCACGACACTGGTAGCCAGTCGCTAATGGCAGGGAAGCAGCATTTCCTCCCAGCAGGTTTAGGGATTTCCCAGCTCGTGTTGCAGCTGAGCTGCAAGGGGAACGCATTGCACTTGAGGTGTAAGATCTGATGCTGAGAGAGGTGACCTCAGCTGACCCCAGCCTTGGTCATGCGTGCGAAATGTTGGGTTTGGGTGCTTTTTTCCCACTCTGCTCTTAGGATAGGAGCTGCGCAAGGTGACAGATTTTCTGAATGTTCGTGTGCTGGCATCCATCTGGATGCTTGGATCCTCCTGGAGGCTGGAATTCTCTTTAGTCACGGGAGTTAAATAGATCTGTTCAAACAATCTGGACATGAAGCTCCCCTCGGCGTACAGATGGGGCTGAAGCTCACAATGGCTCCCATCTGCATATCAAAGCCCTGGACATATGGACAGGGTTCTCCCGAGCACCCGCTGTCTCTGACCAGGCTCTTTTGGCTGCTCCACAGGGGCCCACATCCTGCGAGTACATCTTAGTGTGCTCTTAAACCAGGGAGCTATTTCTAGCCTTGTCAGCCCCTCTGAAGAACAGAGGTCCAACAGACACGTTGGGTGTCTGGGTTAAGTTTCAGCTTCACATCTCCCATGGCATAAGTGCCCACAGTGCAGCACAGAGAGATCCCAGCACATCGTTGAATAATTAAGCAGAATTTGGCTCAGCGTGTCGCAGGGGAAAGGATGTGAATTGAAGACTACAGAGAAAGCATCCACGCTTCCCCATCCAGGCCCAAGGGCATACTGGAGGTTTCGCAATCCCCAGCTGGGCACGGAGGGCCTCATTAAAAGGGAGACAGTGCAGAGCAGACAGGAGACACCTACCCCAGTCCAGTCTGTCCTCACTGGCCTGCGGTGTACTATTACAGCAGGGTATGTGTACAGCGTAATGATGTGGCTCTCGGGACAGATGTAAAAGCGAAGCGTGCAAACCCACCCCAACCTCTGGAGGTGCCATCAGTCTCTGAACAGAGTGATTTGTTGCTGTTGTGCAAGTTGCCGGCTTCAGTGACTCACTTGTCTTGCTGTGGCTTGATTTTGAGCCTGGCTGGGAGGTTCTCGGTGCCCTCCAAAGAGGGGAGTTCTCCCCTTTGCTAAAAGAAGCCTGAAAACATGGTGCCCTTTTCCTCCCCCTCCTCTAGGCAGTAGTCATACATCCCTAAATACACACGCTCACTCCTTCATGCCTTCTGCTTTCTCAGCCAGCAGTGAGTTACGCTTAACATGTGTAACTTCTTTCAAGTCAATCTTTAGATGGTTTCATGACTCTGTAGTGACTGCCGTAGGCTGTAGCCAAATGAAGGACCAGATTCCAGTTGTTTAGGGGCAGCTGGAGAGAAGGACAGTGGCCAAAGCAGACTTCAGCATGCAGGTTTGTAACTGGTGAAGCATCGGAAAGGAGGGAGGATAATATTCACCTAGGCAGTGAAACAGCATCTGCTCTTATTCTGGTAAGAAGGGGTTGTGAGCAGAAGTTAATTGACAAAAAAAAGCACAAAGCTGATGAAAAGATGGGCAGTGCCTCAATCGTGAAGAGGCTGTTTTGCAGCAAAGGCAAACATTAAAGGTTCTGATTTTACTGGAAGCAAACTCAGTCCCTGGTCCTCTGGACTCGGGAGCTTTTAGATGTTGAGAAAGTCCCCTTGGTGGGAGAGAAAAATAGGGGGAGAAAAATCAGTGCAGAATCTACCCAAGGGTGCAAAGTCATGAGTGACTGTGGAACAAAAAGGAAAAACTGAGGGAAAACTGTATGTGTGTGGCCATCGGGATGTTTCCTGCAGCTGCAGAGCAGTGGAAGCTGGGGGGCTGCCTGGCTTCCAGGGAAGTAATTTTATACATACATACACTTATAAATATATACCTGTGTATGTTATATATACATATGTGTGTGTCTGTATATAGCTATGTAGTGAAACTGGCGCAGGCTGCTCTGTGGAAGCTCTGATTTGTACTGAAGCAGGGATTATTGTGGCTTGTTGTGATTCATCGGTTGAGTCAGCCTGTTCCTAATGGAGCTACCCTAGGTGTTGCTTGGCAGTTGCAGCAGTTAGGGAGAAGAAGGGCAAGCACGCGTCCTGCACGCCAGCTCCAGCACGACGAGCCACATTTGCCCTTTGGGTCCTCGTGCTGTCGTCAGGAGAGCAGAAATCATGTGCAATCCCATTTTATCCAATTATATTCTCCTGTAATTAGACTCTCCTGGACTTGTTAAGCCTGGCTGCCCAGAGGGGAAACGAAGGGATTTTTGAGCTCTGTTCATGTTCACCCGGAGTGCTGCTGCAAAAGGATTTCCAAGCACGTTGCTCTAATGAGCACCCTTTGAAGGCACTTAGGCTGCGGCGTGTTGAGGCCGACCCTGATCGGTGTTGCTTCCCTGACCCCTTGTTCTTCTTTCCTGCCCAGCTGTGGGTATCTGCCTGTTCTCCTGTCTTATGCTTAAAACCAAGGAGTTTGTAGTCTGCGCTTCTCTCATCCTGTGCCCTCCTGCAGTGTTTGTACAGCATCTGGCACTTGGTAACAGGCAGCAATGCAAATACAGGACTCCAAGTTTGCTTTCCTTAGCAGCTAGTTTTAGGCAAACTGGTGATTTTAGTGGTCTCTCCTCCCTTGAAGAGAGGAGGGGGAGGCACGGTGAGCTCCGCAGCAACTCAGAAATGGTTTAGCTCTTTATTTCAAGAGGGCGAGTCCTTTCCTCGGTGTTTAAAGCTGAGCTTTTACCAGCTACATCCCATGTAGGACACGGTTTTGATTAATTTGGTTTCTGCTGGTAATGAATCCCAGGCCGGGCTTCAAATGCAGTTTGGAAAAGTCGAATGCTGTAGGGTGGGGAAGAGAGCAACAGTGAACCTCTGCATTGAGAGGAGATTACTTCTAACTTGGTGGCTTTGCTGAAATGCTTGTGCTCTGAAATTATGCGGTTTCTGATACGTTCAAGTGTAGCTGCCTGCTCACATAGCCACCAATCTTGCTAGAAGTGAGCAGGGGCTTTGGCTTTCAGAGATGCCGTGTCTAGGAGAGAGCGCTGTTTTCTCCAAAGCTCTTGACTGTCGGATGGTGGCTTGCTTTGAATTTTGCTTGAACTTGGGGTCGGTTGGGATGTTTTCTCTCCTCGTTTTTTTTTTTGCACTGTGAAAGATCTGGCCTGTGCCCAGTCGGAGTGTTCTCTGCACACTTCAGTAGTTCTCGTGTGAAGCACGGCCCCTTCCCCCTCCGCCTTGTCTCCGGTTACCAGGGCTCCTCAATCTGGTATTTAGGCTAGCAGCATTTGCTTGTGAATAGCTGGAGCTGAGATGATGCGCTGAAGCGGTGGCCCTGCCTCAGTCCAGCCATAGGGGATGGTACAGGACAGAGCTGGGCGCAGCCAGGATATGGACCCCCTCTGTACAGATGGGAAGGTAGGATGAGGTCTATTTTTAATCGATTAATCGACTTGCCAGGGAGATATCTGCAGAACCTGAAGTCTTGCTCTTTCCCTGCTCCTTCCTTCATGGGTGCTCTTAGTATCGGTGGGTGGGAGCCTGAGGAGAGCCCAAAGCAGATCCAAGCGAGGGGTGAGCTGACCCCTTTCTGCTATACCCACTTGGTCTCTGAATTAGCAGAGAAACGGGCGTCTCGCTGTTTGCCAGTGGACAGCTCTTGTGACAGTAAGGTTTCAACCTGGATAATTTTGCTTTCAATATATTTTGATGTAAAACGGCTTTTTAATTGTGGTCCTTCTGAACTGTCAGCATACAAGGCAGTCTGCAGTCACAGGTCCCCTCTAATAGTGTGCTTGTAGCAGCCTGTGACGAGGGACACATTGGTGTGTTGTGAGCAGGAGTCGCTTCTCAAAGCAGCCTTAAAGCCATGTTGGACTTTAGAGGGAATAAACACGAATGAGCATCTGTAATGAGGAGCACACCCGAGAGCAGGCATTTTCATGCAAGAGAGCAGCATGTACTTTGGACCTATGATCTGGTAAGCGCCCTGTCCCTTTTTACTCTTGTGCTGCGACTGGTGTCTCAGCTCTGCAGGGTTCAGTGCCAAGACTTTGGGCTGCCGGCAGAGCAGGGCAGCTGCGGGAGGCAGTGCCTACGTGGCACCATGTGTAGCTGTTGGGAAGCGCTTGGCTCCATTCACAACGGTACCTGCGATGCTTTGACCTTTTCTGGCTGCACCAGTTCTTGTCGCCTGTGCTGCAAGCCAACCTCATCTTGCTCTCCAAATTCACGGCTGAAGTTAAGGGCACTTAGAGGGAACGTAGTGGTGGTGAGAGGAGGTCTTGTTAAATGGGGAGTTATGTAGTTGTTTCTTGCCACAAAGACGTGTGATTAGTTGTGTCTCGCTAACAAACAGCAGAGTGGAGCACAGCTTGCGTACAGGAGCGGCACACAAGCTGGATCGGGGCTTGTTTGATTATGTCGTTTTCTTTTTTGCTGTCCTTGGCCATGTTCCCAGCCGTGGTGCTGCTTCCCTCTCTCCGTGTTGTAGAAAGCAAGGGAGCTGGGGGGCATGCTGTCCTGGGACATCACCACAGAAGGATGGAGGACTTGGTCTGTCTTGTTGCTGTGCTTCAGTCATCATACCTACAGCTGTATCGCATCCCTGCCTGTATTGTTGTTCCCATCAGGATCAGTCTTGGCTTTTTGTCACCCCTATCTCAGCTCCCCTGTGCAGTCACTTCAGATTGAGAAGGAAACCTTCTAGCAGCCGTTAGTCACCCACCTAGGTGTGTTTTAATTCTGCAGAAAGTTGGAGGGTTTGTGATCTGCCTACTCCACCCACGTCTGCCTATTCAGACACCCAGTTTCCTATGTGACAAGAAAAATACCGCTATAGTCATCATCTCCTCACAGGAAGACATGAAGAAGGAGGTTTGGACAAAGGCAGCCCCCCTTGAAATTGCCCCTTCTGGCATATATCTGCAGATGCATGATGATTGTCTCCTTCTTGGCTACCCAGAAGGCGTCTTAGAGATCATTGGACCTTGAGTTTGAGAGGAATCTGGTGTGTCTGTGATAGGTTTGGGTTGGGGAGGTGTAACATGGTGGCTCAGGTGAGGATCCAGGACCCCTGCAAGGCTTTCTGTGCAGTGCTGGCAGTGTGCCCTGAGCCAGGGCTGAGCAGCTTCTCTTTGCCTGTATCTGCAGATGGCACTTCAGTGGTGCCAAAGACAACAGACTCCAGGAGCTTCTGTCCTCGATATGCTGCAGGCCTTGCCCATGGTGAAACGAGGAGGGACCAACAGAGGGTGACGGGCTGAGGGTTGCACCGTGCTCCGGTGAAGTCCCTGGCTCTTCCTTATGGCACAGCAGGTCCCCGAGAGCCCCTGCCTCCCCTGGGCAGCCTGGCAGGACCAACCTGTTGCTGACTCCTCAAGCAGCTGCAGGATGGGTCAGCCCTGTATATGCAGGAAGCACGTTTGTCTTTAATCCTCTAATTGAGAGTTTCAGTAACAACTTGTCTGTAAAGATCAAAAGCCGAGGTACAGGCTCCTTCCTGCCTGATTCTACACATGGCTGGGAAGATTCAGCTTCCCTGCACACAGGTGCCTCCTCTTGTATATGAGCAGCTCTTGCAGCTTTGCAGAGAAGCTGTAGGGCTGCCTTCTCCCTGAATGCCCCACAGCTAGAGGGCAGTGTCCTGACTGGGCTGAGTGTGGTTTGTAACCTCACCAGGACAGAGTCTACCACAATACCCCTGCCTGTGTGTGGGTGCTCGCTCCTGGGTGCCGGGGCACGCTTGTTCCCTGGAGAGGGCTGCCATTTCGTGTGCTAAAAGGGGCAGTTGAAGCGGATGATGTGACTGGAGAAAGCCTTGGTGGCCGCTTAGCATGTTACCAAGCAAGCTGCAGGGTGTGGAGGGCTGCTCCCATTGTGCAGGGAACAAAGCTGAGCTATTCGCTGGCCTGTGACAGGCACTGGGGATGGAAGAAACGCCACTGAGATTTAGAGTCCTTTCTGCGCGGCCTTTGGAGCCCTTGCCAAGAACAGACAGATACCATATGAAGATGAGAGGTGGTGGGGCTGCCTCCCTGTGTGGTTTGCAGCCCTGATTCCTCCTCGCTGTGGCCCCAGTGGAGTTTCTTAGAAATAAGAGAAGCCTCTTTTCTCTCTCTCCCATCTGTGCGTGGAAGTGAGGTCCCCAGCCCCGGAGAGGGCTTTCACAGGGCTGCTGCCTTCCCAACTGGCTGCTGTAAAGGCCAGGCTGGCCTGCTGGCTCTGCCTCTCCTGCTCTCGGCACCCTCTTTCAGAGCCCTGTGTGTCTTTTGATCTCGGCTTTTCCCACCAGTGAGTGAAAGGGAGCCTGCATGCAGCCCTTGGAGGTCAACGGGTGACCCTGACCACAGCCAGAGAGGTGAGCTATGCCCTTAGCCCACGCTGACGGTCAGCCCTTGCTCAGGGCAGAGCTGGAAGGGGCTGGTGTTGGTTTGCGTACAGCTGGAGGGAGCAGCTCAAAAAAACACAGCAAAATAGGCCATCTGTCGCTGCCGCGTGGATCTGCCGGGCTCCGCTGCAGTCAGTGTTTCACCTCGCCTTGATGTGCTTCTGCCTCCAAGGAATAAAACACCCTCTGCATCACGGATAAATGCAGATTCTCACCAGGGATTGGCATGTCTTCTGCCTCTGCATGTGCCTGCCAGACCCAGCAGTGGGCAAGTCCAGAGCATTAAGCCTGGATGAAGGGAGAGGCAGGTCAGGGGCCTGTTGCTGTGCTGGGCAGGGTGATGGGAGGAGAGGGGGCTGCTGGTCTTTTGATTGTCCTGTGCTGCAGTTGCGTGGGGCTGTTTGAGAAGCCTTTTCCCCGAGCAGCTGCTGGTATTTCTGAAGCAGCTCCTTGCTCCGCATGAGTAATGGGGCTGGCTGCACGCACGCCGTGCAGCTGCAGCTCGAAAGAGCGATGTGGATGGCTGTGGGAGCTCCTGTGGCATCTGTCCCTGGAGTGACTCTGCTCAGTCTGCAGGCTGCCCCTCATGTGCTGGCATTCAGCTCTCGGAGAAACAGCAGTGCTTGGCTCTCGTCGCCATCCCCATCCAGGGACTAGGCACCATGTGAGTGGAGCACCTCCTGCCCTGCCTATCCCTGTCACCAGCAGAGAGTGACCCTGGCACCTGATCTGTTTGAGCACCACGTCCCTGATGGGGATGCAGTGTCTGCTGCATGTCTGCATAAAGCTTGCGTGGACTTTCTTGGTGTCTAAGGCTCTATTCCACATAAAAATAAGCGCTTTAAGCTCTCTGAGTGAAGGCTGTCACAGTAAGGCTGTTCAGCGGGTGGAAAGTGGTCCAAGGCTGGTCACTTTGTTCCTGGCACTAAGCACGAGTGTTACTTCTCTGCAGAAACACAGCAGGTACGCAGGGCCTGACAGGTCAAGTGCTAGAGATGGTCTGGCTCGCTTCAAGGGCAGCCTGTGGTGTTTCTGCACATCCGCTGGTCTTGGGCAGATGGTGGAAGGTGCCAGGCAGGCCTGTACTGGAGGTTTTCCCTGCCTTGTGCATCGGATTTTAATAAATAACTCTTGAGCTTTCATTGATGAGCAGTAAAGTTCCCTGGCCAGGCCTATGGCAGCTGGTCACATCTTATTCACTCTGTAGTTAAACCTTGCCGTCACCCCTGCTTTATAGAGAAAGTAGCAGCTTATGAGCCTGACTAATTCAGATGTTTGCCTTTCCTCTCACTTTTATCGATGACAGGCAGGTCGTAGCGCACGGTGCTTCATTAGCCCCTTTCCGCCCCGGTGGTAAGGCACTCTTACATTGTGCCTGTCATGTTGGACCACATTTTGTCCCCTTCCTCTTGTTCAACCGATACAGCAGAGCTGTTTTAGCAAGGCCAGTATAAGCATCACTGCTGGAGTTTAGCCCCCTGAAACTGCTTCCAGCAGTCCTGGAGTATTCGAAATAAACTGCAGAGCTCGATATTCAACTAACCAGCACAAGTATGTAGCGCAGTAGCAAGCGGGGCCAGGCAGGTGGGCAGGGCAGAGCACACCGCTTAGGTGCCAACAGGCGTGGAAGATGCTCAAGCTGCAACTGGGCTTGCACGGTCTGAGATTCCTGCTTGCTGCAAGGATGGGTCAGAGCACTCAGGGAGATCCACAGCGCCCAGCTCTGATTGAGCTCCAAGCCTCTGCCTGCCGTCAGCTCTGGGGAAACAGCGTGGGGAGCAGCAGTCCCATTCCCTGTGGCTTACTGATGCCCCCTTGACCTCATCCTGCGTGGTAGCGGTGAGAATGGCTGGGCACAGGAGGAGGGCGAGTTCCAGGTTTTATACGGAGCAGGGCCATGCTGAGGTGTGAATCCTTGCAGTCTTGGCAACAGCTTCCCCTGGTCCCCCTTGCCCAGAGAGGACAGCCGTGCCCAGCAGCGTGGGTGCCCAGCGTCACAGGGACCGGGCGGGGAGGTGGAGCTGTGGCAGAGCAGCCAGCGCAGCTGAAGCCCTCTGCATAAGGAGCTGTTTGTTTTGCTGAATTGTTAAGCCCCGTTGACAATAGCAGCCCCCCCTCCTCTCACACTCGAGGAACTGTGGTGGCCACACACTGATCTTTTCTCTTGTCTTGCGCTTTAGGCACCAAATTAGGGTTATTCTTCCCCGAATCCCTCTGACTGGCTGTTGCCTTTTGTTCTCGCTCTCTGCAGGCGTACGAGTGGGCCTTGGAAGGGATGCGACACCTTGCCTGCATCAGCATGGAGGACTGCAGCTCCGCCGAACGCTGTGCAGGTGTGATCAAGTGCTTGGAGAGTTACAAGGGGCAGCACCCGGACATCAGCGATGCCCGGTTCCAGGAGATGAAGGAGCTGGCCTGTGAGCTGAAGAGTGACAAGGGGCTCAAGCAGTGGAAATTTGCATGGTCCAAATGCCAGGAGACCAAGCTGGTTTTTGAAAAGAAACTTGAAGCGGCCTTGAGAACGAGGAGGTCTCTGCTGTCAGACCGCAAACCGGCTGCAGGGGAGCAGCCTCGGGCTGGCAGCGATGCTGGCAGCCTGTCCCACCGCAGGCACTCCGAGGGGGCCACCTCCGGGTCCCCCTGGGACAGGACTTACAGCGCGTCCCACTGCTACAACAGGCCCAACTGCTCTCCGGGGTGGACCAAGGAGAAAACTCCCTCGCCCTCCCTGAGCTGCCCTGGCGATGTTAGTGCTGGGGAAGAATTTGCCTGCCAAGCTGCTCTCAGCCCTGGTCCTCACTCGAGCAGAGTTTCTTTTGCCAGCGGCGCCTCCAAATCTCCGAAGCTGCCTGAAGAAAAACCAAACCTGGAGAGCATATTAGAAACCCTGGAGGTGAAACCATCCTGCACATCCACTCCAGCCTCTGGGAAGCTGCCTCCCAGGAGGATGCTCCGGAAGGCCCAAAGCTTTGACCTCCCCTGCGGTGAGAGCCTGTGGTCAGGCTGCCAGAGGACGCTGAGCGAGCCGGCTAGATACGGCAACACCGGCGTCTTTATTAAAGGGCTGGAGGTGAGCAGCACTGAGCTGGTGGACAGGACTTTCGCGCTGCGGCAGCAAGCCGCTCACAGCTGGCCTGCGGACTGCCTGCTGGAGGGACAGAGGGGCTGCCTCTCCGTGTCGGAAGCCAAGAGCTGGGGCAGGTAAGTGGCTGTGACGCTCAGTGCTCCAGTCCTCAGGGTGGTTAAAAGGCAGCCGGCAAAGACTTGAAGAGCTCTGCAGTGACAGTTACTTTGGCAATGGGTACAGGGTGGATAGATTGAGATGTAGCTCCAGCTTCCCTGCACATGTGTGTGGCGCTGAGTGGGCCCACAGGGATGTCCCCACACAGCCTGGCACCTGCCTCTGGGGACGGGCAGGGAAATGGGATCTGTTGCTCTTCCCCCACAGCATGGTTCCTCCGTGAGAGGAGAAAGAGCCGTTCCTGGGCAGAGGGAGTCTCTGACCGTTGCTGGCATTGGAGGACGAGGGTTTGCCGAAACATAGTGTTCAGGGACCTAGCAAATCAGTGGTACAGGTGCGGTGGGAGAGCAGAAGCACAGTGCATCATTCCACACGTTTTTCGGGAGGTGCTGTACCCGGGCTGGTAGGGAGGCACTTCCAGTACCCTGTGACAGCAGCTTCACAGGTAAGAAGGTGTTTGTATTTGCCCTTTGGGGCTGAGATCTCTGTTTGGGTGACCAACAGCTGGCTCTTGTTCTCTTCGTTTCCTTCTCTCTCCTTGAGGATCTCAACTTAACTTTGTTGTCATACTGTAACGTGCCTAGGCTATGGAGAGCCCAGGGATGTGAGCTGTTCTTGAAAGGGGGTCACCAAGCAGGTCTTTCAGCTGCTCTCATCGGAGAAAATTTAAAAAAAAAATTAAATAAGATAGTGGTAGAGGTGAGGAAACTTAGCGCTGGATGCGGGGGGACCAATGAGCTCCTCCACTGCTTCTGCTCTGGATGGGGATGGCTGAGGATAGTGAAATCCTCTGGAAGGGGCCTCTGATATCCTAGCATGTGTCAGGAAAGCTCATGGCCGGGGATGAACCCCAGCAGATAGGAGGCTAACTGCTTTGCTTCTCACGAGAGTGATGCGACAGCCCTCCCATCTGTGGGCACTGAGGCAGTCCCGCTGTCCTCCGTCTTCTGAACATCCAGAGGAGTTGGCTTGGGGGAAAGCCGAGAGGCAGGGAAGGCAGGCACACACTGGAGCAGTTTTGTTTGGTGCTGCACTGCCTCGCAGTGGAAACCTCGAGTACCTAAGAGTGATCCTTTCGGAGGCGTGTGGAGCAACCCACGCTAGGAACTGCTGTTTGCTGATGAAGTGATACAAGGTTTGTTTCCCACTCTCATTTTTACTGGGGCAAACCCAACAGCACCTGGGTCTAGAGCTTGTGTTCTCCCAGGGTTAACATTGCCTCCCGCAGCATCCAGTCATCAGGCTGACTCCTCCTCACAGATGTTATCATGACTTCTGCTGTCCCTGTTGTTTCAGGAGCGCAGCCGTTTGCAGGGCAGCCTGTTGTGTCCAGAGCAGGGGCAGGCTGGACCCAGGGATGTGTGTCCTGTGGAGGTTGAGTCAGGACCACAGCCAACCTGGGGCTCGCCCTTCCTGAACAGAAAAGCTGACAGAGTTCCTCGGATCAGCCACGAGCTTTGTCAGTGCTCAGGATCTGAGCTATCACGGACAGTTGTGAACCTGAGCTTGGATGGTGCTAAGGGATCCTCTCATCTCCATGTTGGGTCTCAGGGAGAACTTCTGTAGGGATAGTCCGGAGCTTTGCAGGTGCTCTGACTGCTGTAGCCCTGCTGCAGTCTGGGTCCCTTCAAGGCTGTTTCCTATTGCAGCAAGCTGCGGCACATCATTGATGAGATGGTAACCACAGAGCGGGAATACGTGAGGTCGCTTTGCTACATCATCGATAGTTACTTCCCTGAGATGGAGCGCCTCGACCTCCCCCAGGACCTGCGTGGGAAGCGCAGCGTCATTTTTGGGAACCTGGAGAAACTCTACGACTTCCACAGCCAGTACTTCTTGCGAGAGCTCGAGAGCTGCTGCAACCACCCGCTGCGGGTCAGCCACTGCTTCCTCCGACACGTAAGGCATCAGCACCTTCCCCCTGGGGTCGGACTCCTCCGGACGCGTGTTTGGCTCCTATGCCCAGCAGTGCCTGGCTGCTCACCTGCATGTTAGTGGGCTGCGGACCCTTTTTGGGAGGGGCAGAACTCCTACCCTGTGCTGGGTTGGTTTGTCCCCTGCCAGCTCAAATGCTGGGTTGGGCTGGGATGGCTCTGCGAGGCTGAGCCCAGGCAGCAGCAGATGCTCTTTGCCTTTCCTGTTGTTCTTTGCTACCGAGAGACACTGCCAGGGAAGTAAAACATCTGCTCCTTGAAGCCCACCTGCTTCTGCAGGGGCATTCCTGTCTTCTGTCTGTGGTGTCAGTGTGGAATGACTTCAGTGAGCAGAGAGGTACAGACCTGCTGCTCTTCTTGAAAAGGGCTGCTAGGGAGAAGCATGGGGCACTGGTCTTCAGCTCAGCAGCCCCATGTTTGCTATTACCAGGTGAATAGTATCTGATGGGGTATGTAAGGGGCAAGGGGTAACAGGACAACGGATCCTGCTGTGGGAGCAGGAAGAGAACAACATTCTATGGCTCTTAACGAACTTGAAGCAAAGTCATTTTTACCATAGGAGGCTCTGGTGCAGCCTGGGAGAGGCAGAAGTACTGGTGTAACCAACGCAGGGGCATGTCTGTCACTGCATCCTGGGTGTGCCTTGGTCTCACATGGGGATCTCTTTTGCAGAAAGACCAGTTTGGGATGTATGCATTGTACAGCAAGAACAAGCCGAAGTCGGACTCACTGCTGGCCAGCCATGGGAATACCTTCTTCAAGGTAAATTCCACTGCCTGCATCATGATTACTCTTGGTGTTTGGGTCACTGATCTGTTTAAACAAGCCCAACTTGCCTGCTCGAGGCCTGCTCAGCACTACCTCTGCTTTCCTGGCACAGATCTTTGCACAAGTGTGGGGTGGGGGGACAGGGATGCAGTGAGTGCTTTGGAAAGGAGCCCAGCACAGAGCAGCATTGGTCCTATGGCCTTGCATTTCCCTGCGGAGCAAACAGAGTACCCCGGTCAGGAGAGCTGTGGGTTGTCAGTGCCTTCCTGTGGGCACAGGGCTCTCCACGGGAAGCTGCTGCCTTCACTTTCTGCTGCGTTTCTCAGTTCAAGCAGGTGCAGCTTGGAGATAAGATGGACCTGGCCTCCTACCTGCTGAAACCCATCCAGCGGATGAGCAAATACGCGCTGCTCCTGAAGGACCTGATCAAGGAGTGCAGTGAGGCACAAGAGCAGGAGCTGGGCTACCTCCGTGCGGCTGAGGAGATGGTGAAGTTTCA
Source organism: Anarhynchus alexandrinus (assembly GCA_008711295.1). NCBI lineage: Eukaryota > Metazoa > Chordata > Aves > Charadriiformes > Charadriidae > Anarhynchus > Anarhynchus alexandrinus. Next base: position 1,017,712 of record VUYV01000269.1, read on the forward strand.
GCTCCGGCACGGAAATGACCTGCTGGCCATGGATGCCATCCGCGACTGTGATGTACGTTCTAGTGTCCTCCCCTGCCGGGGGTGCAGAGCCATACCTCTTCCCCTTCTCTAGACTTGGGGTCTTTGTATTGTATGGTGAGCCTCCCCTCAAATTCCCACAGCGATCAGGGTACAGTCTGCCAGTAGTGGAACTACTGAGGCACAGAGCAAGGTCTCCTTGATCCGCTAGGACAGACAGCCTGGATGCTGTTACTTGAGCTGGGTGAGCTGCCTGTCATTAACACGCTCCCAGTTGCTTACTGGTGATGTGACTCAGCCTGGCAGCCCTTGCAGATGACATCCTGCAGGCTGCCTTGAGCCCTTCCATCTCTTTCTAGCTGGTGATAAGATGTTCAGGTAGTTCGCAAGAAGGAATTCAAACTGATGCTTGGGCTAGGCTAAAATCAGCTGGGTGGGACTTGAAGGAGAGGCATGCAAAGTAGCACTGGAGGAGGAGAAACCACAGGGTGCAGGGTGGAAGAAAATGGATCTGGGGCAGGAAGAAGTGAGGGACTGGGCTTCTGACCCAGATGTGCTCCTGGCAGTTTGGTGGGACTCCTTTCCTCTTTAGCTCTCTTCTTTCCCTGAGAGAAAGCTCTGGCTGCTGCCTTCAGGTGCCACCCCAGAGGTTTGTCACAGATCTGCACAGGATGACAGGAGAGGGTCATCTGTGGGTTATGCCTAGGAGAAAGGCGCAGCTCTCCCCTGAGGTCTGAGCCAGTTGTTTCAGCCTGATGTGGCCTCTAGCAATGCCACACAGCCCTCCCTCTTCAAGACCCCTTCTAACATGACAGGTAGCTGCCGCTTCTTCACCACCTGGGCCACAGCCATATGGGACCCTGCTCTCCCTGTTCCCCCTGGGGTTGCCTGCAGCTGATCCTGCTGGGGTCTTACCAGGATGTTCCCTGTGTCCAGGTGAACCTGAAGGAGCAGGGGCAGCTGGTGCGGCAGGACGAGTTCACCATCTGGCTGGGCCGTAGGAAGTGCCAGCGACATGTCTTCCTCTTTGAGGACCTGATCCTGTTCAGCAAGCCCAAGAGGATCGAGGGTGGCTTTGATGTGTATATCTACAAGCGCTCCTTCAAGGTAAGGGCAGCCCTGCAGCTTCCTCTCGTCCAGGAGGTGTCCATGGCTGGTTTCCCCATGGACACATGGCTCTGAAATGGGGAGCAGGAGCACGTTCAGGAGAAAAGCTGCTCCCAGCACTGCTACGCTTTCTCCAGGCTGTGCGGTGAAGCCGGAAGGGAATGCTTCACACACGTTATTTCCTGGGCCACCTCCGTGCTGTGAGATGTGGGGACAAGGTCTTGGGGGATGCAGAGTGTGAGGGAAAAGCACTGTGTGTGTGTGGCAGGGAGGTGCTGCTGACTCTGGATGAAGCCCTGGGAATTGCCTGGGCTGTCTCTGCTCGTCTGTGTCCATATCCTACCTGTTCCTGTTCGGACCCTTGGGCTCCTTCCCGTTGGGTCTGCCGAGCTGGGGGTAGCTCTGCCACAGGGTGCAGGCAGAGTTTACCCTTCCTGCTCCTACTGGAGCCCCAGTTGATGCTTCGCTCTCCTTTTTTTCTGGCAGACTGCAGACATTGGTCTGACGGAGAACTCTGGAGACAGCGGCTTACGCTTTGAGATCTGGTTCCGAAGGCGAAAGTCCAGCGACACCTACATCCTCCAGGCCAGCTCAGCTGAGACTAAGCAGGCCTGGACCAGTGACATTGCCAAGATCCTGTGGCAGCAGGCAGCCCGCAATAAAGGTGTGATTCCTTCCCGGGGCGTCTGTGCCGCAAAAGGTGCGGGAGCCCTGTTCAGCTCGTGCTGTCCTGAGTAGGTTTGGAGCCTGTTTACCAGGCAGCTCTGCTGCAGTGAGCATGTGCTGGGCTTGGCTGGGCATGTCCCTTCCCTGCCCCTCATCCCCAGGGAATTTGACCTGTCCAAGCTCTGTGTGGCCGTAGACACCCACCTGGACTCCATGAGAGATGGGAGATACCAGCACAGGGTTCCCTGCCCTGTGAGCATGGGCCATGCTCCCGAATGGCTCCCTGTTCTCTCCATGGTCTAGGCCACTATTGGAGTGGCTGCTGTCTGGCTGCGTCCCTCCTCTCCACCCCAGGCTTCCCGCTTGGCAGGACTCTCGTAGGTGGCATGGCACTGAGCTACTTGGCCGGAGCAGGGCATGATCGCTTGCCTGTGGAGACTCCTCAGGACCAGGGAGCAAGGGGAGAACAGATCTAACCTCAGTAGTTCAGGAGCAGCCCAGCCCAGGAGCGCTCTGACCTGGGGCTGCATAGTGCGCATGGGGCGGGTTGGAGCAACCTCACGATGTGGCTGTGGGTTTCTTCCTCTCCAGAAATCCGTATGCAGGAGATGGTCTCCATGGGTGTGGGCAATAAGCCGTTCCTGGATATCAAACCCAGCGAGGCAGCTATCAATGACCGTGCTATCGATTACATCATGAAAGGCCGAGGTCAGTGCCAGCCATGCCTGCCCCCTTGCTCTGCATGGAGCAGGATTGGTGCTCAGGGCTTTTTTTGGTGTGTTTTCTGCCAGGTGCCAGGACCAGAGCATCAATTGCGGTGTCTCTGTTTGACCATTCCAACCCGTACAAGAGGACACAGGTGCAGCTCTCTGCTGGCGGCACCCCCGCTGCGTACACCCCTTCCTCCTCCTCCCTGCTGGGGCCCCTCAACCTCCACATGTACCTGGACCAGGCTCTGCTGCCGGGCGTCCTGGCCCCCAGCCGCCCCTTTGACATCGGCACCTGCATCGAGGAGGACGAGCTGGAGCACGAGACGAGCAGTCAGCCCTCGCTGAGTACGTATGAGCCCGCTGCTCTGCACTGCGCCCCTGGGATGTGCGGGTTTGTCCCCCACACCTTGTTCCCCGCTGTGCGGTCGGACCAGGCTCGCTGGGGTCGTGGCAGTCCCTACCCCATAGCCAAACTGGGGCAAGGAGGGCCCTGTCCTTCCCCGCCAGCTCTGCCTCAGCTTTCCTGGGGGACGTTAGCTGGGATGCAGGGATTAATGGAGCGTTAGCTGGGATGCAGGGATCCCCATGGTAGGCGTGGTGCCACACACTGGGGTTGCCATGGCTGTGGAGACCAGTGCTCGTGTCTCTGCGTGCCCCTCTGCCCGTTGCTCTCACCAGCCTGGTCCAGTGACCCCTTGGCTTCCCCTGTGTGAATTCCCTGGCCAGTCTATACCAGTCTCCAGCATCATTTCCTTGGGTTATTTTGTTGCCTGTGGCTTTAAAGAGGCCCAGACAGGAGCGTGGCTTCTCTGTGGGCTTGTGTGGCCAGTGCCTCTGCAAACAGATACCTGAAGAGTATGTGGCAGAGGTTATGTAGGCCAAATTCGTGGTCATCAGAGTGACCGTCCTCTTTTCTCCAGCAACAGAGAGCTCCGAGTCATCGCACTGTATGTCAGGCAGCGGCTCCAGCGGCTCCGACAGTGGCTGTGTCTCCAGCATCCCACAAGAAAGCTTCTGTGAAGACATGGGCTCGCCCCCCTACGTGCCCCTAGGCTCGCAACACAGCTCTGCGGTGGAGGAGAAACCCAGGTTCACCAACAGCCAGTACATTTCTGCAGTAAGTCCAAGCAGCCAAAATACTCTCTTCACTTTGCCTGGTCCTGCAACTGCCTCCCCGGTTCAAGCCACTGCCTCTCATGGGGGCACTGAAGATGCTGCTTTCGGGTTGGGAGTCACTGTGGGGAAGTGACCTTTCGTCTCGCAGAGACTCGGCCTCCTCTGGGGCAGGCGAAAGCCCCTCTGTTGTGAGAGCCTCCTCTGCGGTGGCCAAGATCCCCGAGGAGATGCACTGGAAAGGACCTGCAGTGCTGGAGGCTACACACAGGAGCTAGAATGCTGTCATGGGCTGGGGTACATCCTCCTGGGATGGATGGAGCTCTGCTGCGGATGCTGCTGAGCTCCTTTCCTGGGAGGTTGGGGCCTTTTTCGGGGAGCGATGAGGTGGAAGAGTGGGAGCCTGTTGCTTAGAGATGTCAGTGTGTCTCCTCTTATGTTCCTGAGAGTTCTCAGCTGTTTCCCTTCCCGCTAGATCGTCTCCTGATGCTGTTGTCCTCTAACCCTGTACTAATGCTGGCTTCTCTCCTCTGCAGAAAGCAGGCCAGGTCACCATAAGTCCCTCGACAATAGTGTGAGCCCCTCTGCACACGTATACCGCCTAAGGAAGCGGAGTTGTTGTAAGTAGCCCCTGAAGGGGATTTTCCAGCAGCTCTGCATCAGGAGAACCTCACCCTCTGCTTCTCCATGAGAAGTTTTCCCCCGCATATTCCGGACTGGTCTCTGAGGCTCCGATTCCTCTGGTTAGAGAAGACCAGCTCCCCCAGAGATGGCTCCCATAGAGCCGTCGCCTTAAACAGCCGGTCCCATGTCCCCCGGGTTTGGAGGAGCGGAAGGAAAACAAGCCAAATCACTTTCAGGTAGTAGAAGGTTGAGCACCACCTCGTCATCAGTGTTCAGATGAGCTTCTTTCCTCTGAATGCTGCCCAGCTCTCTAACCACTAATCTGTTTCCTGGGGCTGTTTGCCAAAAACCTCCTTTTCTTTAGTCCCTCTGAACTGCCTCGGGGAATCCACGGTGTTCTCCCCAGGCTGGATTTATTCCACAGTTTCCTTTGAACCTCCGAAGGAAACTGCACATCACCAGGCAGAGAGGAACCTGCTAGGTTATGGTCAGGATGGCCCGAGGGAGCTGCCAGGTGTTGCTCCTGTACTTCCTGATTTCCGGAGGATTCCTCGTCTGCGAGGGAATCGCTGTTGGCCTGAGGAGGGAGTGAGCCCTGGCAGGACACCTGGCCAAGCAGGGCTGCCCGCGCGTGGGTGGCAGCCCTTGGGAAGTCACGTCACGTTCCCCTCAGACTAGCCTATTTCTGGCTTGGCTCTTTCCTCTCCGTCCTTAGGACCGAGCCGAGGGCTGGGAACGCAAGAGGGGCAGGGTTGGGCCTTTGGTGGCCACAGCGCAGGCTGGAAGGTGGCTCGTAGGTTTGGCACCGCGGGGCTGTTAGAAGCACGCAGGTCCACGGCTCGTGGTCTGCAGGTGCGGGAGTTCAGAACCAGCTAAGCAGAACCAGCCAAGGTCAAAATTTAACATCCAGAGCCCCTTCTGGAGGGGGGTGGTGGGGTCACAGACAAGAAGTGGCCACAAAGCAGCGGGGTTTGCCAGCCCACTGCTGCTGGGACAGCAGCACGCAGCCTTTGGGTGAGTCCCGAGGGGCAGATCAGCCCTCCCCGTGGGGGAAGAGCTGCTTCTTCTGCGAGGCTCTTCCAGTAAAACGTTCTTTCCCCACCAAAATGCAGCTCTGACAAACCGGTGGGGTGGTTGGTTTTTTCCCAAGCGTTTTTGCAAACCGGCTGCTGGCCGGGACAGAGGGACCTGCGGGATCCTGCCGCGGCAGCGAGTGCGGCCGGTCTAACCCATCGCGCGGTGCTGTGTTCCAGGTTTGATTGCCATTTCAAACTCTCTGAAGACCCCAGGCCTCTGACCAGCAGAAGGAGACAGTCTTCACCTATGAAGATACTATTATTTTTATTTTTTACACATAATCAGGCTCTTTCAAAGGCTCCAAAACCTGACTCTGGCTGGGGGGGTGAGTCCCAAGAAGGTTTCTGTCAGCCACACGTAATAGCTTTGGTGTTGGATGGGACCTTGGGCGTTCCAAACTTGTTAGCCCTATATTTATGAGTAATAAGTAACATAGTTCAGAAAAGGAAAAAAAAAAAAAAAAGTATTATTTTTAAAGCTATGAGCTGTACAGATTTTTGTTACGAGTGACTCTGTTACTATTTGTTCTATAAGCTGCACATTTTATAAAGTTTTTGGAAGGGCATGAAGAGAAACCGAGGTATTTAAGAAAAGTAGTGTAACTTTCTGTTTCAGGGTTGTATTGACCTGGAGCTCAAGATTTAACGTCCTTCCTTATGTTCTAAATATGTCTATCATAGCAATAATTTATTTTCTTGGCTTAACACTTCTGTTTTAATAAAAGCAATTTCATTGTTACGGTCAACTGTTTCTTCAGATGATTCTTCCAGTGCCTCAGTGCTGAGCTTATCTCTGTCTTAACCGTCTGTCTGCTCTTCCCTGTGCGATTTCGGCACTAACCAGCTGCCGCCTCACCCCTGTCCCACCTGAGGGGTGCCCCAGGAGAGAGGGGGGGGACAGCTCAGGCACTTCAGAGCAGCCAACAGTGCCCTGAGGACCAAGGAGGAGGCACAAATCGCCTCCTTTCCTGGCTCCGATTAAAGCCCCTTGCGCCGCGTGGCTGCTCTCCCAGCCGTGTCTCGCTCTCCGCTCGGGGGTTCCAGGCGCTCGGGGTCCTTGTCCCCGCAGCCGGGCTGTGCCTCGGGGTGATGTGGCTGCTTGCTTTGCCTCTGGCTCAGCCCCTCTCCGGGTACCCCGGTCCCACCGCGGTGGCTTGTTTGAGGAGCTCTGGATGGTGGTGGCATCCACGACCAACATAATGGGTTGATTATAATGCTGAACCTTAAATACCCGTTACCTGAGGCAGCGTGGTGTCACCGGGGGACGGCCATGCCCTGTGCTCCCGGGCTGCCTCTTCACGAGTAACGTCAAAGCTCGACACCATCTCCCTGTTCTTGGAGGAAATGAAAATTAGCAATTTTGGAAACGGTGGTTTACCTGCAGTTGTCCTCTCTGCAGTCTGGGCTGTTCCGCCTCCCCCCGGCCCCGGGGTCACCTTGGAGGCACCGACCATCTCCCTTCCAGTTTGGAAATTCCTGTACTGTACCTAAACCACTTGTTTATTTTTCGTAAGCTGGATGTTTTATAAACCTCGTTTGTTTGGGTTTTTTTTTTTTAGACAGAGAACACAGTTTGACAACTTTGTACAAAATTGTGTGGGAAACAAACAGTTGCACAGGGAAGACTTTAAAAGTTATTATTTTAAAATAATTGCTGAGTTAATGCAAGATTTTGGGGCTGTCGAGACAGCACAAGCTCATGGTCACAAGAGGGAGAGAATTTACTAATGCAACAAGCGGAACGTGAAACTTCCTGAATTTCTCAGTTTCAAAGGTTTCTGCATTGCTGGAAAAAACCTTTAGTAATGTTTACCTGACGCTGTTTTTTTCAGGGTTTGATTGATTTGTCTAATAAAGGTTATTTTCTTTATATGAATCTTGTTTGCATTGTAGCTTCATTTCGGCATGGGAACCGGGGCTGCGGGAGGGGAAACAGGCGTGCGTCGAGAAGAGCGCTTTGCCCTGGAGCATCCAAATGCTCTCTCGAAACACTGGTGGGAGATTGAGATTATGTTGTTTTTTTTATAATGAGGTGGTTCGACAGGGTGAAAGTGAGAGTGACTCGCTTGAGTTCACACACTGAGAAGTGTCGTCTCTCCTCCCCGGAGCTGCAGAGGGTTTTAAAGAGGAATAGCGAAGTGCCACGTCTGCACAACACTGTTAAAATCAAACATAAAGCGACTGCTCTAGAGCTCTGATTATTTACCCAATAAAATTATAATAATAACAAATACGTTAGCAGAAAGAGGGGATTCTTTTGTTCATTTTTGGCTAAATAAGGCTCGGGGGAAGGGACAAGCTTGGCCCAGCATTGTCTAATTCAGCTTATCCACAGCCCCAGAGCTGAACTCTGGGTCAGGGGTGGAAAACCCACGTGACAACCTCGGGAAGAGCGGGAGAGCGGCTGTACAGGGGCCTGGGGTTGTGTCTGCTAATTAATAAACTGCGTGTGTCACTAATAAAGATATGAGACATCTCCGCCTTCATCGCCTAAAGCAGACGGCAGCTGCAAGGATTCCTGAAACAAAGTCACTGCTCAAATTTAGAGGAGGGCTGAGCAAAAAGATCGTTTCCAACAGAGGCGATGAGGCGTGCACCCCTCTCCCCTGCCTCGAGAAAATAAAAACATTTCAAAAAGTAGCCGGGGTCAAACTTTTAGTAGCAGTCTGTGAACTTGTGGTTCTCTGGCACAATAGGGGACTGCGCCATCAAACCCTCTGCAGGGCAGCAGTGGAGGCAGCGGCCGTATGGATGGCAGCGTGAACTGAAAAAGCACAAACCTGACCACCAGTGAAGCGCTCGCTGGCGGGAGAGCGGTGGCATCGCCGGCTCTTTGCCTTTGCTTAACCACCCTGGAACGCCTCTGCCCACTTTTTTTTGTGGGCAATTGTTTAATAGAGCAGCACGATTTCAAATGTCTGTTAAGACTGTACATGCCATTAAGTCAATTTGTGCTGTTAAACACCTCCCCCTGACGCACGCGTAACTCACTCCGCAGACAGAACCTGCAACACGGAACAGAAAGCAGTATTTGGGAAGAAAAAAGGGCTGAGCTGGATGGCATCACCCAGTGCCAAACGCTACCGACTGCCGCCCACTGAAGGAGCTTTTTTGTGCCCGTTTCTGTCCCCGTAATCATAGAATCATAGAATCATAGAATGGTTTAGGTTGGAAAGGACCTTGAAGATCATCGAGTTCCAACCCCCCTGCCATAGGCAGGGACACCTCCCACTAGACCAGGTTGCCCTGGGAGGTCCCACGTCCAGCCTGGCCTTGAACACCTCCAATGACACTCCGCAGTCAGAAAAATCAGCAACGAAGTGCCTGGGTGGGATCGGCCGAGTCTGACATGCTCATGGCAACAAGGGGGTGCGCTCCCGGGTACCCCGTGCCCGCCAGCCCGCAGCAGTCCCCCCCCATCGGTGACAGGGGCTGGAGAAATTCCCAGTCTGGCCTCGGCCAGGGTTAATTATAAGCTTAAAAAGGATGGGGGGGGCGAGGTAGCAGGAATCGGTCCCCCCCACACGCGCTAACAGAGGAAAAAGCCAAGTGAAGCTCTCCCCCGTCCTTCCACCTTTCTCCCCATCTCCCCGGGAAGATTAAAAATGCCTCTGGTTTCTGCCACAACACCCCCCCCAGCAAACCATCCCCCCCCGAGGGGAGGGAGGGGGGTGGGGGGGGGGAGGGGCTAGGAGGACGGGGAGAGGGAGCGGGGGGGGGGGGGGGGGGG
>VUYV01000269.1:1026876-1043846 GCA_008711295.1 Anarhynchus alexandrinus
TGATATAAAAGAGGGATTTAACAAAGTCTAATAGTAAATGTGACTCTTTTAATGAGATTCGACGGCAGGGCCCCCCCTCGGTTATTTACTGCACAGAGGGCAGGGTCATGGAGAGCCGTCGGGGAGACCCCAAGGGGAAGGTCAGAGAGGACCCCCCGGCATTCTGAACACCGTCTGCGTGCAGCTGGAGCCAATCCAGGCCCCAGATTTGGTCAACGATTTATGTCTAAAGGATCAGATAGGTGCAATCCATCCTTTATACCACCACGATTTCGTGGTTTGGCATGCTGCTCACCACTTACCGAGGACCCATCGCATCAAGGAATCTCTGACCCTCCAGGAGTGACCTTGAGTGACATCCCTGCTCGAGGGGAGATGCTGGCACGCAGCCGTCCAGGAGAGCCTAACGAGGCCCTGGGTTGCCCACTAATTAGCGTGAGATGATTGACCTATCGCCACCTTCGCATAGCAGCGAGACATCTACGTGCCTGTTCCAGGCAGCCGTTGGCTCTGTTGCTGTCTCCACGTCCAGGTGTGACCCATCACATCCCCACTGGCAGTCGTGGCTGGAGCAGGAGCCGGGGAGGGCACACCGCCACCCCCCTCGGTTTTAAAAAAGGGACCTGTGAAGACACCCGGCCCCCCGTTACTGCGGGCAGCCCCTCGCCCTGAGCAGATCCACATCCCCCTTCTGGCCATCACGATCATCTGACTGATGGTGTTGTGTCCCCCTGGGCGGTTGGTGCTGGAGGTGAAGAACTGAGGTTCTAAGTGCCACCACCCCCGGGGGAAGCTGAGCGCCCACAGCTCCGCTGGGCTGCTGGGGACGTGTGGGACCTACCCCCAGCTCTTCCTCAGCGTCCCGACTTCGGCCATGGTTTCTCTGGGATCTTTCTGCCTCGCCGAGTCCAGGGTGACATCGGTCAGGAAAAAGTGCCTGGTGATATTCCTGGAGTGGAATATCACCTCGTGGTAGCAAAGGTCAGAAAAACTGTATCTAGAAGGAACAGTTGAAAGAGCACAAACACATTAAGGGAAAAAAAGATGTTTTAGCATCCACCCCTTCAGTTATTCAGCCTTTGGCTTCTTTCGTGCCTTTCCCATCGGAGGTTTTACTGCAGCGGAGTCCTTACAGCCTGGGTTCAGAGCTCAGCTCAGCGTCAGGGTTTGCCTGGATAAAAAGTGGTGAATATCGATTTCAGACCATCGCATCTTTCCTCAGGAGCTTCACCGGGAAGTGCTCGAGGCGCCTGCTGGGTCAGGCAGCGCCTCTCGGCTGCTGGGGAGAATTAAACGTAAAGCGGCAGTTCAGCCGCGATAACCTTCACTACTCAGCTGGTCAGAACTGGCAAACAAATCGCAGCAGAAATAACGGTTTTCATACCCAAAACTCTGTGGCAAGACCCTAGAGCTGTTGACTGTTCCTACCCCGGTACGGTGATGGAGCTTTTGGAGTGCCCACCCGGCTGTCACCCAGCACAGCGCTGCAACAACGCGCTCTTCCTTGCTCCTGCAGAAGCCAAAGCTGCCCGAAACCGGAGGATGGTCACCTTTGAGGACAAAGTCTACGTTTCTGGGGTCTGCCAGGACAACGGCGGTTTGATGGCTGTCCCCTGGGGCTGTGGAGGAACGTGGGTTGAGTCCTATGGCAAAGCCCAGAGCTAAACACATCTGTGTCACCACAATATTGTCATCTTCTCCTCCAGGTTCTCCGTCTTTATCCTGTCACGATGGAAGGAAATTCACCTGCCAGGAAAGGTGAAACACCACCAGACAGTAAATAACAACCTTTACATCAAATAATAACCTTTACACCAAATAATTAGCGATTACAGGTCGTCTTCCCTCTTTCACATGGAAAGTTCTGGCAAAGAGTAACCATTCCCTATGGCTTAACGACACCCAAGCGTAATTCAGCCTGGGACTCTTCCGCGGGATATGAAAGTAAATCACGCAAGTCATTTTTCTCTTTTAGCAGCCTATCGTTTTAAATACTGAAAAGTAACCAAACCTTTTTTTTTATTTATTTATTTTTTGTGTTTCACATCTGGCATCCAAACAATAAGGAAAAAAATAAATTTGATTTTATTGAAGTCAATAGAAATTTTACCATTGAATTCCAGCGAGTCAGGATTTTATGTCAGGAAACCCAGATTAGACGACTCATTTTTGAAAAGGTGCAACCAAAATAAATGGGCTCCTAAACCAGAGGTGCTGAGCAGTGTCCCTCCGAATCTTTGCGAAACTTGCTCTTTTTGATAGTTTTTTCCAGCCATTGCCCTTCTACTATTAAAGTGACAATCTCTGCCCACCCCCCCCCCTTTTAATTTTTCTTTGATTAACTGTGGGTATTGATGATAATTGATATTCTTCAAACTGGAAGAGGGAGATTTAGATGAGATATGAGGAAGAAATTGTTGCCTGTGAGGGTGGTGAGCCCCTGGCGCAGGTTGCCCAGAGAAGCTGTGGCTGCCCCATCCCTGGAGGTGTTCAAGGCCAGGTTGGACGGGGCTTGGAGCAACCTGGGCTGGTGGGAGGTGTCCCTGCCCAGGGCAGGGGGCTGGGACTGGATGGGCTTTAAGGTCCCTTCCAACCCAAACCATTCTATGCATCTATAAAACCTAATTTTAAGAAGCAGGAATGCTGCTCTGCTCTGTGACACTCTTCATTCAGCGATGTCACATGGCACTTTCCATAGGGAATCCCATAAAGAGGGTGTAAGGGTTTGATGGGCTGCTAGGACATCCACTGTTCCCAGAAATATTCTTAGCCTTAGAACATGGTTATCTCTGCTAGTGATCTCGCTTGTATATACAACCGTAGTGTCTGACGTCTGGCTTCCTGTGCCTTTGAGGACAGACATGAAAGCAACCAGTGGTTGTTATATCAAAGCAGCCTCTGGTGTAACATTTCTATTGACGCTGGGAAAAAGAATGAAAAAAAAAAACCATGCTCCCTGCGGAGCCTAAAAATGACCACATCATATCTGTAGTGAAGATATTCTGCCTACTAGAAGTGATCCAACAAACAACAGCTTCAAGAACTGAAGAGACTAAAAGACCTCCTGATGCCAGGCAGACCTTCACCGCCAAACGCAAAAAATTCGGGTGTGTAGTGGGTGGCAGAAGCATCAGTCCAAAGGAAACTGCTACAAGAAGCCATAACACCAAAGGGTCAGTTCTGGGCAGTCTCAGGGGCAAGTGAAAACACGCTGGAATGTCCTTGGAATGTCCCAAGGAGACGGAGGTTCTAAGCCATCTCAATTTCGGGTGTTCGATAAAGTTGAGAGCGCTAATGAAGCGACAGGGGTATGGAGGGAGAGTCCCCCTCCTCTTCAGGCGCACCGCGTTCCTCCATTCCTGCACCGCTGGGGTTTTGGAAGATATATTTTTCAGCATTAGAACAGAGATACCAGTAGAGGGGGCAGGCGGAGTGTTTTTCAGCTGGACCAGCCAGAGTGAGCTGTCCCTGCCGTAAAAAAGAAAAAAAAAAAAGTGGAAAAAAAAATAATCTGAAGAGCGATGCAACGATCTCATCAATAAAAACATTTTCCTTTTGGCTAAAGGTGTGCACACAGCACATGAATCTGTGATAGACACTATGAGCGTCTGGCGTATTGGTCATTAGAATAAAGGCATACACACCGGAACAAAAACATCTCAATCTCTAAATCCCAATAATTTATCTTTAGATAGCATGGTTTACTTCAGGACGCAAAGGAAGAGTCTTAATTCTCTTGGATTGTATTTCTATGAAAATCAGAACAGAGATCCCTGTGCTTGCTTCCCCTACAGCCATCTAATAATATAAAATAAACACATTCAATCTACTTACTTAAATCCAGCTGGCAAAAACGATTTCTCAAGTCTTAGAAAGCTGAGAACGTGCCGAAACCTTTGCCCGTCTCCAAAGACGACGTTGACCGTATGTGATCCAACAGACTTTCTTGTCAATTTGACAACGGCTCTGGGTACTACAGAAATAAAAACACATTAAGACCATATTTCTGGTGTTATAGAGAGAAAGAAATACAAACCAGTATTTCTTTTTTTCCTTTCTCAGTGAAAGAATTAAACCAGTTCCATCAAGTCTACTTATATTATTAGCCCAGAAAATACTTTCTTGGGAAGTCCAAGATTTATTTCCCTCAGGTACTTGAACGTATTGCCTTTAGTATAAAGTGCCCAGTCTACATGTGGAGATCTGAAAATGCCCAAGTTTTCAGGTTGAAACCATTGTACTAATTCTTATTACAATAAATATATATTCTAGCCTGTGGAACTATAGATTCCATCTTAGGAAAGTGTGGAACAATTGCTGGAGGTGACTTAGAAATTAAACTTGTATTCACATTTTAAAGAAAGGTACAGCATCAATGAAACGTTCAGGGCAGAGTGCAGCTGGTGCGCGAGGGGTATATTCCACAGAGGTTCCCGAGGCCACCTGAGATGTTGGTGACATTGGGGTACTCTGGTGTGCCAGCTCTAAGAGAAACGGCGCCGGGGATGGAGCGCAGTGGAGACACCGCGGCCAAACTCTGCGATAAAATGGGAACTTGAAGGTCTTACAGAACCCCTGAAGGTCTTTTGGAACTGATAAGCTGCCTAATTGCTACCCTGAGCCAATGATCTGTCACTTTTTGACAAAACGCTATCCTTTGGGTGAACTTTGCTCATTATAATCTCATTATAATACCAAAACACACCTCCATCCCAAAAGCCGCCCGCCTCCAGGATGCGATCACTCCTCACGGAGTCTGCGCTCCCAACTTTTTGTGGTCGATACCTTTAAAAACAAAGCGAGAAAGTTTTACACCAACCATAACAGAAGTATGTGTGACTCGAGTCCCTCAAGCTCCACCTGAAAGGTGAAAAATGGTCTAAAATAGCTTAAAGAGAGGAGGGATGTCAGGGGAGAGACCAACGCAATCAGGGAGATACCATCACTGACCACCCCTGACTGATGGGACCAGTCACCACCGGGCTGAGCCTCTCTTCCCCCCCATAGGGATGCTCGTGGGTAAGGTTTGAACACTTCTTCCCTGGAGAAACTTAGAAATCTCTATAAAGTTGCTTTATAACTTAACGCGTTTGTAGCCAGGCTGTACTACTCGCGCCCTTCGTGTTTGCACGTGCTTTGCGGACAGTCACTTTATCACCGCCAAAAGAACTTGTGCATCTGTTGCTTCAATAAACTCCACTTTTCGCCAATCTAGCCGTGAGAGTTCGTAGTGAACGCCACCCAAATCCTTACGTGTGGCCGTGCTGGTTCGTGGGACACCGCTAAATGGAATTGTGTGCGGTGTTATTAGTGCATCCATAATCATAATAGTTCAATATACATATTGAAGGCGACTGGACTTGTAACGCCGAATTGGGCATCACCCAGAACCTCAGCCCAGCCCCTCTGATACAGGCTGGAACGCAAAGCGGGGAGTATTTTCTGCCAAATTACTTCGTCCTTTAATGCAACAGAAGGTTCACGTGAAGGCAGTACAAAGGCAATTAGTTACCTGTACCTTCAATAAAGTCCATAAGTATCGTCCCAGTTGCTTCCGACATAAGCAGTGAGCACACGGGCACTCCCTCTGCCCGGTCTGCATCTCGAGATGGAGTAACACATGGAAAAACAACGACAAAAATAATTAAACGACGAAAATAAGTAATTATTTTGTTATAGATACCAAGTTAATGTGACACGGGATTTTACACCAAAACATTGCAAAGTAAAAATTCTTTGAAATGAAGTAATAGAGCGTACTCTGGGCACACCGAGCCAAAACTCTTGTGCTTGGTCTGATGCTCGTACACGACCGCAAGTGAGATGCGGGTCCGAGTGTAATGTCAGAGGAGTGGGCAACTCAGTGCATCCCCACCACAGCCCGAACCACATTTCCCCTCGAGAGATTCGCAAATAACGACAGCAAGAAGGCTTTGTCAGCGAGCGTAAAGGCAGCGGAACTGCAGGGCAGCGCCGTTTGGCACGGAGCCCCGCTCCGTTATTCCCTTCGAAGACGCCAACGTCAGGGCAGGGGGAAGCCCCGAAGGGCTCTGTGCGCAGCGAGCAGGCGTAACCCCACAGCTTCCCAATGTGTCTGAGTCCAGGCTCAGCCCACGTCTTACCTCAGAGCGGCAACAAAGATCTGGGAACGTTTCTGTTGGAATCTTTAATAGTATAGTATAGTATAGTGTATAGTATAGTGTATAGTGTATAGTGTAGTATAGTATAATGTATAGTATAGTATAGTATAGTAATATTCCTGTTTATAGTCAGGAAGTTCTGGGACACTGTTTTAGGAAAATCAGACTACATTTGCACTCAAAAAAATTGTTTAAAAAAAAAAAAACCCAAACAAACAAAACAAAACCACCACCACCACCCCAAAAAACAACTGACTTTGAAAAGGGCTCCAGATTGGAGAACTGCGTTTCTTACAATCACCTTTACAGGAGATACAGGCAAGTCCCACTCTTAAATAAATTACTTACAGAACCATGGATAATGATATAAACAAATTCTACTATCTCTAAACAATGAACCAACCAGCATATGTTTGTGGCGACTATAACGGGACTACCCATCCTCCATAACATATGTACAACTGAGGCATCATTTACTGCCGGGACATTTGAGTCGTGGAATCCCTTTCGCTGGCACGCGCGACCCAACGGGCTGCACAATAATGACACAGAAGTCATTAACCGCTGTTTCAATTTACGATCGAACCCTCTTTCCCAAGGGCCACAGTTCCATCTCAGAATCGGTAACATTCACTCCTTCCCGCATACGCACTTTGCGTGTGGAGCAGGGAAGAATACGTCGAACGTTGTCCCCTTCGCCTTGTTCTGGTGAAAGGTGCAGATGGCTCAAAACGGGAAGGACAATCATCCCCTATGGACTCAGAAGGCCTCGAAGGTGGTGTGAACTGGAAGTAAGGTCACCGCTACAAGATAAGAAGTCAGATTTGCAATCATCAGGAGACACAGTTAGGACCCTTCAAGCGTAAGGCTGAGCCAGGAGGTTTGTGCCTGGATGGGGCGAAGGGCTCATTAATCACAAAGCGATTGCCACCAACAGAATGGCACATGAGCCTGTGGGATGCACTGAGGGAGCCAACTCCAGCAGAATTTGTGGTAGCGTACTCTAAAATACTGAGGAGGTTTCAACTGGATTACCTCATGCAGAGCGCGATCAAATTCATCTTTCCTGGAGCACACGGCGTAACAGGAGAGGTGGAGAGAACTGGTTGTGTTCGGCCTCATGAGGAACAGGTTGAAGGAAGATCTTATTGTCTAAAGCTAATGGAGGGCATGGAGAAAACAGAGCCAGGCTCTTCTTGCAGGTACAAAGTTCTTAGCCAAGAGGCAATGGAAAAGAGTTGGAATGTAGAAAGTTACATGTATGACTTTATTTAGCACAAGGGTGGTCAAACGTTGGAAGAGGAGTCCAGAAAGGCTGTAGGATGTCTACCCTTGCAGATACTCAAAGCTTTTCTTGGCAAGGTCCTGAGCAACCTGGCCTACTTGGTCCTGGTCAGAGCAGAGAGTTGGACTACATGACCTCCAGAGATCTCCTCTGACTTAAGTTCTATGAATACGGGGAAGCTGGGACATGTAAAAGGAAAATCACTGGGTTAATCAGGGGATCATAGTAACTCTTGTTGAGAGGCCACAATAAGGGCTGATAGAAAAAGTGTCATGAGTTGTCTATAAATGCATGAGAGGAAAAGAGGGGATAAACCACGGTGGAAACAGCATTTAAGTTAGAGGTCAGTTTTAGCAAGAGCTAAATGTGGCTGTGAACGCACTTAGGCTGGAAGTTAGAAAGATTCCTCAGTTTAATAGCACAAGTTGCAAGAACAGTTCCACATTAGAAAGATGGCGGCAAAAGAAACCTCACGTTTTTAAGGTAGAACATGTTCTGATGAGAGTAACTTGGATGGTCTAAGCTTAAGGAACTGGATTCAGCGAATTAGTTCAGCGACGAATAAGGCTGGCAAGCTGAGCAAGTATAATTATCCAAAAACATGAATAGTACTACCTGAAATCCAGTGTAGACTTGCTCCATATTTCACCTAACGTCACTGCTCCAGTGCCCACTGACCAGCAACAGCCAGTTAACGAAGCAACGGGAAGACAGCAGGTCTTTGGAAGACACCGTCACCCAGCGAGACCTTCAGGTTGGTTTTGTGCTGTAACAATCCCTCAAAAGTAGATGTAAATCCTTAACTGATTAATTGTATTGAGGCAATACTGCTCATTCTTCTCTAAAATGAAAGAGTTCTTGAGAAATCTTGACTTAATCTCTGAAATCTAGTCTTGAGAAGAAGTCTTGAGAAGAAGTCTTGAGAAGAAGTCTTGAGAAGAAGTCTTGAGAAGAAGTCTTGAGAAGAAGTCTTGAGAAGAAGTCTTGAGAAGAAGTCTTGAGAAGAAGTCTTGAGAAGAAGTCTTGAGAAGAAGTCTTGAGAAGAAGTCTTGAGAAGAAGTCTTGAGAAGAAGTCTTGAGAAGAAGTCTTGAGAAGAAGTCTTGAGAAGAAGTCTTGAGAAGAAGTCTTGAGAAGAAGTCTTGAGAAGAAGTCTTGAGAAGAAGTCTTGAGAAGAAGTCTTGAGAAGAAGTCTTGAGAAGAAGTCTTGAGAAGAAGTCTTGAGAAGAAGTCTTGAGAAGAAGTCTTGAGAAGAAGTCTTGAGAAGAAGTCTTGAGAAGAAGTCTTGAGAAGAAGTCTTGAGAAGAAGTCTTGAGAAGAAGTCTTGAGAAGAAGTCTTGAGAAGAAGTCTTGAGAAGAAGTCTTGAGAAGAAGTCTTGAGAAGAAGTCTTGAGAAGAAGTCTTGAGAAGAAGTCTTGAGAAGAAGTCTTGAGAAGAAGTCTTGAGAAGAAGTCTTGAGAAGAAGTCTTGAGAAGAAGTCTTGAGAAGAAGTCTTGAGAAGAAGTCTTGAGAAGAAGTCTTGAGAAGAAGTCTTGAGAAGAAGTCTTGAGAAGAAGTCTTGAGAAGAAGTCTTGAGAAGAAGTCTTGAGAAGAAGTCTTGAGAAGAAGTCTTGAGAAGAAGTCTTGAGAGAAGAAGTCTTGAGAGAAGAAGTCTTGAGAGAAGAAGTCTTGAGAGAAGAAGTCTTGAGAGAAGAAGTCTTGAGAGAAGAAGTCTTGAGAGAAGAAGTCTTGAGAAGAAGTCTTGAGAAGAAGTCTTGAGAAGAAGTCTTGAGAAGAAGTCTTGAGAAGTGTCTCTGCTGGCACCTGTTTCGGACAGCACTTTAAAGCATCTTTCACTGGCTCATACCTGGTGTCTCTTCTGTCCAAATAAGCACAGAGCTCTTCAATTTCAGAAATATTTTCAGCGAGAGGAAGCTGGCAAGCTCCCAGCCAATTCCCACCCAAAAGAAGAGCGACTCACTAAAATTTTTATCCTTTCTTTATATTTTTACTGCTTATTTTTAATGAGTACAAGTCAGGAAATATGAACTTTCCTAAAAAGGGGTTGGGTTTTGTTGGGGTTTTTTTGCACCTACTGAGCTTTACTTGTAATTTTCCGCATCGTTTTTGTATTGAGAACAATCCAACGTCAGCAAACAAAGCGGCTGCAACGGAGCCATCAAATAATGACCTGCAATATTCACAAGGTTCATATTCCACGCGATTGGCTGGCGTAACTGTCATCAGGCACAACCGTTGGCAGATAAAAGCCTCTGCTTGCTTTAACTTGGGTGAAAAAAAGGCAAGTCATGACTGTTGAGTGAGCTCTTACAGAAAGGTCAGGCGTGAAATCCGTAACGTTTTCTGTGCTCACCGACCGTGGCAGATGAGTTGAATGCGGCAATTATTTGTTTGGATACCGATCGCCGGCATTGATAAAGTTATACACACAAACTGCTTGACATCCTTCCATGGGCATTATTATCTAAGAATGAAAAAACCCACCCAAACAATTCTAGAAAATCCACATAGAATATCCCACTTTATCCATAATAAAGGTGTCAGCTGCAAAATTAATGCTTGCTCATACAGTAAGTTCAATTCAGCACGGCTGAAAAAAAAAGAAAAAGATAATTTTGAATTCTGCAAGTAATAATGAAGGTGCCTAAATAGAAAACCGTCTTGGTCGATAAATAATCTTAGATTTTCAGACTGATCTGGTACAGAAGCTTCTTTCCACAACAGAGATTCAGGAAAACCGAGCGACTTAGCTTTTGGGAATTGAGAAATACCAGCCACCGACATTTAAATTAATTAACTCTTCTTCTGCAGATTGCACAGCGCTCTTTGATTCCTTCAAATAGAAAAGGAAAACACATCCAGAGGTAAGAATGAACCTGTAAGTTCTGAAAGAATGTGGGGTTTTTATTTTAAATCTCCATTAGAATTTGCATTTTAATTTTCCATTCTGTGGTAGCATACTTGCCATATGTTTTGAAGCAGCTCGTCAAAAGATAAAGCACAGGGCAAATAACCTGGAGCATTTACATACTCATTCACTCGCGCGTGCACATCCCTCCGTTAACATGTGTTTATGGCCATGGTTCATGACAAGTCACCAAATTGCATGGTTTTACGTAGCATAATACTGCAAAACCTTGGAACAACCTGGTTTATATGTCCGCCGTTTGTTACACACTGCATCCAGCTCTGGAGTCCCCAACATAAGATGGACATGGACCTGCTGGAGCGTGTCCAGAGGAGAGCCATGAGGATGTTCCGAGGGCTGGAGCACCTCTCCTATGAGCAGAGGCTGAAAGAGTTGGGGCTGTTCAGCCTGGAGAAGAGAAGGCTCTGGGGAGATCTTATTGCGGCCTTCCAGTACCTAAAGGGGCTCCAGGAGAGCTGGGGAGGGACTTTTTACTGGGGCATGGAGTGATAGGACGAGGGGGAATGGCTTCAAACTGGAAGAGGGCAGGTTTAGATTGAACATTAGGAAGAAGTTTTTCACTGTGAGGGTGGTGAGGCACTGGCACAGGTTGCCCAGAGAGGTTGTTGAGGCCCCATCCCTGGAGGTGTTCAAGGCCAGGCTGGATGTGGCCTTGGGCAACCTGGTCTAGTGGGAGGTGTCCCTGCCTATGGCAGGGGGGTTGGAACTTGATGATCTTCAAGGTCCCTTCCAACCTAAACCATTCTATGATTCTATGAAAAGCCTTCCTTAAATATTGAAATAAAACTAACCAAATACAAGTGAGTGCCATATATCTCCCACCCAACCTGCGAGTCTATGGACATGCCATTCCGTACAGTTAGAAATAAATATCTGCATCTTAAAACAGTGACCATTTAGGTCACAGTCCTCTCAATGAGACAGGAAAGAAAATACACGTCCCCAGTGAAAGGACACGCGGTAAGCACATACACGGCTCTCGGCTAAGCAAAGAGAAAATGGACCCAAAGCAGGACAAGAACACACAGGTAAGACCTGCAGCCAATTTTTTCCACTTCATTGTATCATGTTGAGAGGTGGATTAGTCTGTGGCCCACTAAAAATGGATGGAAAAGTCAATTCAGGGCTGAAAACGATTAAAAAAAAGAAAAAAAAAAAAGGCTGCCTGTCTTTGCCACAGCAACCACCCTCCAAAGGCGAGGAGATGGGGTTTGTATTGACGATGGAGGGGAAAAAACATGGTGGAAGATGATACCCGATGTCTGGGATGTTTTTAGGCTCTTTCTCATACAAACGGCTGCAGAAAAGAGAGTCAAGAGGAAACCTGGAAAAGGATGGGGGGGAGGGGGGGAAGCCATTTATAATTATATAACAAATAATTAAGAAACAAACCACAATGACAACTTTTTCCCAGCAGTGCTCACCTGCTGTGGGAAGACCTCTCTCCCAACGAGGGGCTCGTTAGCCGCTGTCGAGGAGCCCAAGAGAAAGCGAATTCCTCCTGGTCCCAGGACTCACAGTTTGAGCTTCGTAAACTTCCCGTCATTAGGGCGTGGATTAATTGGGCCAGCAAGTCATCAAGAGATTGGTGGTCATCCTGTGGTCACCGCTGGTGAACGACTCGCCATAAAACACAAGCGCGTGCCGCCGCTTGCAGTATTTACTCAAAGAACTCAAGTACCGCTCGTATTACAAACCACAACAAAACCCACAAAAAAAAATATAAAAATACCCAAAAGATTTTTTTTGTTGGTTTTGGGGTTTTTTTACTGTCTCAGTGCAGTTTTCCATCAAACAGGAGTTACAGCTTTGAAGATCAGTTAGAATTCGTGCCAGGATGGTTTGGCCCGGTGCCTCTCCGAGCTGCCCCGGCTCTGCGGAGGGAGCAGCAGCGGAAGGGATAACGTGGGATTTCAAGAGGGATAACGTGGGATTTCACCCACTAAATGAGACAAACGAGCACCAACCCAACAGGACAAACCTGTAAGATATAAAGAAGGGATCTTCGGGGAGCTGCACCCCCATTCGGCTTTTCATTTCTCCTCTTATTACTGAAAATAACAATGGGAACATCGGTGCTTTTTCCGCTGGATTTTTCATTAGTTCTTCCTCCCGAGCTCATTGCTTTGCAGCCTGTGGGCACGAAGGAAGGTAAAAAAAGGGTTGCGACATCTCGTCGGGCTTCACTTCGCACACTGATGCCATGCAGAGGGTCCGCGTGGTGGAGCATGGCCGGTTTTGGCTCGCGTTCCCAGCTGGGGCACTGGGGTGGGCGGGTGCCCCCGGGCAGGAGGAGAACACACCAAAAAAAGCAAAAATCCCAATTTCAGGAGCAAAGAGCCTCAATTTTAGACTGGTCGGTGAAAGCGCAGCACCCACAGTCGTGTTTACCCGGTGATGAGACCCCACTTAAATTCACCCTTTTAGCTGTCAGCACCATACTGCAGATTTTTGAACGTAAAGCCGGCAGAGCTGTGGAGAGGCTCAGTTTTAAAATCCCTTCACCGTGAGTTAACTTAATTATCTATTTTTTTACCTGCTATGAGGGGTTGGTGACCCCCCGTGACAACGCCAGGACCAGGGAGCTCCCAAACAAGGATCCCTCCAAGGGAAGGGACCGGTCCCGCTACACAGGCTGAGCCTCTGAGAGCCCAAAAAGGAGGGGCTGGGCCACAATTTAATTTAAAAGCCAATTAACACAACAGTAGTGGGATGGGGTTTGTTAATTAGGTGCTGTTTGTGTCGTTTCGCTTAGATAAAATAGGAAACAGGTGAGAAGCAAGACCTAAAGAATAAAAAAAGCCAAGGAAATCTGGAATATGACAGCTCCTAACTTGACTAATCACTGTTAGCATGCAGGACTATTAAGTTTAAAAAAAATAATAATTTAAGGAGGGTTTTAAGTAGGGATATGGGAGTGTTCATCAATATTTTTAAGCTTTTTAGGGGGACAAAGTCAGCATTAAAAAAAAAAAAGAGCATTGATACGAACGCAGGCCAACCCCACATGTTAACATATAAATTATATATGCATATATGATTCTATGCTATCAATAATTTATATATCAAATATTAACGTATAAACAATGCGTAAAAGTAACAACTGCATTCTGGGACTGTGTCACACCTCCCCAGTGGGATTATACGTCTTCAGCGTCTGCTGAGGTTCACCCATTATCAGCCCCGCGCGGTGTTACTGGACGCCTCCGCCGGCACGAAGACAACGTAATTGCCTCGCGTCGTTAACGACCTCCCCGGACAGCAATCCGGAGGCTGCTACCGAGGCCGACTGTTGCGTCAGGATTTGGATTTTTGGAGCTGCTGGGTTGTCCTCCGCCGGCGGGCTTGCCTGCAAAAACCAAACTCACAACGATTTCGCCGTGCCGTCCGATGCGCTGAGATCTACCGGGGGAGGGTGAGGGAAGGGCCACCAGGCGTAAGGCAGGGAAAAGGGGGAGGATTTGCTTTCTGAAAAATAAATCATAAAATAAGGGTGGTTTTATATATGGGTGATTTATATGACCGTCTTCAGACAGTGCCTATGGAGTTTTATGGATATCTGGCTGAGCTTCCCAGATGGAAAGCCCCCGCCACCCCTTGCAGAGGAGCTCTTCAGCTGTCAGTTGGCTTCTCCTGCTCCCCAGGAGGACCAGCAAAGAGCAAACGCTCCTCTGCCCACCTCCACTGTCACGTTCGCACCGATTTTCGCCAACCCTGCAAAGATTCCAGGTCCAGCAACTCGTCAGCAAAACTTCCAGCGACGCTTACCATCCTCTGGATGATCTTCAGGGCCGTCTTCATGGCCAACATGTTCAAACTGCTGCCTTTCCCAGATGTTGCACACGTGTTCGGGCTACGGTTTTATGTTTTACGCGATGTGATGGCACGGCGGCCTGTCACAGGTCCCCGTCCCCCACACTGCCTCCAGCTGCGCTCCTGCTCCCTTCCTCAGGTCGGGTTTGGCAAAGACCCGGCTGTAGGGTGTACCAAATCACGTCAGACTCTTGATCCAGTGGAAGGCTGGTCTGTTTTCTCCTTGGTGGACCTTACTCTAACACGCCGAGTCAGGAAATGAGGTGCCTGTGCTCAGTGACATACCCTCCCCGAGATGGTCCACCTAGAGAAGAACCCAAGCTCAACCAGTTGTGACGTTAACCCACCCAGAGCTCCTCAACCTTCTCAAAGCTCTGTCTCAGTAGAGCAAGAAATGCTGAATTTATGAGGGCAGAAAGACAGAGCTCCATGGGGAGGGGTCTCTTTCGATTTTGTTCTTTACCCTGAGGTCTACTGGCTAAAACCCCAGGAGAACCAGGTTGCAGGACATTCCCCAAGACCACCGGCGAAACCAGTGGCGATAACGTGAGCAGGAGGACGTCGGGTTTTTCCCCCCTCCCTCTGCTCCTTGAGGCTAAAACGCGTAACGCGGGGATAGCATCGTGGACGCTGCAGGGAAATGTTTAATTCCAAAGCGAAAAAATCTGTTTCCAATTAGGTCTCAAAAAAAAAAATTAAAAAAAAAAATTTAAATCCATAGAAACATTTCTGTTTAGATTTGTTTTCTGACATCACCTGAGCTCTCTGCCAAAATGCCTGAATATCTTTTTGTGTGTCAGATTTTTACTGTTTGTTTAGTTTTTCTGTTGTGGTTTGTTTGTTTTTGGTTTTTTTAACGCTTTGAAAAACGTCTGTTTTCTCTCGCAGCGTGCTGCAAACAGATACTTCAAAGCGGCAGCGCCGTCAGGGGTCGCTTGAACTCACACCGCGTTGCGCTCATCGTCATTTCTCACTCTCCAGAGCGCTCACCAGCGTCGCGGGAACACTCCCAGGGACTTACCAGGCACCAGCAAAGCTGTAAAAAAGCGACTTATTACTCTTTACGTTTGTGACCCTTTGTGATTTTGGGGGATTTTTATTTTTTTTTTCCTGTTTTCTTTTGTCTTTGGTTGGACTCGATGATCCCAAGGGTCTCTTCCAACCTAGACAATTCTATGATCACAAACGGATTATCTGATGCGGCAGCTGGAGGAGAGCCAGGTATCGGCTTCCACGTGACACGAGACGGACCAGGCTGCTGCTTCTAATTATCGTATCTCAAGAAATCCAACTCCCACGTACGGGAGGTTGGATTACACCCTCCTGGGCTACGGTACGTTGAGTAAACGGTGGCTGACGCGGCTTTATAAGGCTCGCAAAAGGGATGTGATGCACCCGTACGCCCGCTCTGCCAGTGCCAGCTGCGCCGTGGACGCCTTTGCCGGGAGCGCTGGTTTCTCTGGACAAGAAGAATGAGGTTTCTATAGCGTAATAAGAAAACGGTACCATCACAGGACGGATATTTGGGCCGCTGACGGACCGCAACACGCTTTGCCACACACTGAGTGTGGTTATCAGCTGCTTTCAAGTCCGTCCCTGCCCTCAGACAGACAAACTGACGGCGGTCCAGACCTTGGTTCCCCGTTTCCCCGCACTCTCCGATGGCCGGGCTGACCGGAGACAGGCTCAGAGGTTTGGTGGCCGAGGAGGGTCGAGCACCTCCTCCACCGTGCCCCGGAGCGGAGCGCGCCCTGGATGCCGCCGTAGGGTCGGGAAGGCGGCACTGAACTGCCGGAGGGCATTTACCCACTCCTACAGCTCTGAGTTTTAAAGACTTTGGGCAAAAAAGACTGTTCCACCACCCCTCCCAGGCTGCTCTGGAGATTTTTGCTGAGCGTAACCTCCACCCTCTGGATCCCACAGTCCCCTTCTGTCTCTGCCTGTTAGAAAGATGCTCAGTACGGCAGCATTTGTAGGCTCAACCTTCTCCCAGTGTCTCCTTTAGATGCGTCACTTTGGAAAAACAACCCGCTGAGCTCCTGGGGGGGGGAATTTCTAAGACTGGGAGCGAAACAACTTACCAGACTTCAGGAGTTGGATGGGGGGTGTCTTCTGCAGGACAGCCTCAGGTAGGGTACGCAGCTTGCCTGGCACGGCGGGAGGTGGTCCCCTGACCCCCCCCATAAGCCGCGTATACTTGTAACACCCCGCGCTGGCAGCAAATGGGTGAGTTGGACTCATTGAAATGGGCCCATTGCACTCATTGAAATGGGCCCATCGAACTCATTGAAATGGGCCATTCAATGAACCCATCGAAATGGGCTTTGACACACCAGAGAGCTATTTTGGTGACCCTTAGCACACATCCTACGCTGCAGGAGGCTGAAACCACCGTTTTCTTTTAAGCCAAGATACGAAAGTGCCAGTCCGGGGAGCTGGAAGTTGGGAATGCTCTGGGTCTGATGAAACAGCTTCTTTTAGGAAAAGTATCTCGGGTCAAAAGGAGAGAGAGGAGGCGGTCAGAGCACCCCACTGATGGGCTGTCTCAGTCCCCGTGGGTGGCTTCTATCAGTTATCGTCAGCCATCCGTGTATAAAATCTTAAAACAAATCATAGCTGTAGTTGTAGTCGTCTTGAAATACTAAGCTACAAACTCAGAGCTCTAAGCACAACCTTTTTTCGTGTGATTTTGAATAAATGGAAACCAGTGGAAAACGGGGTTGGGAATGGAAATGGAAATCAGGTTTAGAAAAATCTTTATAATTATAGCAGCTTCACCGTTCAATTTTATTTTTTTTTTTTTTT
>VUYV01000269.1:1046640-1056872 GCA_008711295.1 Anarhynchus alexandrinus
CTGTTTTCTTTTGTGTTTGGTTGGACTCGATGATCCCAAGGGTCTCTTCCAACCTAGACAATTCTATGATCACAAACGGATTATCTGATGCGGCAGCTGGAGGAGAGCCGGGTATCGGCTTCCACGTGACACGAGACGGACCAGGCTGCTGCTTCTAATTATCGTATCTCAAGAAATCCAACTCCCACGTACGGGAGGTTGGATTACACCCTCCTGGGCTACGGTACGTTGAGTAAACGGTGGCTGACGCGGCTTTATAAGGCTCGCAAAAGGGATGTGATGCACCCGTACGCCCGCTCTGCCAGTGCCAGCTGCGCCGTGGACGCCTTTGCCGGGAGCGCTGGTTTCTCTGGACAAGAAGAATGAGGTTTCTATAGCGTAATAAGAAAACGGTACCATCACAGGACGGATATTTGGGCCGCTGACGGACCGCAACACGCTTTGCCACACACTGAGTGTGGTTATCAGCTGCTTTCAAGTCCGTCCCTGCCCTCAGACAGACAAACTGACGGCGGTCCAGACCTTGGTTCCCCGTTTCCCCGCACTCTCCGATGGCCGGGCTGACCGGAGACAGGCTCAGAGGTTTGGTGGCCGAGGAGGGTCGAGCACCTCCTCTGCCGTGCCCCGGAGCGGAGCGCGCCCTGGATGCCGCCGTAGGGTCGGGAAGGCGGCACTGAACTGCCGGAGGGCATTTACCCACTCCTACAGCTCTGAGTTTTAAAGACTTTGGGCAAAAAAGACTGTTCCACCACCCCTCCCAGGCTGCTCTGGAGATTTTTGCTGAGCGTAACCTCCACCCTCTGGATCCCACAGTCCCCTTCTGTCTCTGCCTGTTAGAAAGATGCTCAGTACGGCAGCATTTGTAGGCTCAACCTTCTCCCAGTGTCTCCTTTAGATGCGTCACTTTGGAAAAACAACCGGCTGAGCTCCTGGGGGGGGGAATTTCTAAGACTGGGAGCGAAACAACTTACCAGACTTCAGGAGTTGGATGGGGGGTGTCTTCTGCAGGACAGCCTCAGGTAGGGTACGCAGCTTGCCTGGCACGGCGGGAGGTGGTCCCCTGACCCCCCCCATAAGCCGCGTATACTTGTAACACCCCCGCGCTGGCGGCAAATGGGTGAGTTGAACTCATTGAAATGGGCCCATCGAACTCACTGAAATGGGCCATTCAATGAACCCATCAAAATGGGCTTTGACACACCAGAGAGCTATTTTGGTGACCCTTAGCACACATCCTACGCTGCAGGAGGCTGAAACCACCGTTTTCTTTTAAGCCAAGATACGAAAGTGCCAGTCCGGGGAGCTGGAAGTTGGGAATGCTCTGGGTCTGATGAAACAGCTTCTTTTAGGAAAAGTATCTCGGGTCAAAAGGAGAGAGAGGAGGCGGTCAGAGCACCCCACTGATGGGCTGTCTCAGTCCCCGTGGGTGGCTTCTATCAGTTATCGTCAGCCATCCGTGTATAAAATCTTAAAACAAATCATAGCTGTAGTTGTAGTCGTCTTGAAATACTAAGCTACAAACTCAGAGCTCTAAGCACAACCTTTTTTCGTGTGATTTTGAATAAATGGAAACCAGTGGAAAACGGGGTTGGGAATGGAAATGGAAATCAGGTTTAGAAAAATCTTTATAATTATAGCAGCTTCACCGTTCAATTTTATTTTTTTTTTTTTTTTCCCCTGCGACAATCTTGCTCGGGTCTTCCGTGTCTGCAACCCACCGTGCTGCAGCGGTTGGCCAAAGAGAGCGGCCGCGCTGGTCACAAAACGTCTCTTCGGGCTGAAGAAATGCACCGGCGGTGAGACACCGTCCCCGCTAGAAGGAACTGCATCAGCACCGTCAGCGCCCGGCTCTGGTCGGTGCTGCGGTTCAGCGCAATTATGCAGTCGTCCACTCTGCAGGGAACAAAACAGACATTAAATATGGACTATGTTTGGTTTTTATCTTGTACAAAACCTCGTTGCTATGTTTAAAGCCGGTGAATCTAATAATTGTGCTTTTTTTTTTTTAATTTCTCAGCGTCTTCCCGCTCCCATCTGCATTCTCACGCTTCTGCCGCAGTCATTACATTAACAAAAAGCGGGGAACGACTCCTGTATAATAAAATTTTATCTGCAACCACGCCGTGCTGGGAAGACGGTAATTTAGTTAATTGAATTCCCTCTGAAATGGTACTGAATCAATATTCGGGCACGGCGCTGGCAGCACGTCGCTGGCGATGGAGCCTTGCATGTAACGCTCCCAGTCAAACCAGTATCTCGCGGCACCGACGGCGGGGATTTGAAATTGTAGCCCCAGGTTTGGAGGTGTACCTCTGAGAAGGCGTGTGACCCACCAGGCTATCAGCTGCTCTCTGCGTCTTGTCTGGACACGATTCGCAGCCCAGGCTGCGTAGTTTGGGAAAGGTTGGCCATCAGACCAGCAGGGAAATGGAAAAGTACCGAGGAGGGCGGCGCGGGCACAGCCCGGCGGGGAAGATGTTTGGCCTGGCGTGGGACCAAGGATCTGCCCTGTACCAGCGTAACACGTGCCGAGGAGGGATGCTCACTGAGGGAGCAGTTTTTTCATAGAATCATAGAATTGTCCAGGTTGGAAGGGACTTTTAAGATCATCGAGTCCAACTGTCAACCCAGCACTGCCAAACCCACCACTAACCCATGTCCCTCAGCACCACGTCTGCCCCTCTGTTAGATCCCTCCAGAGATGGCGACTCCACCACTGCCCTGGGCAGCCTCTTCCAGTGCTTGACAACCCTTTCCATGAAGAAATTTTCCCTAATACCCATCCTAAACCTCCCCTGGTGCAACTTGAGGCCGTTTCCTCTTGTCCTATCACCTGTTCCTTGAGAGACCGACCCCCCCCTCTCTACCCCCTCCTTTCAGGGAGCTGTAGAGAGGGAGAAGGTCTCCCCTCAGCCTCCTTTTCTCCAGAATTTTTTTGGAAGAGCAACATTTATGAGCTGGTGCTCATAATGAGCTCATGAGCTTCCTGGTTCTCCTACATAGGGACAGAAAGGATAAAATCCTGCTGGGCTTATTGGCATCCACTGTCTCGTTCTTCTAGGAATGAGTCTACATCCCTGTGGAACAGAGTGATCGGTCCTCATCAGTATCCGTAGCCAAACCACTCATCCCAGAGAAAAAATGACCTCTCGGAGGAGCCGGATCCCTAATCCCAAGCACACAACTTGCTGTCACCATGTGGAGCACTTCATTCAGTACAGGTTTGACCCCTGGACGATTTTAGAAACTCTCTGGGGAAGCAACCTGGAGGGTCAGAGAACACATTTTACAGCTAAATTCATCATAACCGCTCTGCTGAGCCCTCTGGGCTGCACATCCCTCTGGCAGAGCTGGGAGATCCAGCCTGTCGGAGGGTCTGGGTTGGTCCGAAATGGTGGACCTTGTGGTGGCCGGGTTGGGTGCAAGGTCTGGAGTGCTCCTCCACCACCAGGAGCGGGGCCGGAGAGCGGCCAAAGGGAAGAAACAAATGGAAAGGAGGAAAAAAAAAATATAAATAAACCAAATCTTCGCGTCTGGGGCTTGGATCAATGCAAGCAACGTAAATATTGGCTGAGACACCTTCCGCCCGCTGGCTCCTCTGCTGCGAGGGAATTACGCGCTGGCTGCAAAATGTCTTTCTTGAGCTGGTGCGGAGCCAACCCCGGGGCGACCGCTGGGCCAGAGCAAACACATTAGCGCAGGGGAAATGGCTGCAAGCCCTTTTGTTTGGGCTCCATCACTTTTCGGCGCCGCAAGTAGTTCTGCAACCGAGATTTGCAGGTCTCTGCTGTCTCAGCAGCCCACGGCACCACTTCAGGCTTCGCTGGGAAAACGGCCAGAGCTGCCGGTCCCATGGACGTTCCTCCAGGTTGTGGTCTTCTCGAGGGCTGAGCACCCCAACTTGGGCT
The DNA here is from genome assembly GCA_008711295.1 of Anarhynchus alexandrinus. Taxonomy (NCBI): domain Eukaryota; kingdom Metazoa; phylum Chordata; class Aves; order Charadriiformes; family Charadriidae; genus Anarhynchus; species Anarhynchus alexandrinus. The sequence continues at coordinate 1,050,549 of VUYV01000269.1, forward strand.
CTCCTCATCCGTCCTGTGCTCCAGTGCCAACCATCCTGGGGACCTCCGCTTTCCTGTCCATATTAGCCCTGCAGGCTGATGTTTAAAGGCCGTACTCCTTCCACTGACCTCCCTGTGAGGCCGTGTCTCCACCTGCCTTTGACCATACACCGGGGCTGCACTATATGTCCTTGATGCCGATCCCAGCTGCAGTATCTCACATGCTTTTTTCCTAAAGGGCCTTCACACCCTTCTGCAAGGATGACACGTAGCCTACAGCTCCCCAGGAGATCACTGCACTGGTATTTAGAACGTTTTCCATTTTTGGTGAAGACCCAAATCAACATCCCATTGTTCCCAGGAAGCCGTTCCCATCACTTCAGGAGAAATGACTTATTTTCAGGTTGATCTTAGGCACTTTGGAGCCTTTAGACCCCGTTGGGTCTTCACCAGCACTGATGGTCCTGGGGCTGGTTTGGTAGGACCGAGATACCAGACAAGACAGTGCCAACCAGCCTGGCCAGAGTGGTCTGGCTGTTGCTATCCTCTCCCCCCAGCCCTGTCCCCACACAGGGAACACCATACCCAGGAGCTGCCTCCTTGGGAGCACGGAGGAGGGCCGAGGGCAAAGTCCCATGTAAGCTGTGGAGCAAGCAGTGGAGAACCTGAAGACGAGTTGGAGAGGGTAAGGAGCACCTTTACGTTGGCCGGTTTGGCAGTGCGTGGGAACTGCTAGCCACCACCTGACCTCCACCACAGCTTCACAGGCTGCAAAGAAGCTGCTTCAGTTCAGGATTCAGAGAAGGATGCAACCAACTGGTGGCAAGGTTCTGCCGAGCGGCGGGTCCTGCGGTCCCTGCCCTGACTGCTCCATCACCCCAGCAGCAGCAGCTCAGCTCCCCTCGTTTCTAGAGGACCTTAGGGAGGTATCTCCAAGTGAGGACCCATCCACCCCTCCTTGCAGGCTCACAAACCACTCTGGGTGGACGGCTGAGCCGCTGAGGCCCCCAGACTCAGAGGAATGGGGGAAACTGGGGGAGGAACGACTGCTGCTCCCGAACGCCGTGCGCTGCTGCTGGAGGCGGAGATGCCAGAGCTGCTGCTCTTACCACGTGCAAGCTTAAAACCGGGCAGAAATCCCCTTCCCAGCCTTGATGTCCCAGTACCAAAAGCATGTCAGCACCCACAACTCCCCTTAAGAGCTGCCCCAACATGGGTACCCCCCTTTGCTCCACCACCAGGTCCTCACCAGAGCCACGTAGCGGCGGTGGATGAGTCCCACGGGGCCTGACCTGCTCACCTCTTCGCCAAAATGTTCTTCCTTCACAAAGCCTCTCAAGTACACGCAGGGACAGGGCCATGGGTGGCATCTCCGTGGACCACGAGGCGATGGAGGGCAGCCTTGCCCTGGGAATTTCATGCCTCGTTTTTGCAGTGGAGTCAGCAAAGGGTTAAAGCCCCCCCCGCCCCCGACTTTTTGCGAGGAGGAATATCTGATCCCAAGGCACAGCCAGCCACAAGCCCCCCTTGACCTGCCCCCAGGAGGTCACCCGCCGACCACCCGTGCCCCTCCAAGCCCAGTCTGCCACTGGGAGACCCTCACTGAGGCTCAGGCTGGAACCAGCCTAGAAGAAGACAACCTGTGTTTTCACAAGCGGGTGGCCGGGGTGCAGACGGCGCAGGGCTGCGCGTCGGCAGGCAGCGAGCCCACCCCAAGCCACCCGCGTGTCCCCGGTGCGTCCCTCGTGCGGGGTAACCCTCAGTGGGTTACCAGGGGAGCTCAGCTCTGAGCAGATGACCACGGAGGTGGGTATCTAGCCGGGAAGCCTGGCGTGGCACCACCTTCACCCAGCTTTGGACACCCGCGGCAGCCGCCGTCCCATGCCGGAGCCGCCGTCCCATGCCGGAGCCCGGCTCGTTCCCAGGGCTCGTTACCAGGAGCTCGTGTGTTTGGTTGCAAACAGAGGCGGGAGCGGGAGCCAGGCGCTCGTGTTTGTGTGCCTGCGGTTGCTCAGGCAACTCGGGGCCAGCCGAGGAGCTGCCAAAAAACCATCGGCGGCCAAGGCCGAGCCCACGGCACGCCGGCCCGCCCGGCCTCCCAGCGGGGCGAGCGGGCAGAGGGGAATGGCGCTGCTCGGTGCCGCTCGGCGCCGCTCAACACAACCAGACCCGGAGGGGGGGGCGTCAGTGCGGAGGGGGTTTTATTGCAGAGCCGGGATACAGCGCGGGTCTGCAGCATCCTTTGGTTCGGGCTTCACCGAGGCAGCAGGAGGCCACGGGGGTTGAGGTCGGAGGCCGTTGCCGACGGCCGGGCAACACCAAGCTCTCCCGGGGCTGTGCCGGGAGCATCCCGGCGGCACCGGCACTAACGGCACCGCAGGGTCTGAGCATCCTGCGGCACCGGGCAAGCGGCAAAGCCGGGCATCCCCGTGGTGAGGGCACCGGTGGGGAAGGAAGGAGGTGGCGGTGGTGTAACTGGTGCGGGGTTAAGGCAGGTCCCCGGGGAGGACGGGCTGCGGTCCCCGGTGGGACTGGCAGGGAGGGTGCCCCGAAAACCGGGGCTGAGGTAGGGAGGGTTTGGGTGCCAGCGGGGCAGGGGAGCCCTGAGGAGCAGTGCTGTTAGTACGGGGGGTGCTGCCGGTGGCGAGGGNCGGGCGGCCGACATCCCGCCAGCCTGGGGCTGGCCCCAGCGCAGCCCCCACGTCACACGGGCATGTCCCACGGCCGGGGTGAGCGCCGGCCCCGCGGCCGACGCGCAGGGACCGGGGCGGCGGGCGCCACGGGCACCCGTCCCTACTTTTTCACTTTGGCGTCGTAGGTGCCCGCGTTCTTGTAGGCACTGACGTAGCCGCTGGTGTCCACGATGTTCTCCCGCCCGCTCTTGCCCTTGCCCTTGCCGCTCTCGTCGAAGCGCTCCTTGTGGGACCCCGTGTACTTGGAGGTGTCCGTCAGCCTCTCCACGGCCCCCACCGTCTTGGCTTTCTGCCGCGGGGAGACAGGCGATGGGAGTCAGGAACACGCCCCATCCCCTTCCTCCCTCGCCCCACGCAAGCCCCACACACCCACTGCGGACCCTGCTGCGCCCCGGGGACCCGCGCAACCCCCAGCACACCCCAGGGTGCCCCAGAAAGTGTTTGCGCTGCCGGCAGAGCTCCGTCCTCCCGTCCCGACCACCCCTCCCGCTCCCCGCAGCCGAGGGGCTCTTCACTCACCGTGACGCCCACGTTGATGGGCTCCTTCCCTGCCACCAGCTGGCAGATGGCCTCGTACGCCTCCTCTTTGCTCTTGTCCTTAAACCTCTTGGGGGCCAGCTCCTCCAGCGCCTTCTTGAACTCCTCGTAGTTGATGACACGGGCTGTCTTCCCTCTGCAAGCGCAAAATCCGGGCTGCCGTAAGCACGTCCTCAGGTTGTGCCTCCGAACGGGGCTGCAGCGGGATGAGCCACAGCAGGGACACCCCCTCGGCTTCAGGGACACCCCCCCCCGGCTTCGTCCTCCGTGAGCCCCTCGCCCACCTCCGAAACGCGGCTCCGGCCAGCGCAGCGCCGGCCGGAACGGGTCAGGGCGGGCGCAGGCGGTGCTGAGCTCCAGCAGCTTTTCAGCCACGTGCTGTTAAAGCCCTCGATGCTAAAAACCTCACGGTGGTGTCCCGGGACGCGGGTGCTGGTGGCAGGAGGGGACGCGCATCCATTCCCAGTGCTCCCAGCCTGCCTGGGATGACCCTCTGTCCCCCGGCAGGCACCAGTCCTTCTCGGGGCAAATTGGGAAGGACGTGCACAGAGCTTCTCTCCCACCTCATCCTCATCTCTGGGGCAGCACTGCGACCCACCCTCCTACGCGCCGAAAACCTGTGGGTGCTCAGCACCTCCTGGCCCCACCAGGGCAGAAGGGGATGCCCGGACAGAGGGCGCAGAGGGAGCAGGTACCCATCCTTCCTCCTGCACCCCAGTGCAGAGCATCAGGTGTCAACACATCTTCGGGGACCCCAAAATCAGCCCCCCAGGTGCCTTCTAGCCCTTCCGCTGCCCCTGCGTCCTCTGAGGAGCGAGGACCAGCGTCCTCGCCAAGGTGAGGGCTGGCCAAACCCAGGGATGGGCTGTGCCACGCCACGCAGGACACCCCTGAGCACCTTCCTCCGCTCCCGGCGGCACCTTCTCGTGAGATGGGTGTGCAGAACCGGCCAGACCCACCTCGACGCCTGGGAGAGGAGTGAGGGCACAGCCTCTGCCCCAAAATCTGAGCCTCCCACCCCCCGGGTTTGGATTAATGTATTATCGGGTCTTGCAAAAGCGGCCACGCAGACTCCCTGAAGGCAGGACGCCGCGGGGCAGCGCCCGCTGCTCCATGATGGAGGGACCACGGATGGCCTGGGCACGCAGCTGGGCTACCACACCTCCCCGGGGACCACCGCAGCCGAGCACCGCCATTCTGCCCGCACCAACCTCCGAGTGGCCGGAGGAACCCAAAAAGCCGAGTCACTTACTTCACCTTGGAGAAGACAATGTCCACGTCGGTGCCGGTGACGCTTTTGCCGTCAGTGACTTTGCAGTCTTTGCACAGCTTTGCCCAGTTCTTCCCGTTCATCTCTTGCCCCGTAGCCTTGGTGTCGCCGTAGATGGCGAATTTGCGGAAGCTCTCTTCCAGGGATGCCATCTCAGCGTTCCCGGCCATGGGGCTGCAGGACAGGGGGAGGGGGGGGGGGCAGAGGGCCCCGTTAATGCCCGGGCTCTGGCTGGCAGCACCGGCAGAGCTCTGCCGCTCCGCGCTCAGCTCCGGCGCGGGCAGGAGGAGAAGGGCTGGCGAGGGCAGGGGGACTGCGGCAGGAGCGCGGCGTTGGCACCGCCTGCACGCGTGGGGGTGAGGGCCGGCGGCAGCCTCGGACAAGAGCCGAGGCCGAGAGCCAAGACGTGTTTTGGGGGATGGAGGCTCCCGATTGAGAGCCGTCAGCAGCGAGGCTGTCGGCTCCCGGGGCCGGCGAGGAGTGAGCGCATCAGCCCTGCCCCGCGGGAGCAACTCTCCGGGAATGACGCAATGCGGCCGCCTTCCTCCTGCTCGCCCATGATGAGAAACAGCACCGCCGCCTGCCCTGCCTCCAGCCCCACCTCTCCCCTGCCCGCTGCTGCCTCTGCCAACGGCCGCGTCCCACTGCGTGGAGCTGGGCCGAACACAGTGCCCCACAGCCAGCGGCACCGGGGTGCCTAGGAAGCCTCTCCACCACGCCATGAAGTCCCTCCACCACCCCAGGAAGCCCCTCCATCAACCCAGGAAGCCTCTCCACGACCCCACGAGGCCCCTCCATCACTGCACGAGGCCTCTCCACCTGCCCATGAAGCCTCTCCATCCCACCAGAAAGCCCCTCCATCTACCCAGAAAGCCGCCATGACCCCACAAGGCCACTCCACCACCCCAGGAAGCCCCTCCACCACCCCACAAGGCTACTCCATCACCGCACGAGGCCCCTCCATCACCGCACGAGGCCCCTCCACCAGCCCAGGAAGCCACCATGACCCCACAAGGCCACACCATGACCCCACAAGGCCACTCAACCAACCCATGTGGCCACTCCACCACCCCGCAAGGCTACTCCATCACCGCACGAGGCTCCTCCATCACTACACGAGGCCCCTCCATCACTACACGAGGCCCCTCCACCAGCCCAGGAAGCCTCTCCACTACCCCAGAAAGCCCCTCCATCAACCCAGAAAGCCACCATGACCCCACGAGGCCCCTCCACCACTCCACGAGGCCCCTCTACCACCCCAAGAGCCATCTCCACCACCCCAAGAGCCTTCTCCACCACCCCAGAAAGCTCCTCCATCAACCCAGAAAGCCTCTCCACCACCCCACAAGGCCACTCCACCACCCACCAGGCCACTCCACCATCCTAGGAAGCCCGTCCACCACCCCACAAGGCCACTCCACCACCCCAGGAAGCCCCTCTATCCTCCCAGGAAGCCCCTCCATCCCCCCAGGAAGCCCCTCCACCACCCCAGGAAGCCCCTCCATCACCCCGCGAGACCCCTCCACAACCCCACGAGACCCCTCCATCACCCCATGAGGCCACAGCGCCCACAGCGCCTCGACCGGGACAGGGTGCATCGGTACCACAAGGTGCAGAGCGGGTACCCCGCCCGGTGCCCGGTGCCCCCCCCCACCCCCCACCCCGAGAGCGGGACCGAAGGAGCGGCGGGTTCGGATGCTGCCGCCATCGGCCTTCGCGTTGCCTGGCAACCGTCGCTAGGGAGGAGCGGCGTTGCCTGGCGACCGTCGCTAAGGAGGAGCGGCGGAGCGGGGATGCCGCTGGTCCCCGCCTGTCCCCGGGCTCCCTCGGGGGGGGGGTGGGGGG
>VUYV01000269.1:1057098-1084785 GCA_008711295.1 Anarhynchus alexandrinus
CCCCCACCCCACGAGGCCCCTCCACCACCCCACAAGGTCTTTCCTCCACCCCAGGAAGCCCCATCACCACCCCACGAGGCCCCTTCATCACCCCATGAAGCCTCTCCACCACCAGGAAGCCCTTCCGCACCCCCCGCGAAGCCCCTTCACCACCCCACTAGACCCCTCCACCACCCCACGAAGCCCCTCCATCACCCCACAAAGCCCCTCCACCACCTCACGAGGCTCCACCGGCACCCCACAAGGTCCCTCCATCGCCCCACAAGGTCCCACCACCACCTCACGAGGTCTTTTCTCTGCCCCACGAAGACCCTCCACCACCAGGAAGCCCCACTACCACCCCACAAAAGCCCCTCCATCACCCCACAAAGCCCCTCCACCACCCCATGAAGCCTCTCCACCAGCCCACAAAGCCCCATCATCACCCCACAAGGTCTTTCCTCCATCCCACAAAGCCCCTCCACCTCCCCAGGAAGCCCCTCCACCACCAGAAAGCCCCTCCACCACCCCATGACACCTCTTCACCACCAGGAAGCCCCGCCACCACCCCACGAGACCCCTCCATCACCCCACAAAGCCCCTCCACCAGCCCCAAAGGCCCTACTGGCACTCCACAAGGTCCCTCCACCACCCCACAAGGCCCCACCATCACCCCACAAGGTCTTTCCTCCACCCCACAAGGCACCTCCATCACCCCAAAAGTTTCCTCTACCACCCTGCCCCTTCAGGCTCCCCCCTGTGCTCTGGCCCGCAGCCCTGTCCCCTGCCCCACATGGCCAGCGTGCCCCTCCATAGAGGAACCGTCCCCTCTCGGTGGGTGACACCATGGACCAAAGGCCACTGCCCAGGCCATGGGGACAAATGCCAACTGTCCTGGCATGCCAGGCAGCGTGGCGAGTGCCTGTCCCCTCTGCACGGCTCGGTGGGACACCCTTGGAGCACTCCTGGGAGCAGCCATGCCACATGCCAGCGCTGCCCATCGTGGCTGCTGGTTTCCCTCACCAGGAACCCGACCACACACGGGGCTCCTGGTGGGTGCTGAAGCAACGCCCAAATATTGTGGTTGCCATGGGAGTCCCGACACAACCCACATCACTTACTCACGGCCCCACCTCAGCTCTTTGCCCGGAGCCCGCTCCGACCTGGGCGCTCCCTGGGCACTCCCCGTCCTCCCGCACGGCCACCCGCTACAACACAGGTGGCCTTTGGCACCCTGCGGGCTTTGTGCCATGGTCCCTGTGCAGAGGGGCTGCAGGGCAGGGACAAATATGTCCCCATGGCGGAGCTGCCCCCAGGGGTATAAGCTCTGCTCTTGCACCCAGAGCTCTTTGCTTTGGGGTATGGCCCCCCTGTGACAATCACCCCTTCTTGGCCAAGGGGTACATGTCCTCTGCTGGGACCTTGCTGCCAACTCTTGACTGGACAAAGCCCTGAGCCACCATGCTGAGCCTGGCTTGGTGCAGGGTCTGGAGACCTCCAGAGGTGACCAGTAGCCAACTCTGCGAGTCTGCAATTTGGGATCGCTACCTTTAGCTCCCACCAGGGCTGGTGTCAGTGGCCGCAGGCATGCCATGGCACCTGGCCGCTGTGGGTGGCCCCAGACGGTCACAGCCGCATGAAGGACCCCACTGTGTCATGTCCCCCAACCAGCCTTGTGACCCCTCCATCAGCAGGAGCTGCTGTTTCACAGCCCAGCTGGAGGCAGGGTGGCAACCCATGGCTGCCGGGTGGCAAGGACATCCTGGAGGGGACAGCCAAGGGCGGGCAGGACAGGTGTGGAGGGCTCATCTAAGTAGGGCTGGACCAGTCTGATGCTAGAGTCTGGGCACACCTGACCAACATCTGGCTTGTCCTGGTAGAGCTCAGACACAGCCAGAGAACCTGAGCGCCGCACGGAGGAGGTGGCACCAGGAGGACTCTGTCCTGACCACGCATGCTTCCAGCTCTTCATAAAATATAACAGCAGGTCCCAAAGTGCAGAGGCTCAGAGGTTACAGTGGGAATTTAAACCAGCCTCCACTGAGGCCAGCCAGGACCTGGGGCTGTCGTCCCACCCTGCAGAAAGCGGGGAAGAGCTGTTCGCCAGCTCTCAGCTTTAAGGAGAGGGCAATAACTGGGGCTGCCATAACGAGGAGGGTGGTTAAGTCGTGCTGAAGATACAGCCTTGTCCTGAGCTTGCCCTGCAACTCCCCACCGAAGCTGGTGTCTTGGGCTCTGCTCCCAGCTGACAGCTCCACAGAGGAACCCGGGTACCGCCGGTTGGAGCATCCAGCCCGCGGCAGCTCCGGCAGGGCTTGGCAGCAGCAGGCAGGACAAGAGCCCAGGTTCACCAAGCTGGAGTTGGGCACATCGGCAGCTCTTCTGCCGGAGCTCCAGCCCATCCCGGGGGCTGCAGAGCCCCAAGAGGCGGCAGGCGGCACACGGGGAGAGCCGGGCGAGCGGCGGGCACCAAGCCAGGGCTGGCGAGTTGCCCCACGGGGTCAGGTTGAGCAGGTCAGGTTTCGGTTCCTAAGGGCTGGGGTTTGTTGTGCATTTGTTGTCACCATGACAGCCCTGTTGGGATGGAGCACGGTCCTTGGCCGGCTCCCGCTGTTCCTCATGCAGCCCGGAAAAGGAAGCCCGGGAGGAGGCTGTGACTTGGTCCGGAGCCCGTGGCACGGGCAGGAGCGGAGGACGAGGTTGCACAGGTCCTGTGATGTGGTGGAGGAGCACGGACACGGCTCAGTGCTCAGCTCCCCGGGGACCTTTCCCTTCTTGCGATTGCCAATAAAGGTCAGGATGTTCCCAGGCTGTCTCCTGCCTTGGGGAGCTTAACGAGCAGCAAAACTCCAGCGCTTTCCTGGGATACACAGGCTCACAGCTCAGTGTCACCGAGACGTGGCTTCGGATGCTGGGCTTGTCCCTGTAAGGACCGTGCCGGTCTCCCTACCTTCACACAGAGTCCTGGAGTGCTGTGAGCGCTCTGGGGTGCAGCTCGGAGCTTGCACAAGAGCAGAAGCCCAACCCCGCAGCGCCCTCCGTGCTCACCCTCCGTCCTCTTTGCCTCTCGCCTCCCCCGGGGCCGGGCACCGCAGGCTCCCCGGAGTCATCCTGTTTCAGGAATGAGTCGCTGGCTCGGCGTCATCTGGGGTGGGATGAGGTTATGAGGGAAGGCTGCTTCTCTAGCACAAGTTGCTACAAAACAGAGGGAAGTGTTTCGGAGGTTGTGCAATATGTATACGGTAACCCCAGCAACAGCGTGTCCACAAGGCATTAACGGGGCTTAGCGGCGGCTGATGAGCGGCAGCGATGGCGGCGTGCGTGTGTGCAGCAGCGTGCAGAGCCGAGGGAGAGCGGCCGTGGGCACTGGGGTCCCGGCAGCGACGATGCACACAGCACAGGGCAGAGAGGAGGGGGAAAATGCACCCCCCTCCTCTGGCAGGAGTTTCCTTCTCCCCCCCCACCCCGCAATTCAAGGCAGCTCCTAGAGATGCTCTCAGGACGTGCGGAAAGCAGAGCCCGGGAACAGACTCCCCCAAAAAAAACATTTCCCAAAGGAAGGTCCCCTCGACTTCAAAGGGAAAATGAAGAAGCTTGAGTCACTCCTGAAGATGAAAGCGAGCAGGGCGTATGTCCCATGCCAAGGCTGAGACAGGAACGCGCTGCGAGGCCTGGCACAGCCGCTGGCGAGCGGCCAGGGACCGGGATTTACAATTTCAGAGGGCTTCGTAAAGCTGTCACCATCCTGCAAATGCATGGCTTGTTCCTGATAAAACAACCGCAGCGGCTCGTGGTGGGAACGGCCAGTCCAGGGCGCTGCGTCCTGCTGATGGGAGACTCCGTGCCTTGGCACAAAACCTTTTATTTAGTGCTGGAGAAGGTTCTGGGGACGCCAGACCTCGATGTCACTGCACCAATGGGGACCTGAAGGCACCAGAAGTTCTGCTGTCACCTTACCCAGCTCTCTGATGGTCTTGGGCTGTGGCGAGGGCTTACCTCGCGGTCACTGCTGTCCTCTGGCAGCACAAACGCCCTCGGCACCTCAACCTGCAGGGTATCAGCGTTAGGGGCCCAAAAAGGACAGAAATGAGGTGGGGAAGGAGTGAGCCTGGGCTGTGCCTGCCCCTGCTGTGACCATCCTGCAAAGGTGCCGGCTCGCTCCCATGGGAAACTTCCACGAATTTGTGGGACACCGCACATAGCACCCAAAGCCGGGGTCCTGCGGGCACGTGTAGATTGAAACATGGCGTCTGCAGAAGACCCTCTTGGCATGAAGCGGCTCAGGTGAGACGCTCAACTGCACTTGTGACAGTTCACCCCTGCTGGGAACTGCTCTGGGGCAGACCGTGGTTCTCCCAGGAGCTAAAACCATCTCAGCCTCACCAGTTTCACTCTTAGGTGCCCAAAATGCATCTTCAACAGTCCTCCTTTAACGTGGTCGTGGTGAAAACACAAAACCCAGCCAAAATCAAACACCACGTGGCACACACGATCCCGCCTGCCGCCCGTGAGGTTCAGGAGATCGGAGTCCAACGCTGGCAGCTGGTCCTGCTGGTGCCTGGCTCTGCGCTCAGCATCCAGCTGCCCCCAGGCGCAGACAAGGCACCGCACGTTTTGCAGCCTTGATTTATTCTGCCTCCTCCAGCACTCGATGTAGTGGAAAAAATATTCCACGTCTCAGCTGAAGACAGCAGAAGGATGTCTTCCCCGCCTCCCAAATCGGAACCTGCCACCTCGGGACATGCCAGACCCTTTTTTTCCCTGGATATATGATAGATTGGGAAACTTGGTTCTACTGACCCCAAAGGGTGCAGCAGCCGTCCTGCAGCGTGGTGCACAGCCGGACCGGCCTCTTCCCTGTGGGGCTCACCCTGCCGCAGCACAGAGGCCAGGCTGGAGTTACATACCTCCTGGAGAAGGTGGTCTGCTCCCTACCCCTCAGGGAAGGCAGTCCCATCTAACATCCACAGAGACCTCCGGAGAGGGGACCACTGTCACTGTTCACGTGCTAAGCCCAGCTGGGACATCAGAGCTGCAGGGAAAAACGGGGCAGATAAATTGAACAATGGCAAAAAAGGAGGAAACGATTTAGCAAAGGGCATAGAAAATTTTATTGTGGACAGAGCTACTAAAGAGCTCCATACATGACTTTGGGACTGGTTCTGCGTGGACAAAGGGTAAGAAAACACATGAGGTCTGCTCAGGGGCACTTGCTGGAGAGAAATTACCAATGCCTTCTGGGTGGAGGGACAGCTGGCCTTTGAAAACCCCGAGTCCAGCATCCCTGCAGGGTGTAGTTCTTTTGGATGACAGCAGACGTGAGGAGAAACACGTGGGAGGATTTTGCCTAACTGGGCTCCATCAGTGAGCAGATGGCCTGGTCTCTGCAGACAGGCAGTGTCATGTCTGCCGGTCCACAAGGGTTGGTCCCACACACACTTGCTTTTCCAAAGGGTCACACCACCCTGCTCACAGCAGCAAGGGAAGCTGCGAGGACACCGTAGGCAAACCCTTCCTGCAAATTTAGACATAATGACTTCAACAGCTACATGAGAGTTTGCTTTTGCTGATCACGTTAATTCAATGAAGACTCCAGGCTCCTCATCCAAGCTCTTTCAGGAGACAAAAACCAGACACGGATGGGAAGACACCCTTTAAAGAAGCCTGGGGTCAGCGACCGTATCTACGCTGCCTTGCCAGAATTCCCCAAGGATGGTCCCAGGGAGCGCTCAGCCTGGATGGTCCTGCCTCTGAGCCACACTCACCCCATAAACCCTTCAGCAAAGGGAGGGCTCCCCTGCTGCAGCATCCTGCAAGGATCCTGTGTTTCCAGAAGCAGCCGCGGCAGTTTGCCATCTCCTCAAAGACAAGCACTACTTGAAACGTCCACTGCACCAGCGCCATGCAGCATGGCATTGGCCAGGTGATGGTGCTGGGGTGCTTCCTGAGGGAGCTGGGCCAGCTGCTGGCATTCAGGGGTGCTCCTGGAATGGGTTAAGGCTTCCATCATACAGCAGGCACCTTCTTGCCTCTCTCTGCTGAAGGAAAACTGCCTGGGCCTAAAGGTCCAGGAGAAGACAACTTTACACGAACCTCAGAGCAGTGCAGAAACCAGTTGGGAGCACTGGGGTGACGGGCAACAGCCGCACTGGGAAGTGCGTACCTCAAAGCTGGAAGTCCAGCCTGCCTGTCCCATGTTGGCTGTGCCCAAAGAACATTTGTCCCCAGATATCCTGTCCTGCTGTGAACCATTTCTGAGGAACGCTCGCAAGACTGAGCTAGGCGAGGGGAGGAACAGCTTAGCTCGACTCACATAGCACCCCACTTCGTATTGTCCTTCCCTAATCTGCACCCACCGTAGATTGGAGAACAGGTTCTTCATGGTTTCCATGCATCAGAACATTTGGTAGGGTGATAAAAGACGTCCCAGGCTTCCTCGTCTCTGCTGGTGCACCTATGCACCCACGACAGCAGCGTGCAGCGCCAGCGGCCTGTCTAGAAATGGCTCAAGGCACCGGCCGTGCCGGCGAGGCGGGGACTGTGCAGGTGACAAATTGCATCAGGCACATCCATGCCGGTGGCAAAGCCCATCGGGATGCGTAGCTGCTATCCCCGGATCTGAGGTTAACTGGCTGCTAGGCAGATCGGGGCTTGCTGGCAGCTCCGGCCTCAGCGTTCTGCCAGGAATTTGGAATGGGGCACGCCGCCTGGGGAAGCCAAGAGGGCAGGGAAAGCCGAGGCGCTGTAGCTCGGCAGCCCAGACAGCTCTCTGCTTCTCACCACCAGCACAAGGTGCTGTGACTCGAGGCACTGGCTACGCGCCCCGGTGCCTGCTGCGGGATTTTTCTGCAACACAGAGACTGCAGGTTTGGCTGTGGACTAATGCGGGTCTGACAGCCCAGGAAACGGAAAGGTTTCAGGACCTGCTGCGTCTCAGTTTCTGGTGGGAAAGCTGCACCCCAGGCTGCTGGGAAGGTGGAGCAGGACAAACTACGCTGCCTTGCAGAGCATGTGCTGGTGAACTCGGCTTGTGGGAGCACAGTGGGAAGCGGTAGAGGGACAGGGCAATCCTGAGGCTACTCCCTGAGCACCTGCTGAAGCCCCTGCGCATCATCCAAAGACTGACAGGGTGTAGGAAGATGGGAAATTTAGTTTTCAGGGTGTAGCGAACAGCGGAGATGCAGCCTTGTTCTTCCCCATGCACTCTCCCAGAAATTTACTGCAGTAGTGTGCAGAGGGCCAGGCGGGTACAGCCCCTTCCTATGGAAAGCACTCGAGCTCTCTCTAGCAATGTGCCTACCTCAGGTTTGCCACCCTATTGCCTCCTGCCTTTGGTCGCGCATGAGAAATGCCTCACTGCAGCCTGAAGACAAGCAGAGCGCAGCGATGAGTCCCTCAGCACTCTACAGAGTACTAATGGTACTTAACCAGTTGGAGCCCTCAGCACATCCCTACCAGGGGGCTGTTCCCCCTTGACAAGGAGAGTGGAACTGGGCTTGGGGGCACTCCCAGCTTAGGAAGAGGCAGCAGCCAGAAACAATGATGCAGCGGGGTTTTTACTGCCTCTCAGCTAGTTCTGCTGGGAGATGGACAGCATCAGGTAAAGGGACACTGCTACCTCCAGGGAAAAAGACGAGTCACTGGAGTCAAGATTGTTGAACAGCAACATCCAAATAGAAAGAGAACCTCCTGCCGTGTCCCCAAAGGCTATGGCTTTGGAAAGCTAACTAGGCCACTGTGGTGTTTGTCCTTATGTCCTTAAAGCATGGATCATGTCTGCCCACGTGCTGCTTGCTGGTGCATTTTCTGTGGTGTGGCTCGGATGTGCTCTCACTGGGCTGGGGCTGAGGGACATGAGGTTCTCCGCTGCTCTTACTTACAAACACGGCAGGAATCTTAGAAAAAAGTTCCAGGTCCCGTTCCACGTGTCTGTCTTGCAGGCAGCTTTTCCTTTTTACCTTGTGCCCAGAATACAGATTCTTCTTCCTGTCACCTCTGGGATTGTCTGTGGACAAGGGACAGTGTTGAGAGTTGCTCGAGTTATTCTTAAGAGGCCTCTGAAGGGCCGTGCTCCCAAGGCGAGTCTGAGCCACAGGAATCTCATCCATGGACTCAGCGGACTCTGAGTGATAGTCAGCTGGGGGTCCCGCCGCCTGGATGAGGCCGATGCTGCTGGGGGGCACAGCAGCTCTCAGAGGAAAAGCCGGCGCTAAGAGGCGAAGGCTGTGGGAAGATGAGGTGGCAACAGCCGCGGCTGGGAACTCTAGAGATGGAAAGAAAGGGAGAAGAAAGCTTCAGGAGAGAGGGAGAGAGAGAGGGAGAGATCCCTGAGCTCTACAGAGACGTCAACAAGCCCAGGAACTCTGACATGGCTGATCCACCGGTGTTAAAGAAAATCATACACAAATTTATGCAAAATTAGATATGAAAATGCATAGAATTCTACAGTCAGCACTGTACTCAAGTCTGATCATTTTAGAGTATCTCCAAGCACTCAGAAGCACTCATTTTCCCTTTTTAGGCAAGTTAACTTTCTGTCAGTGCAAAGTTTTCATGACACACTTCATTTCCACGTGCCAGCAACCAGAAACCCAGTCCAGAAGCAGAGAAGCTGACTGGTGCACTCTCACCTGACTGGGGATCTGGGAAAGAGGGCCAAGGTCTCGCGTGTGTTTTAGATCTGCTGTCCGTTGCTGAGGAAGAAGCTTTATGAGTCTTCTTTCTTCTTTTTTTCTGTTGCTGCGAAAGCAAGAGGTCCAAGAGAAGGGAAGTCACTTCATCAGCCCAAAGTAATGACACACTTTTTTTAATTCCTACCTCTTTTTAATTCATCCCATTTTTAATAATGAGCATTAGGTATGACAAAAGACCAAGAACATTTTATAGTTTAAGGCTGAGTTACTATAAAGCAATGATAGAGAACAGGTATTTAATGAACACACACATACTGCATACAGCGATTCTCTGTGTGTAGGTAGCCTTAAGCTGTTGTCTCAACAGCCGGAGGATGTATGAGAGACTGGTAGTCAAACTAGAAGAGGGGACCAAAAGTCACAAAGCACAGGACATCCCAAGAGAAAGATAGCTCTTGTCCAAAATACAATTATAGTTGAAAAGGCATTTTTCTTATCATCTACATGACAAGACTTTGATTAATAAGCTTGGTGGAAAGGGGGAGAGCACCACCACCTGCCATTTGAGCAAGGGGGGAGAGCATCTTGACGTAGGTACATGAATATCAAGAGCACAGAAAACTTGACTTTGGACAGCTGTTTTCACACACTCGAGCTTCATATCCACACACACCATCTTTTCCTGGGCAGATGCTTTAACAACCATATTTGAACGCATAAACTGTTGGATTTTGCTCTACAGAAACATGCAGAGCTTGTTACATCAACAAAGTAGTATAGATACAGTCACTGAACTCCACCGCAGCAGCAAGATTTTGCATTACAGCTGAGCTGCAAGCTTACGAAGGAACTGCAGAATATATCCGACCGCATGTGTGAGCTGAGACAGGAGAGTATCACTTGGATGCAGTGACTGCAGGGCACAGCCGTACCCGCAGGTACATGCTGAGGACAGGGAGAGCATGTGTTCGAAAGAGGCAACCACAGTCTGCCCTAGCGTGAGCGTGCACCCGCGCAGCCTGCTGAACCGTCAGCTGCAGAGGTCACGGTACGGAGCAAGTCTCCTGCTTACCTGAGAAGGGACCGCAAAGCGAAGAGATGGGAGGTCAGGAGAGGAGCTCTGCTCGGGGTCAGCTTCATCATTGTGGACGTAGAGCTTTGAAAAGCTGAAACACACGGCAGATATACAAGATGCTTTCCTGAGACACGACTTTGATGCCCACTTTGCTGGCACATACACATCAGCCCGACCCGAAGTGTCCCTCGCCTTGCGCAGCATTCCCAGCAAAACTGCAGGGTAACTTTTCCTGCGCAACTGTGCAAAATATGAAGGGTTTCCTCTCCTTTCCCCAGGGACGTGAGTTAATAGGCAAGGATTAATTAAGAGACAAGGATGGTGTTTTCCCATGAGTGCTTGCCTGTGTTATAAACCTTGCTGTTGTGATTCATCTCTTGACAACCTGAAATCATATAACTATAACAAGCTCAATATAGGAATTACAAGAGAAATCAGGCAGCTTTAAAGTAATTTTAACATAAAACAGCCTAAACAGAGCATTCTAGGAAAGATATTTTCCCAGGGGAGAGGAGGCAAGTACTCCTGCAGGTATTTACCATCCTGAAACTCAAAAGATTTCACCATGCCTTGGCCAAAACATTGGCGCTTCCTATCCTCCTAAGTGCTTTTGTCTTAGGGTCCATCGGTGAATTTGGGGACAATTTCCCATTCACCGTACACGCTGCTGGGAGACTCCTACTCACCCTTTTCCTGAAGTTACTGTTGAGAATTCCTCTACTTGAATACCAGGGTCTGTATAGCCAGGGTTACCTGAAAAAAAGTCTGCTTCCTGAAAAACAGTAATAATAATAAAAAAGAATTAACATTTTCAGACCAATATGGACACAGAGTAGAGAAGAGGGATTTTCACTACAGAGATGTCTTCTTCCTCCCTCCTCAGCCACATGCCAGACATTTTCTGTCCTTACATCTAGCACAGCCAAAACTCAGCAGGAGTCTGCTGCTTAAGAAGATGGAAAACCAAGACTGAGACAATTAGAAGTCCCTGATTCATTCATTTAGTCCAGCCAGTATTTCACGTGACTCCAAATCAAATCAGAGCACGCTTACAGAGACCAGCTTAATCATTTCTTGGGACCAGATTCAAAATATCACTTAAAGCCTCCATTAGTTATACAGTTCAATCATAGGAGTTAAGCAGTGAAGGCAAAAAACTCCTTTTAAATGCAAAATGGAGGTGATGAAAATGAAAGCATGCAACACAGGAAAAAACATAAAGCATTTTCTGTTTCTTGTGTGAATCCCGTATGATTAATAACAGCTGGTTTTTTAAAAAGAACATGATATATTGCTCATTTGCCTCAGGTATAGATGAATTCAAAGCAATGCCGCCCTGAAATTTAAAATGGCACACTTTCATAAACATCTAAGAAGACTCAATGAATAAGCCTCCTAAATCCACGCGTCTGCATTACAGAAAAGGGCTCCCAGTTCTCCCTCAAAAGGACACAGTTAAGATGAGCAGAGTACCAAGTGATGCAGGGTATGAAGCCCCATTGTCAAAAACGATAAAGCATGCTCAGGAGAACCTCGACACGAGTTTTCAGCTGCTCTTAAACTTGACTAATTAGCAAGACAACTTCCTCTTCAACATCTTGGTGTGCAGTGACTACAAAGACACACATACATTTTAAGGCAACTTTTAGGTGGTAAAGACAGAGGGATTTTAAATGCGATAGGCGTTAGCTTCCAAAAAAGCTTAAACAAGCTCTTGAAGACCTATTTGTCTGAACAGCCTGACCAGCAAACTTGAGAAAATGAAGTCAAAGTTGGACGTCCCACAAACGAGCTCCTGAGAGACCCAGGGCCTCTGCACTTCAACAAATTCATAAACAGTCGACAAAAGAGCGGAACAGTGAGATGAAGTCTGGTGATGATACTCCTTTATGTAAGGCAATAAAAATGAAAGCCAACTGCAAAGAGTTGCAGAAGATTCCTGCAATATTGGATTACGGGGTGATAAAATGGCACATGAAAATCAATACTGCTAGATGTACAGATGTGAAGTGATGCACGTGGGAAGGGTAGTGTAAACTTTACATACAAAGCAGTGGTCTCTGAACTAGAATTCATGGAGCTGCATGTTCAGTGGCAGCCAAGAAATCATTTCAGCTGATAGGAATGAAAAGGCAAGGCATAAAAAAAATAAAAGAAAATTGTTTCGTGATACTGAATAAATCCATCGGCAGCCTGGACACTGGATTCTCTAGTATTCCAGCATCTTCCCCCACAGAAGACCTGGAAGAAGGTACAGAGAAGAGTGACAGGACCAATGAAAGGTATGGAGCAGTTTCTGTACAAGAAACAGCTAATGGGCCAGGGCTCTTAGGTCAGCAAAGGAAATACGCAGGGCACAGAGGAGTGGAGAAAGCAAATGGGGAATAATTGTTTACCACTTCTCTAACACAACACTTAGGGAGCACCAAATGAAAAAAATCAGGTCATAGTTTCGAAAGAAACAGAAGAGAGGCTGCATTTTTGACACAGCACGGAAATAAGCTGTAGCACTGACTGCCATAGGATGCTGCAGGTGCTGAATGTTACATGGATTCAAGAAGAAATGAGAAAAGTTTGCGTGAGAAACCAGCAAATACAGAGCCATTCGAAGCTCTGTGCTCCAGAACACATATTGCCAAGTGCTGGGAGAGGGTACTGGGGACTACAACCCCTACACTCTTTCTCAGCATCCACAACTGGCCAGCGTCAGAGCCGGCGCATGGGTCTGATCAACTTTGGCCAGCCTTCTTTACAGTCAGAAGAGATCCTTCCCAAATTACTAGCTGCTTTTGAACATCTTGGCATCAATGTCAAGAGTCTCAGTACTCATGTAATTGTTAGATAAGAGAGTTGCCAAACTGGAAAGACTTCAGGCTTGTTGCCTTTTGTAACATGCTCTTAGCTTAATTGGTCTTGTGAAGAAAAAAAAAAGAGGTGGAAAGGAACCTGCAGCTGGTTTATAGGTGGTAACAAATTTGAAGGGAATTGGTTTAGCAATCCCAAACATTAGAACTTTCCAATTTGAGAATTATGCGATTTGGATCTATTATAGGCAGGGTTTATCCAAGTGCAGGATTAATAATCTGCAGAAATTGACCACACGTATTTCAAACAGGATTTGTAAGTCAAGTCAGATCATTGCTCATCATCGACTGAACACCAAATGTGCATAAATGTTTCCTCAGATCTCCCTGGGGACCAAATTCTTAACATTTACATTCAAGCCTCATGCACCTGAGTCACAAATGAAGGAGACCACACACAATCTCGTGTCAGCATAAGCGCACGGGTGGGAAGATGTAGGTCTTTTCAGAGGAAAGCACGCTGTGGTCAAAATGAGCTGCAGCAGGAGACTTCCCCGCAGGACTGTGCACACCAAAACCAATCAGGATTCAATGTCCACAGCACACAAATAGAACTGCAGGACTGGCATGTCAAAGGGGATTAATAAGTGATACATCTCGAGAATATCACGGAGAACTCTTTCCAGGCAGGGAACGAAAGAGCTTTTTAAAATCCATTTTGTTCATTTCAGCCTTCCATAAATTATGTATAACCAAAGCAGCCACATAAAAGAAAGTAAACCATTAGAGCTGACTAGTGGAAGCAAAGGGAAGACGACTCGATCAGTAGAAAATACAATGTTCTCTCTCCTACAACCACAGAGCAGAGCCCCAGCCTCCCTCCGCTCCCACAGCCGTTAGCAGGACAGCCAGCACCCTTCAACTGGGACAGCATGACAGATCTACCCTTTCCAATGGGGTTGTTAGGATTCAGCTTTTACTCTTGCTGAAAACAGACTGCTAAATCTACAGACCGCCCAAGTTCACTGCCACCTTACAAATCCTGACCATGCTCAGACCTCCTCTGCAGGCTGAACGCCAGCTGTGTCCACCCCAGGTTTCGTGGTCACAGCTTCGGGATGAATTCAGCTCCCTTGCCCGCTGCAGCTGCTCTTACCATCCACTTCAGCCACAGCAAGTGCCCTGAAATGTTGTCTGGGTGGAGTGGAGGCAGAATTGAACAGGAAAAAATGGTTCTGGTCCCAGGGAAAGTGGGTCTGTTGCAAGTGTTGAGGCTGAGAGTGAAGACTAGGTTCATCTTAACCAGGCATTGGAAGAGAGAAACAACATTTGAAAATGTAAGGGCAGCTGAGTAAAATCCCTGTTTATTATTTAAAATAAAATCTCACCAACCTGAATCAGTGTCCAAAGCAAGTTCAAAGCTTTAGGAATGTGAAAAGGATCACATCCCAGCTGGCCTCACTGTGAAAGCCAGCTCCCTGGTATGAATGCAATTATGCATTAAAGCATCGGTTTTGGTTTAGTTTATATTTCTTTGGACTGCTATGCAACTGTCTACAGAAAAAAACTGTTACTTGCACATCCTGCTTTCGGTATAGTAATAGAGGCAAAGGCTGTGTATGTCCAATCGTTTTGCATTTGTTGTGACATGTGAACCACTTAAGCGTGCAAAATTAGGGCTTTTACTTTGTGCATGTTCTGAGAAGGATTCTACAAGCACATAAGAAGAATCCTTCAACCTGAACAAGAACCCTTTAACCTGAGCATAGCCGAAGACTTAACCACAGACAAACATGGCAAACCGAAGCCAAAACCAATACCCAAGCTTGAATAAAGCTCAAAAACAAGGATTAAAGGGGAAATGCATGTTTCTTCTTACTCCCTAAAATGAATGGACAATTGAGACAAAAGTGGGAAGAGGATGATTTCCATTTTATGCTCACAACATCTTGGATCAATTACAAAGGATTTCTGTGTTCAAGCTAAAGAAGGCTGCAGTCACCACAGCTTACAAAAGGCAAGTCACTTGGTGTACTCCTACTCCAATCTATTTGTTTGTGTTTATCTCTGGTTGCTATGTAAGAAACAAGGAAAATCTGGTGGGTTAACATTTTTCTTAACAATGTTACTGGGCATCATCCAGTCTTTCTTGTTCCCCAAGGTACAAACTGCAGCCCTGAAACACAGAACTCCTTTTCACCCTGCTTCTTCCCGCCTTGCTGCTTCCAATTAACCATATTCACACATATCTAGATAAGCACCAGCGTAGACAGGAGAACATCGTTGAATGGCTGCATCCCAAATGTGCACACACACAGAGTCCACCCCTGTTCAAATATATTTTCAGTATCAATCAAAATTCAGTAACCAGGAAATGATTAGAGCTAATGCTTTATTATTGTTTTAATTTTCATAGTAAGCAAAGCTCTATGAGACAAAGTGCCATATATTTTTGTTGTTATGGAAACCTCTGTTTAAACTGAAAGTTCAACTTTTCCAAGACAGTAAAAAAACATACATATGAAAAGCTGGGGTCTCCATATTATACGAAAGGGAATTAGCTCACTTTCCCCTTTGCTTTGATAGGGAAAAACTATGAATGAGTCCGGAGAGATCCCAGTATCTCTACACAGAATACTTGGATGAATCTTGGATTTAATTAATTTCTTATGAAATATATAACTGGTTGTATAGTAGGTAACTTACTTGCATAAAACTAAAAGTTAGACAGGATAGCAGAATTGCAGAAAAATTTAGACTAGCAGAATTGCAGAAAAATTTAGACTAGGAAGAATTTCTGGAAGTTTCTTGTCCAACCCCCTGTTAAAGCCAGTATAGAATTTATCCAGTCAAATTTTGAGCAACTCCAGGCACAGAGCTGCCTTGCAGCAAAATAAATTACACTGAACCTCTGAATTCATAGCAGAATATATATGCCACTGCAGAGTGTTACAGCATTAAAGAGCTCGTAGAACTCTTTTTACAGAGATACAGATCAACATCATGGTAATCACAAGGACCCTTATCACTGTGTAGACTCGATTCAAAGAAAAGCAGACATCTGGGTCGTTTCTGAACACGATTGGTGTGCTTTTCCTTTTCAAAATGGTTAAACTATTGGTAGTATTAGCTGCTCGACGATTAGCCCCAGTTTCTCCAAGCCTTAGAGCCTGTCTCACTTTCAGTCATGACCTGCGATACCACTCACATAAGCCAATAAGATGTGCACTGCCACCCAAACAGATGGTCCTGTCCTTTCCAGTGACAGGACCCTTCCCACTCTTCCGTCATCCTCCTTCGTGCTGACACAGGCGTTTATGTGACTGCTTGGTGAACCAAATGGATGGGAGCTGGGCCAGCTAAACACAAGCTGAACTATTTATTTATTTTTTTTTAATAAAGTTTATTCTTACCCAGATGAGCTCCCCCACCCTGTTCACTGCATGACTGTAACAGCTGTGCTGGCAAAAAAGAACAGATAGTGCAGGGCCCAAAACAAGTGGTGGAGGAAGAGAGTGGGTGGGATTGATTCCTTTGAAAGCAGTACTTGCTTATGCCTGAAGTGTTCATCGAATTACAGACCTTACGCGCTCTCACATCCTACTCAACCCCACCAAAGTAACTCTAAAGTCTTATCTCTAGCAACTGCCTCTAAAATTTGGAGCTCGCAAAAGTGAAGCAAACGTCACACTGCGGACAAGCGAAGCTGCTTTTGAGAAATGGACTGAAAGTACAACGTGTACCTGACTGGGCCTCACTTGGGAGGGACAAGACTCCTGTTGCTTGTCTACCTCCTTCGTCTCTTGCTGGGGACGCTGCTGCAGGATGTACTCGTACGTAGTCAATTTGTTCCACACTGGGAGGAAAGAAAAAGAGCTGTCAGTGCAGGAAAGGCCACTCCCTGATTACACTTACACAAACAGTCTGAATAACTACACAATCAAATAGTAACTATAAACATGAGAAGACTGATACTCTAAGCCAAAAGTACCTTTGCACTGTGTATCTTACTATATCCTTTATTGTCATCATCACACTTTCTCATAGTCCCACTATTCTTCTAAAGCCTCACGTCCATGGCACAGCCTCCTATACTGTAGGGATTTGTTCAGCTCATTTCAGAACAAATCCTTTATTTGTACCCAGCAAGGGTAAGATCCGCATCACACAGAGCTCAGTGAGTAGTCAGAAGGTATGTGATGTTAAAGGGAGAAAAGAAATTCAGCATGTTAGTGTGTCCCATAGAGGAGATTGAGACACTTAATGTCCAAAACAGCGAGCATTCAATGCCCAACCTGTCTGGTGTCAAATAGACGTGTTCGGAGTTTCTATGTACCCCAGTTTATGTGCTCTTAAGGCCTCCCACACACAAACACATCTGCTTCCATGGGTGACCAAAAGCATGTGATGTTTCTGAGTAGCTTGGTTTCTTCATGAGACCCAGAACATTATGAGGATCCAAAACTCAGACTTTCCTCCCATAACGACCCTGACATTGGTCAGTGTTTTTAGAGCACAAACCCCAGAAACGGATGCTGAAGGTTTTCAGTGCACAGCTTGGTAGTCATTCTTCCTGTTTACAGAAGCATAGTAGTTAAAGCAGATGCCTACAATGCGGGACATCCAGGCTAAAATCCTTCCTCTGCCTGAAGACATTCGTATCAGCAATATCTTACCTCTCAAAAGCATGCCCTAAACTCAGGGAAGTGGGGGAAAGCAGAGGAGAAGGTGCCCTTCCTGTTAAAGCAATGACCTTATGAAGAAATAAGAATTCAAGATCCATTCGGCCAGGAAGACGGAGCATAAAAATGAATCGAGCCTGCAGCCGAGTGATTAGTGAATGCACTTAATGGGGACAGTGCAGGGCGCTGGCAAATGCTCCTAGAATTGTACCGTATGCTTCATCTGAGAAACAGAATATGGCTTCATCAGCAAAGGGCTATAAAACATTTGTAGTTTAGAGTTTGTTGGTTTCTGCATACTTAACAGCGCAACTTTTAAAATATTTTAATAGAGCCATTTAGTTAAAAAATACTGCATTTATCTGGCCAGATAACACTGCAGCACATCCTGTGCAACATGTAATCAGAGCTTGTGAAGAGCCCCATATCCTTTCCTATATTTCCTACTAATTTGTTCTTTTTATTATGCTCTACTATTGGCCTCTGAGTATTGAAGGAAAAAAATATCCTCCCTTCAAGGTTCTGAAGTGCCGTGCTTCACTGAATGCCTCTAGAACTAAGTCTCAATCAAGACTGGTAATTTTGAATACGTGGACCTACTATTTTGAGAATAACCTACTTCCTTCCTTTTGAGTGATAGCGGTGAGTAATCAAAATCAGGACAGTAATTCTGAAAATGTCACTGTGCTTGTAACAAAACTAGATTCTAAAATGTTCATAGTCATACCTGACTTAAGCCAGGGGGTTTTTATGTGAAACGTAAAGGCAATATCACTCACAGGGGTGCTATTTTCTTGCTGTAATTTAATTATTTAAAAACCAAAGGTTTATGCAGAAATACTCACGAACAGTAATTATGTTTTAATTGGTCAACTTCTCGTCCCAAAAAGGGTTAGACAGTTCATTCCAACACTATCTACCTTAAAGCATTCAGAGGAGACTACTGACAATTACATATGTGAAATAAGAGGAATTTAAAGCAGACATACTTTGACTGAATCCCAGTTGTAAGGGTAATGCATACTCATATGTAACACACAATATAGACTTCAATATGGTAACATCCCTCCTGTTAAGGACTTACTGCAATTCTGCACAGCTGGGACCAGTTTCAATAGGGTAGCAGATTTTAATGTAACGAAGTGTTAACAAAAATTAACAATAATTCAATTCTGTTTCCATGTAAGTCATAAAGATTTACAATTGGGCCAGAAAGAAAAGTTAATTTGGCTCAACGCTTATTCTGAAAGAGGAAAGAAAATCACCCCAAGAAAACAGCAACAAAATAACCCCCAAACCCAGAGTAGAACTGGTTTTAACACATGCACGTTTCTGCCTGATAAGAGAAAGCGTGCCTCTAGCGCAAGGAGGGAGCACCCTCTTGTGGAAGTTGTACCCAAAGACAGGATAAATACAGCTCAGTACTAAACCAAATAATCCTTTCTTTTTCATCCAAAGGAAATCTTCCTGGAGCTGCCTCAGCTTTTTTATGCTTTTAGTATTTCTACAGCACTAGATCGACTTTTGATACCTCCAGGCATCGCCATTAACCCAGCAAAGTCAACTTTCAATTTCGCCAAGAAAGCAAAATCGCAGCGTGACCAAATTTAAGTTACGCTCAAAGAGGCTGTAAAAGCAAAACGATAGTCAATGATCTCACTGCCTGGAACGTTAATGCCAGCGGAGGATCACTCACCCATCAAATGCTACACTTCAGCAGCGTAACTATTTTGCTCCTGGAACTGCACTGGTTTGTGCTGACCTAGTTTGTGTTGGCATCTGCATCGCTGTTAACTGACAACCTAAAAATCCATCCAAGGATCCTCTGTAACTGCCGTCCTCACTTCTCTTCCACCACATCCCTTCTTCCCTAGTTTTGGCACCACCAACTACTGCAAGTGTAAGACCTTTTCTCATCATGACATGTCAGGCAGCCAAATAGCATTGGCTTCATTTTGGCCGATGGCTGAAAAAAGGGTTTTGATGCCTATCTGTACATAAACAAATGTAAATATCCCTCTTGACAGAGCAACAAGTAGAAGATCTAATGAGGAGCCTTTCTGAAAACATCTTCTTCTGAATTCGACTAGGCATTTGGTGCCGATATGGTACAGCTTCCATAAAGGGACTTTGACCTGGACATCAGGCCTCCTATTAGAAATTCAGATCAATACCATCCACGTTTCTCTGGGGTAACGGAGACACATGGTCTCTCACCCACCAGAAGTACTGGGGAGCACAGTGAAGAGATTCACAAAAGCCCGTACGTGGAGCAAATCTGAATCTGCCATCGCTGGCACTGAGCTGGAATTAACCCGTTCATCCAACCCGGCCTCTCTACTGCTCTCCCACGTGCTTTCGGTTCCAGGATAACATAGCTTAGACACACGAATGCACAGGCCCAACGCAAGCCCCATATTGCACGTGCACTGATAAGCCTACCTGGTACTGGGGAAAAATCAGAAATATAATGTTAAACCCAAATTTTCTACTTTTTCAATGGCAATCTTGCACAAAGCGTGTACATTTGTGACACGGGTGAACAAACAGCAAATGCAGACTGAGTAGAAGCAGCCAAGCGAAAATGAAACGGGGATGCAGATGACAGGAACATAATACCTACTGAGATAGATGTGAAAGGTCAAGAGGTGGCCTAGCAGGATCACGGTCATTAGGCTCAGAAGAATAAAAATCCCAGCCGTGACCAAAATGGCAGATGCGTGAGTCTCAACGGGAGCTGCAGGAAGAAACACAAACCAGCGGTCCGTGTGGTTCTTCAGAGCTGTAAAACAAAAACAGTTGGAGGTAAGTAGATTGTCCAGGTATTAAATATCTCTAACCAAACTTTACAGCTGGAAACATTGCTAACTCAAAAGTAGCTGCAGACCCGCTATGCACTGGGGGCCTAAGAAATCTTGTGTCTGCAAGGCCTTTAGGAAGAGCAGTTAGCTCTGGAAGGAAAGATATTCAGTCCAGCTGAGCAGAGATTCTCTTGCAGAAATATAAAATTGAAGGATTAAGGAATGGGAGCTCCTCCTCAGCAGGATTGCCCACAGAATACAATCCCATATCAAGACACACTGGCTGTTTCACAGGATGCTCAACTGAAGCGCTGCTAGTACCATCAAAGTGCTGGTCGGAGCGAAGCATCATGGGGTCAATGAAGAACTCCACAAAGACGTAGCAAGCGACGAGCAGCAGAAGCCCAAGGCCCAGAATGGCAGACAGCACGCTGTTCAAAAAGAGCCTGCCAAGAAGGTGAGAAGTCTGAGTGGCTTCAATAACATCACACATACAGTTCAAAACCCCAACCTCTCACAAAGACGGAGATACAGACAGCTATCCCAAATTCCGTACACTTATCATAGATACTGGTTAACAGTCTTACGTCTGATTTGTTACCCCGAGGGACTAAAGTGTGACCCTTTAGAGCAACCGTGGTTACAAAACAGTCAAGTACATCTAGGACAGACAAAGAGCTCCCTGCACAAAATCTGAAGGCAGTGTAACGTAGCCCCCAGCAGGAACAACTCTTTGCTTTCCGTGTGCTTTTAGTGCAGGGAAGTAAACTGAGAAGCAATAATCAGCAATAGCTTCCTTATTCTTTATCTTAAACCTGGCACAGATCAGAGGTGCCTATACGCTGCTGTAACTCCTGCCAATTGGCAAGTCTCGTAGGGAAAGCATGCAATCTGGATGCAGGTTGTTTCAGAGACGGGAAGAGCACAATCATGGTTCTATTCCCACTCCAGCGCTCAGAAGCATTAAGGACACCCAATTAACATCCCAGAAGCTTTTCCTAATACCAAATAATAAGATTATGTTCTCTGCTTTTACTCGTAGATGTTCAGCTACAAAGTTTTAAGTGTAGGATTTTTATCCCTGGTTATTTGAAAGTCATAATCACGCCTGCATTTTCCATCTAGTTTTCTCATGACTGATTTTATTCAGCCAGGGTCTGAAAGAAAAGTGGTTCTGTGTGGCTGAGTACAGACTGGACTGAGATGCAGGACAATCTTGCGAAGAGAAGGGGCGACATTATTGATGCAGTCTTGTGCTCCTGTCACAATGCCAGGCTCTTACCAGTAATTCCTCTCTCCCACACAGTTGTTGAGCCATTTGCAGTGGTGATCAAAGCCACACACACACTTGTTGCAAGTTCCACAGTGCTTTGACTTGGCGCTCCTGCCAAAGAAAGGGTGGCGTTAGCGTGGCAGCACCAGCTCATTACCGTGACTTTCCAGTGGCACAAATACAGGGGGAGAGAGCAGCGGAGATCCTGGTAATAGTGAGAAAACCTTCTACCTCAGGAATACTTCAACACCCAAACATATCGGCCATCACTGGACCACAATCCCAAACACTGCAAAATTTGGCTTTTCAATGCACTGCGTGATTTCTAATTCAGGGATCGCTGATTTCTTATTTGAAACCCTTTAGCAATTCTATAAAGCTCGATCTTAATGTCTGCCCTCCAAGTATTTCCTGCTCCCATAGCTGCCAGATTAATCTAGCCAGATACAAGCACACACGCACGTTTGTTAGGTCAAACACCAACATCCAGATAACACAAAACACTACAGTCCTCTCCACACAACACGTGAGCAATTAAATAAAACACAGAACCATGTGCATATCCAACAGTGGACACCTACCCAATTAACCAAACCCTGCCACGGGATGAAGTTTAACTCGTGCTATAGAGCTTCAAGGACTCAATTTCCATCTTACAGTCTAACATTCAAGACTAATGGTGAAGCGTAATGGTGAAGAAGACAGAGTAGTAGAAGGAAAAGAGAAGATACTTACACATCTACATCACAGACATGGCAATGATGGTTTTCAATGACATGTGCGTGTTGATTACGATTGAAGGTGGCCAGAGGCCCTAGATAGTTTTTTTCTCGCACATTTGCATCCGCAGGATCAATGGAGACTGCAGTAAGATGAACAACTAAATGGTAGATAAAGCACGCTCCTGGACACTGGAGTACACAGTTAAGGATTGTATGAGTGATTTAATACATATATTTTTATCCTTAATACACAAAGCCCACACAGATGAGAAATATACGGCGTAGAATTAGAAATCACTATATAACTGGCTGCAGCACATTAATCTGAGCTTTATTAACAGAGACGTTTGCATTGTAATAAATATCCTCTGGAAAAATGATAACTAAATCTGCAGGAACGCCCCTCCTTATTATGTACTACTCTGCCTCACAGAAACATCCTTCCTAGCACAGGAGTTTCAAGAATTACCTTTACTTACCAGAATCTGACCCCACGTGCAGACTGCTGGCATAGGTCCACTTTCGTAGTCCGCACAGACTCCTTGGAAAGGAACAGTCAGTTAAGGCTGTGCACATGCCCCTTCACAAGACCAAACTTCCAAGAAAGAAGAAAAAAAAAGGTCACATCAAAGAACCAGTACTGATCACCTTGCTTTCCTTTTCCTTAGTCAAAATCCCAAGGAAGAGGATGACCCCTTTAAAGTAGGCTCCAAATTTACAGCCAGCCAGTATCCAGGGTTTGTCATTGTTGCTGGAAATATTACCTGTTTGGATTTTTACTTCTAAACACTGTAGCAAGTCAGAGCAAATACGCTTTAGCAGTACTTTTGGTCAGACACCTGATGCAACTGCCAATATTTGTAAAGAATATACAACTACATAAGAATACACAACTACAAAGCAGCAGCCCTGCATGGCTAGAGTACCACTGTGCTCCAGAGTTTGTGTCTCAATATACTGTGATTAAATGAGCACGTGTGTAAAAATTAACCTCCTGGTTTATTTGTTATACATCCAGATGTGCACTTCGTTAATCATACTAACGTCTATGGAAAATAGAGCAATGTAGTAAGTAAAGAAAGGTCTTTGAGAGGTCTAGCTGACTGGAGCTCTGATGACTGCTGTAGCAGAATGGTAAGGGATTTGCCTTTGACACAAAAGAGACATTAGTGCTTTATTAACCGGGAGTAAAACTTTGTGATACGTTAATCTGTTGAATTAGAGTGACTTTAGATTGAGTTACGAAGGTACTTGGTAGACAAATTCACGAGGTTTGAAGCGTGACAATACCAAGGATTTGGGTAAGAGAGGTAGATGTGAGCTAATGATATCAAAGCCTAAATCACGCAGGTGTAACTAAAACAATGATAAGCAAAAGCATCCCAAACATATCCAAGACTCCACGGACATACATAAATCAGAGGTATAAATGATGTAAGTGCATATCCCACCTCTTCAGAACTTTTCCCAGCACTCTCTCTCTAATAATTTCTTGGTTATCTGGTTCTGCTAAGAAAGCACTAGGTGCTAAGTGGCACTGAGCCACTTAGTCAATTTTATTTTCACCAGGAAGATGTTACTAAGGAGATGACAAAAGGAAATGCTCACAAATTATTAACCTTCACCAGCTTGGTAAGTACTAAATTGAAATCTCAGGATACCTTCTTCCAGTCTGCCACTCCCCAGACAATTTAGTCCACCAGGAGCCAGAGGCTGGCCCCTGGGCGCAGCTGACACTGGTGGCACTGGGAGCATTGGGATTGCTCCCCAGTACACCCCATCTCTAGTCCCTCTCCTTCCCAGCTGCAGGAGCAGCAGGGGCACACAGCTCTAGGGGCAGCACACAAGACAAGATGCCTTCACAGTATAAGCACCTCATCTTCTGATACTGCCCACATTTAGAGGGCAGTTAGACGCATATTGAACTGCTGCTCAAGACTGCGGCACGACAGACCTCTCCTCTGAGGTTCACACTACACCACCTCATCTTTCACTCATTTCTACAGAGGACAGCAGAGGGCCCTGGGAGAAGATCCACTGCCAGCTATCGCAAGCAACCACACCGTAGAATCGTAAACATATAAAGCTGCCTTTCAAGACTCATTCAGCCAGCACAGGGAGGTGTAGCTGCCCATCATCATAGAATGGTTTAGGTTGGAAAGGACCTTGAAGATCATCTAGTCCAACCCCCCTGCCATAGGCAGGGACACCTCCCACTAGACCAGGTTGCCCAAGGCCACGTCCAGCCTGGCCTTGAACACCTCCAGGGATGGGGCCTCAACAACCTCTCTGGGCAACCTGTGCCAGTGCGACAAGAATGTTTCAGGAGGGGCTTTTTTAGTATGACTTCTCTCAAACCCTGCAGCACACTTATAGAAGAATAATATAAAGCAAAGAAGAGACACGGACAGAAGTAGACACCAGAAGAACTTCAGAGGCAAAGATAGAAACCTTAGCAGAGAGTGATGAAGGAGACAAGCAGAATGTTAGGGACCTACCTAAAGTGGAAGGGCAGAGAGGATCTCAAAATAACTGTTTTTTATAGGCAGAAGAAGATCAAGATTATGTTTACAGTTCAGAAAAAGATTCTGGCTCAGCTGCTTGCTCCTATGCTTTCTGTGCTACCTAACAACTATTTTTTAAAAAAAATCCCACTGATAGTTTACTACGGTCCCTGTTTTCCTCTTGACCAAAGGATACGATATAGCCAGCGGGCAGCCAGTGGCGGGGCAGGAGAGGAACCAGGATTCCAAAGCCAACCAGCGCAAAGAAGAGGTACAGCAACCAGGCAATAATCTGGAAAAGGTGCAGGGGCCAGCTCCAGCCATTCCTTCGAGCGCGTTGGACGTGTACCTCAGGAACAGCTTCGCCCGAGTTCTCTGGAGCTGTCTTATTAGGAGGTTTATTGCAGATATTCATCTATAGAAATAAAAAATGAAAACCAAAAAATACGTGATTCAAAAATATTGTGACAGGGCTCCGGTCCTGGAGATATGCGCCAAGGTGGACAGAAATTTGAAGAGACTAAAACGACGACACATCTGAGGAGACACTTCTCTCTGCACA
The DNA here is from genome assembly GCA_008711295.1 of Anarhynchus alexandrinus. NCBI lineage: Eukaryota > Metazoa > Chordata > Aves > Charadriiformes > Charadriidae > Anarhynchus > Anarhynchus alexandrinus. The sequence goes on from VUYV01000269.1 coordinate 1,082,134, forward strand.
GGGAATTTGTGATCGATAGTGACAAAAAGGGAAAAACAATTACAGACTTTAAAAGCAAGTGCTGATGTCTGCATGAAACAATACCCCAGACTTTCAGTTAAGGGAAACTTGCAGGTCAGCCTTTGAATGGATCTATACCTAAATTTAGGAAAAAGAGCAAAGAGGGTATGTCAGTGGCAGTCCAGAGATGGAGTATGGTACGCTGTGGTCTGGGGATGTGTTCATGTCAGAAATGGATGATGGCAGAACGAATGCTTTCACCTGTCTCAGATATGCCACGTTTTCCTTCCAGATAGTGCAGAGAAGTGTAGCAAGAGCGAGTGGCCCCATTGGAGCATGTGGTCTGGAACTGCAATTTAGCATTACACAGTATCCAAGAAAACAGAGACTTCTTTGTCAGCCACAAAGGAAGTGGAAAGACTAGAAACTGAAAAAGTGAACTGATAATTTAATGACAAAAAGGGGAAAAGAAGCAGGAGTTACTCCACAACACAAGTATAAAGCAGACTGTTGCTAGAAGAACAAAACAGAAAGTTACATATGCAGGACATCCATGCAGGAAGCAGCTTGATTATTCAGCTCTCCTACAGTGTCAGGACTCCTGGCAGGAGAAAGCAAGATCTAACTGCAAAGATGAGTTACAAACCACAACCTGGAAAGTTCTTGATGTTTACGATCCCTGTTTTCACAACAGCTATGAGCTCAGAAGCGATTTCTCCTTTTTTTTTCAATTTGTGTTGGATTATTAGTTGTTGCTTTTCGCTTGCCACGGCGCAAGGATGAGCTTTTAACAACAAAAAGTTAACAACAGCGAGCAGAACGATTAAGATCTTGGTACACCAACGGTGCTGCATGAGTCCTAAGCAAAGGGCTCGAAATGTCAACTGGTAGAGAAGTAGTGGGTAAGAATATAAAAGAATGTAATTCATGCTCATCAGCACAGTCTTACCAACAAGCAGGTTGGAAAAAAAAAAAAATCTTAAAATCCTAACTTCAGACTTTGAAGAAATTAGCAGTATCTGCCTGCATTCACAGTTCCCGTCGCTACATGGCAACAGGCTCATCAATGATAAGAAATAGTTACTAAGCATGTGATATTTTTCTCATTAGATTGTTGAAAACTTGCTTGCACATGACTTTGAGCTACCTGTTACAAAAACCACTCAGAGTATTTGAAGCAACCCCCAGGTTTCTCCTTTCTCCTAATAAAATCCTGGCACAGGGATCCAGGCCCACCCAGACCCTGGAATCCCTGTTTTCATGCAAGACTTTGCTGTTTTGTAACACCAGATGTTTTGAACGTTACGTTATTTAATGTCAAAAGTTTTGGACAATTTGATAGAATTTTTTACGTAGCAAATTGCGACTAAAGTGTAAGCTACCTCCTGGCTGAACCACCCCTGAGGCTGCCATCATCCCCCAACAGAGTCTACCTGCTAACAGACCCTCAAAGAAGGAAGAAAGCCATGTGTCACATTTTGTTTAGCCCATTCCAGAAGGAAAGTTCCTCTTGCCTTTCCCTTATGACTCAAGGGCTTCTCTTGTAGCCGATACACTGATTATCCACTGGCACTGATGAAAAACAAAGCTAGACGTGAAGGGACTCGAGGGTACACCATCTCCCCTTCATGAGGGGTGCCCTATGCCGTGGGTATAAAATCATAGAATCACAGAGTGGTTTGGGTTGGAAGGGACCTTAAAGACCATCCAGTTCCACCCCCCTGCCCTGGGCAGGAACACCTCCCACCAGCCCAGGTTGCTCCAAGCCCCGTCCAACCTGGCCTTGAACACCTCCAGGGATGGGGCAGCCACAGCTTCTCTGGGCAACCTGCGCCAGGGGCTCACCACCCTCACAGGGAAGAATTTCTTCCTCATATCTCATCTAAATCTCCCCTCTTTCAGCGTAAAACTGTTCCCCCTCGTCCTATGGTTCCCCTCCCTGATCCAGAGTCCCTCCCCAGCTCTCCTGGAGCCCCTATAGGCACTGGAAGGGGCTCTCAGGTCTCCCCGGAGCCTTCTCTTCTCCAGGCTGAACCCCCACAACTCTCTCAGCCCGTTCTCACAGGAGACACGTATGACCGCCACTCCGTCCTACCCAGCTGCAGCAAACACCGAATACAAAAAGCAGGGTATGAAGCCACCATCAGGGTCACCACAGACCGAGGAGAGGTAACTGAGTTGACGCTGGTTGTTAACTACACTAGTTCACCGTACGTCAGCCGGGAGTTACCAGGTTTGCCCCTTCGGATGTTCAGCCAAGCGCTGGGCAGCGGGAGGCAGCAACCGGCACCCCCCGGGGCCGTACGGGCCGGGATCCCGGGCCGCCGCTCCCGGGGAGGGCCGGGTAACCCCCTCCCGCGGCTCCCCCACCGCCTTTTCCTCACCTTCTCCCCGCAGAGGCGGTTGAGAGCGGCCCCGTCCCCGCCTCATGCCCCGGCGGGGAACGGGGCCTCCAGCTGAGGCCGTGGCGGCGGCTCCCGGCGCCTCAGGCCGCTGGGCCCGTCGCCATGGTAACGGCCGGGGCTACGGCGGGGGGAAGGGGACAAAATACCCCCGGCGCGAAATGGCGGCTGCGGGGTGGACACGGACACGGGGGGGGGGGCCTCGCTGGGCCCGCAGGCCCCGTGCCCGGGGCCTGCGGGCCCAGCGAGG
>VUYV01000269.1:1105480-1133026 GCA_008711295.1 Anarhynchus alexandrinus
ACAGGGGTGCCCCCCTGCAGTCAACCTTCTGGTGCATGGATATTCCCCCCCCGCCACCCCCCGTAGCCTCCCACCGCGGGCAGGGCCACCTCCCAGTACCGGGATGCACCCCCATCCCCGTACCAGTTCCTCCCCAGGGCTGGGATGTCCTCCCAGTACTGGCATGCCTCGTTCTCCCCATACCATTACCCGCCCCGCGGCCAGGACAGGGATGTCCTTCCAGTACTGGGATGCCCCCCATGCCATTACCCCCAGGACAGGGATGTCCTCCTGGTACTGGGATGCCCCCCATGCCATTACCCCCAGGACGGGGATGTCCTCCTGGTACTGGGATGCCCCTTTACCATTACCCCCAGGACAGGGATGTCCTTCCAGTACTGGGATGTCCCTCATGTCCTTACACCCCCATACCATGTCTCCCCCATACCATTACCCCCAGAATGGGGATGTCCTCCCAGTACTGGGATGCCCCCCCATGCCACTACCCACTCCAGGACAGGGCTGTCCTTCCAGCATCAGAGTGGCCCCCATACCATTAGACCCTCAGGACAGGGATGTCCTCCTGGTACTGGGATGCCCCCCCATGCCCTTACCCCCAGGACAGGGATGTCCATCCAGTACTGGGATGCCCTTCCAGTACTGGGATGCCCCCCATGCCTTTACCCCCCCATACCATTTCTCCCCCATACCATTACCCCGAGAATGGGGATGTCCTCCCAGTACTGGGATGCCCCCATGCCACTACCCACTCCAGGACAGGGCTGTCCTTCCAGTATCAAAGCAGCCCCTATACCATTAGACTCCCAGGACAGGGATGTCCTCCTGGTACTGGGCTGCCCCCCCATGCCGTTGCCCTCAGACAGGGATGCTCTCCCAGTACTGGGCTGCCCCCCCCACTCTGTAGTTACACGGACGGGAGCTCAGATACAGGGCGGATGGCTGTGGGGTGATGGAGCCCTGCTGGCCCGTGTCCCCTGCCCCAACAGGACAGTCCCTGCGGTGCGAGCAGCCTGTCCCAGGGTGCCTGGCCATGGCTGGGGTCCCTGGCTGGGCTGCTGAGGTCTCTGTCCCGCTGGCAGGGAGGGGAGTGGGTGGCTCTGCCGGGAGGGTGTGATGGGCTGGAGAGAGGGGTGTTAATGGTGGGCTCTGGCCCTGAGCGGTGAGCTCGGCCGTACCCGGGGATGCTGGTGGCACCCAGAGAAAATGGGAGATGAGAGGCAGCCCGCAGACTTCGTCACACGAGGTGACAGCCTGGAGAGCAAACAAGTGCCCGTTTCCTGCCACTCGGATCTTGCTCAGGGACCTTGCTCCGGCAGATGTGGGGCTGGAGGGGACCTGTGGCCAGGGTCCACGCTCCCGGGGAGGTTTAGACCTCTCTGAGGAGCTGGTGTGTTCCCAGAGGATGCGGGAAGCTTCAGCTTGAGGTTCCCTGGTGCAGTGGCATCCACAATGTCACCCATGGGACAGCTGGTCACGCTTACCATGGCCAAGGGGGAGCGTGCAAGAGGGAGACCTCAGCATCTCACCCACCGGTTCCTACCCTGGGAGCCGGAGGGGTTTTGGAGCCCCCCCCTCCCCGAATTACAAAATTAAATATATGGAGATGTTAGTAAAGCTTTGCATCGGTGGCTCTCAAATGTATACTCAGAAAAGAGATTCAAGCCGGCTTTTATACGGACGTTGGCTCTGAAATCCCAAAGAAGGGGTGAAGAGCATCGCCGGGGAGGTGTGACGTGGCATCGCCCAGCTGCGCGTCCACAGACACCTCTGCCCTGCATCTCGGCATCACGCGCGTCTCGGCGGCCTTCGGCAGCACGAAGCAGTTGTGTGTAGGGCTTCCCCCGTCCCCGGTACCCGTCCGCGGTGGGCAGCTCTCGTTGGCGTCCTGCTGGCCCGCAGCTCCCTGAAAAGTGGCCTGACCAACCAGCAGGAGTGATAGTGAAGGTGGATTCGCTACGGTGGTGCGAATTCACTGCGGTGGTGCAAAATGCCTCTAGGGGTTAATTGTGTGAAATGCCTCTAGGGGTTAATTACCCTCATCGTCAGAGGTGCTTTCTGCCACCCTAATTGGAGGATGGGCACCTGGGGATGCCTGGGGATCCTGGGGATGGGGCACCCATGGGAAGGGGCTGCTGCAGGGACAGCCAGAGCCGCTCCATGTCCCAGCACAACCCAGGGCTGCTCCTGCCCTTCCCAAAAACTTAAATCTGGAGAGAGCCTGCCAGCCTTGGGCTCATCCTGTGGATGCTCCAGAGTGGGACATCTCCAGCCAGGAGAGGAGCGTGGCCGGGAGCCCCCGGGAAGCCGGTGCCGGAGACGCGTCTGCGTGGGGTAGGGTGTTGGCATCCCCTTTTCTTCCCACTACTCATTCTCCTCCTCTCTCTCTCTCTCCCCCCACAGATTTGGACATGGCCAGGGAACCCAAGCCGAGCCGGGCCAGGCTGGGCCAGAAGCGGCAGCACGGCAGCAGCCTGTACCAGTGAGTGCCGGTGCATGGGGCAGGGGCTGCGCCGGGCCTGGAGGGGGGACAGTTTGGGCTGGGGGATTGTCCCATGCCTGGCTCTCCTGCCTCCCCCTGCTCTCCATCACTCACTCCTCAGACTATTCCGGCTGCCTGCCCACGGTGGTGGACATGGATCCGTGGGACGTCCCTGCCACCATCCTGATGGGGCTCTCGGAGCATCACCTGGCTGTGCCGGTGGCAGCTGGAGGTCTCGCTGTGTCCCACATGGTGTGTGTTGCCGGTGGGGTGTGGAGACCCCTCTTCCCCATCCAAAGGCACCGGGAGGAGAGCAAAGCCCCATGGGCTTCACGCCTCTTACGGCTGCCGATGTCGGTTGCAGTTGTGGCCTTTAAATGCTGTTCCTCGGGGGACAGACAGACCTGCAGAGGCACACAGGGGTGGCGATGGTCCTGGCGACGGTGATGGTGGCACTGACGGTAGCAGAAGAGCCAGTCCCCATCCCTGCATGCTTTCGGCTCCCCATCTCAGCAGGCGGGAGGCGAGGAGGGGACTGGAGCCGGGCTCTGTCTGTCTCCTTAGAGAGCTTTTTGCGAACGCCCTGATTGAACTAATTGCTCTGCCCGTTGCCATGGCGCCGGCGGGATGCAGCGCTGGCAGGGCAGGGACCAACCGCCCCCTCGGGCTGCCGGAGCGTGGCAGCCGCCGCTTTTGCTCTTCCCCGGGGGGATGCTCTGAGCAAAAAGCTGAGCCAGGAAAACCCCTTGCTGTGTCCCTCGCTGGGTACCAGACTCCAAGGCCAAGTCTCCTGCGGAGCCACCGGTGCTCCCGTGGCGGGAGGTGACCTGTGACATCCCCGTCCCGTCTCAGCAGTAGCTCCGGGGCAGCAGCAGCCATCGGGGCTGGCACCTTCCCACGTGTGGGTTGGGACTCCTCTCTGGCTGCTCAACCTTCCCCGAGGCAGGTTGTGACCTTCCTCCCCGGGTGACGGGCAGGAGGTGGGGATGCGAAGGACTCGCCGGCCCCATCGCGGCGATGGAAACTTGGGAGGCGGCAGGGCTGGACCGAAAGCTCCCAAAATATCCCCAGGTGCAAAGAGCAGGAGCAGACGGGTCCCGGCACCCCGGGGCTGCCAGCTCGCCCTTACCGGGAGGGCTGACGCGTGCCGGCTGTGTCCCACACGGATTATTCTTGAATAAGGCAGGGTGGCAGCAGGGCTGGGGGTGCCGTGATGGGCTCCGAGCTGCCTTCCAGGCTGGGCAAGCCCGGCTCGGCCTTGGTAGCCCCAGGCAGGTTGCCCTGTTAGCCCACCCCCCCACACTAAGCAGACCTTCAGCTCTCCCCGAGCTCCAGCATCGGTCCGGCGGCAACAGGCTCATCTGCAGCAAAATCTGGAGCTCTGGGGGGACCTTGTCCTGGCTGTCCCCTCCCCGTTCCCAGCAGCGTGGCTGGGGAAGGCTCCCTGCTCCCAGCGATGCTCTGAGCGCTGCTTTGTCTCCCCTCGGGTTGGGCTTAATCCCACGCTCCCTGACTCCACAACAGCTGAAGCAGCAAAATAAGCTTCAGCATCTCTCCTCCTCCTCCTCCTCCTCTTCCTCCTTCTCCCGCCAGCTCCTGGTCCACGGCACATGATTTATTACCGGCACATCGGCTGCCCGCATTGGAGGCGATCCGCTGACAGATCGCTTCTTAATTTGGAGCCGAGCGAGCCGGCAGCACCGTGAAATTTAACGTTGGGGTGCTCTAAATGCACTTTTCCCGGGAGCAGAACCTGCTGGCGCCGCCCCCGGGGGCTCTCTCCAGCCTCCCCCACACCCTTGTTTGCCTCCGGGGCAAACCCCAGCCCCGTGCTGCAGCCCATGTGCCCGCCGGGATGGCTCCCGCTCCCCGGGGATGGGGCTGGAGGTGGGGGGAGTGCCGTGCTGTGCCCAGCCGTGGGTGCTCCACGGCGTCCATGGCCGCGCTGAGTGGGTGACTTGTTCTCCTCTCTCCCCCTCCGGCAGCAGTAACTGCGATCTGGACTACGATCTCTACAGGGACGACTTCCCGTACCGGTGAGCGCAGTGTCCCCGGAGCAGGGGTGGGCTGAGCACCCACCCAAGCGGGGTGGTGTCCCTGGGTGTTCGTCCCCCTCGCCCCCACGAGAGGCTCGGCAGCGTTGCCCCCTTCAAAGGGGCACGTATGGCACAGCCTCCCCGGGCTTGGGGAGGGGGTGCGTGGGGAAGGGGCAGCGTGTGGGCTGGGCAATGCCCAGGTTAGAGGTCCTTTACCGCAGAGGAACCTCAAGAGATGCTCTGCTGGCTGCTGCTGCCCCTCCGAGGTTGTGCTCACGCTGCCGTGCTCTTGCGCCCTTGCAGGGTGTACGAGTACCAGAAGATCCCCCCCCTCATTAACCGCATCCCGGTCAAGGCCAGACGGACTCACGTGGTGGGAGCAGGGAGCAAAAGCAGCCCGAGCCCTCAGCCCGCGGCGAGGAGCAGCGCCAGCTCCACGGCGGGACGGACAAAGCGTAAGTGTGGTGGGGCTGGGAGGAAGAGGAGGCTCAGCCCTCGCGGCTCAGTGCGTTAGAGCAGCACCGGTACCCGAAGGTCCCGCTCGGTGCTGACCTCGTGGCTACGAGTCCTCAGCTCCAGGAGACACAGCCTGGACTGTGATGGGCTGGTGGCTGTCCCCTGGATCCGTCCCAGTTCCATGAGGATGCTCCAGAGGGGAGGATGCTCCAGAGGGGAGGATGCTCCAGAGGGGAGGATGCTCCGGAGGGAGGCGAGGATGCTCCAGAGGGGAGGATGCTCTGGAGGGAAGGGAGGATGCTCCAGAGGGGAGGATGCTCTGGAGGGAGGGGAGGATGCTCTGGAGGGAAGGGAGGATGCTCCAGAGGGGAGGATGCTCTGGAGGGAGGGGAGGATGCTCCGGAGGTGGCAGCACAGGACGCGTGTTGCCCCGGCTTCGGGCAGGCTGTAGGACAGGGTGGGATCCTAACGGCTCCTCTCCCCACAGTACGAGCCGAAGAGCTGCACTCCATCAAGGGGGAGCTGAGCCAGATCAAGGCGCAGGTGGACAGTCTGCTGGAGAGCCTGGACCGCATGGACCAGCGGAGAGAGCGTCTCATGGGTGAGGGGATGGTGGTGATGTCGTAGACACTCCGACACCCGCGTGTCCGTGCCGGTGCATGCAAGCCTGGAGCCCGATCCGGGTGTAAGGAATCCCTCGCCGTGTGCCCGGGACATCCAGCGTGGGCATCCAGAGCTGGCCAGGCACATTCCCTGCATCATCCCCGCTCCCCGGGCTGATGTTCGCACAGGTATCCCGAATTTCTGCTGTCTTTGTCCTTGCAGGGTCCAAGGAGAGCGAGAAGAGGAGGATAGAGACGGGGGCAGAGTCGCCGTCCCCAGTGGGAGAGGGGTCACGGGAGCCCCGGGGGAAGGAGGGGACAGGAGCTGACGGGCACAGCGACCTGCGCAACATCGACAGCGCCGAGGAGGAGGAGGAGGAGGAGAGCACAGACACGGAGGAGACGGTAAGAGGAGGGCCAGATCCCGCGCCGGGCTCTGTGCTTTCCTAAAATTCATCCCCGCTTGCCGCCCACATGGGTGCCACTGGGGATGGCCGGAGCAGAGATGCTCCATCATGGTCCCCCGAGTGTGCCAGGGCTGTGTGCCCTCGGGACAGCCCCCCGCAGCTGAGCCCCCGGGGGTGCATTACAGCAGCAGCTCAGGCTGCAAAAAAAAACCCCCACCCCTTAGAGTAGAAATACCTTTTCTCTTCCCCCCGAGGTGGGTGCGGGACTCCGGGGGTCCCCGCGCCGGACAGGGCGCTGGCTTCCATCCTGCTTCCCGGGCACGTCAGGATGGCCACAGTGCGCGTTTCTCCTCGCAGGTGAAAAACCACATGTCGGACCCCGAGGGGAGCCAGTAAAGGGACCGGGGATGCCGCGGACCCCTCCACGGCGTGGCCAGCCCTTCTTCTGTTCGCATTTCTTTTGAGGCTTCCAGCTAGCGCCACGCGCGCCGCGAGGTGCCCGCTCTCGGCACGGGCATCCCCTGCCGCCGCCGGTACCGGCAAGCGCCGCGTCCCACCCGCTGCGAGAAGCCGGTCGGCCGCGGCGGGAGAAGTCGTCGTGTTCGAGTGCGCTCGTTTTCTTTTTCCTCCTGTTTTCCGACCTGGGGATAAGCAGACGCGGCCGGGGCAGGGTGGGGAGAAGCCAAAATAAAAGGATCGTATCCCAAAGGAGCATCCCAAATCCCGGCTGCCTTGCGTGCCAGCATCCCCCCCCACCTATAGGGTGTTGTGGGGCGCAGAGAAAGCACCCCGGGGTGGGTCTTAGCCCCTGCGGCACAGGTCGCATCCCAACCTCTCCGGCACTGCAAGCCCACCCCGCTGTCTCCACGCTTCAGACCCCCCCTTCCCCCGGGAATCGGTCCAGCAGCCATGGGTACAGCTTCCGGAGCCGCTCGGCATCCCACCGTGATGCCTTAGAAAGGAGGGACCACCCCGAGACAGCCCCGAGGGATTTTGGGCTGGTGCTGACGCCAGCAGCAGGGCAGCGCAAACCCAATTGCTCCCAGTCATCCCTGCTCCCAAACGGGTTTTCCTTACTGGTTTATTACGGGATCACATTTGCGGCCAGCGGGAACTCCTGTGAGGAGCTCCACCAGCGTTCCTGCGCCCGAGGAACCCACGGTCGTCCCCACCACCCCCCTCCCCACTGCTGCATCCCAGTCCGGTCTCCCTCATTTCTAGGTTGTCCTTCTCTCGCCGGTAGAAACTTGTTCTGTATTTCTAATTTGCTCTGGTAAAAGAGTGTATTGTGTCGGGAAGAAAAAGAATTTGTATTTCTTTTCTCTGGTTATTCGACTCCGCTGCAGTTTTTAACCGCCTGAAGCGCACAGGCAATTTTTGTACCCAATTTCGCGTGCGGCCTGACACAGCCCCAGGCTCTGGGGGCTTTTTTGTTTTTTTTTTTTTCTTTTTTTAGGATGCTGCCTTCCCCACAACTCAGCCCGGAGGCAGGAGGAGCGCAGCTCTGCCCTGTTTCTCAACGGGAAACGTTAATCACTGCCTTCACCCAGAATATACCCGGCCAGCCCAGCGCGATGCACCGGCTCCTTCCCATCCCTAGGAATAACCGGACCCCAAGAAAACTCCCCAAAAACCAACTCGATTTACTACAAAAGAAAACCAACAGAACACATCTCGGCCGCCCCGAAGCGCTGCCAGGGCAGGAGGTCCGAGGGATGCGCGGTCTGCGGCAGGACGCGGTTCCTGCCCGCTGCTGCCTGCGCTGGATGGTGGCGGTGGGCAGCTCGGCCTGAGGGTGTCACCCCCGCTGCTGGGACCACCCCGGGGTGGGCTGTGGGGTCCCGCGGTGCAGGCGGCTGCTCGGAGGGGGGTCTCAGACAGGGTCCGGCGGTTGAGGCAGGATGGAGGCTGTTCTTGAGGGGGGTGTCCAGTGAGCCTATGAGGCCGGTTGAGTCCCATGGGTCCGCTCAGGAGGGGTCTCCTGCAACACAACGGGGTCCTCAGGCGGGATCTGGGGTGCTTGGGCAGGGTGAGGGCTGCTTTGGGGGCTCTCCGGAGGCGGAGGGATGCAGACTCTGGTGTCCTTGGGTAGGTTTCTTGGGCCTCCAGCTCTGCAGGCAGCTGTGGGGGGAATCCAGCAGCTCCAGGGGTGGTTCAGGCTGGTGCCAGGTGGTCTCTGGCAGCTCCAGGGTGGTTCAGGATGACTCCAGGTGGTCTCCAGCAGCTCCAGGGTGGTTCAGGCTGGTGCCAGGCAGCCTCCAGCAGCTCCAGGGTGGTTCAGGATGACTCCAGGTGGTCTTCAGCAGCTCCAGGAAGGTTCAGGCTGATGCCAGGGGGTCTCCAGTAGCTCCAGGGGTGGTTCAGGATGGTGCCAGGCAGTCTCCAGCAGCTCCAGGGGTGGTTCAGGATGGTGCCAGGGGGTCTCCAGCAGCTCCACGGTGGTTCGGGCTGGTGCCAGGGGGTCTCCGGCAGCTCCAGGGGTGGTTCAGGATGACTCCAGGTGGTCTCCAGCAGCTCCGGGGGTGGTTCAGGGTGGTGCCAGGGGGTCTCCAGCAGCTCCAGGGCTGACTCGGGCAGGCTCCGCGGTGTCTCCGAGAACGCGAAGCGCGGATCAGACAGGCCCTGGGGGTCTCCAGCAGCACCGAGGGCAGCTCTGGGAGACGACCCCATCCCCAGACTGAGGGCCACCAGCGCTCAGGCGGTGGTGGCCGCGGCGGCGTCGCGGCGGCGGGCGGCCCGCAGCAGGCTCTGCCGCAACACGGGGTAGAGGCGGTGGCAGCCGTCGAGGCCGAGGCGCAGCGCCTGCGCCCATGCATCGGGAGGGCTGCCTTGCCCGCCGCCCAGCACCGCCGACACCTGGTTGAGAGCGGGCAACAGAGCCACGGTGAGCCGGGCCACGGCGCGGCGTTCCTCCTCTTCGCCGGGTTGCAGCATCCAGGCGGCGGCGGGAGCCGGGGACCGGCACAAGGCGCAGCCCACCGCCAAGTCGTACATCTCCACGCCGGCGTCGGCTAAGGCCAAGGCGGCGGCGCTGATGGCGGCTGCCAACGCCGAGCCGCCGTCCTGTAAGAGCAGAGCGCTGACGGCCAACCGTGCCCGCGGGTACCGGGCCAACCTCACCGCCGGTTCCAGGGCTTCCCTCAACGCCGAAGCCGCGTCCCGTTCGGCTTCCCGCTCGGTGGCCGAACCGGGCCGCCAGCGAGCCCCGCGGCCGGCGAAGGGGGCCCGGCGGAATTCGCAGAGCAGCCGCCCCCCTGCCAGCCCCGGGGCCGGCGGCGGTGCCCCGGGCTCGGCCGCCTCCCGCGGGCCCCATGCGGCGCACAACACTTTGGTTCCACCGCTCAGCTCCACGTAGGCCGAACCCTCCGCCTGGCTGAGCAGCCCGGCCCGGCAGAAGAGGGGCCGCAGGGCGCAGGGGTCCCTCGGGGCTGCGGCTGCTCCATCAGCATCCTCATCCTCACCCTCCTCCTCCTCCGTTTTCCCCCACAGCTCCGGAGGCTGCGACTCCTCCGGACCCCGCACTCGGCGGTGGTCCAGCGGCATGGCTGGCAAAGGCGGCGGGCGGGAGGAGGAGGAGGAGGAAAGGGAGGAAGGGGAGGAGGAAAAAGAGGAAGGGGAGGAGGAAGAGGAACCCGTCCCGCCCCCTCGGGCAGACCCGACGCAGCCTTTAGTCGCTTTATTCTCTTTATTCATAGGGGAGGCGAGTAGCGGCTCAGCAGCAGGAGGGGGCCGGGAGGTGGGGAGCCAAATTGGGGAGGGGGGCACATATCAGTTTTTCAGCTCTCCCAGCCGGAGGCGGGCAAAGTCCGTGGCCAGTTTTAGGGCTTCCTGCAAACAGCCCACGTTCTTGCCGGTGGCCTGTGCTGAGACGTCCTTCCCACCACCTTTGCCGTCCATCAAGCCAGACACCTCCTGCACCCACTGGCTGGCCTTCAGGCCCTTGTTTGCGGTCTCCTGGGGAGGAAAAGAAACAAATAAAATAAAATAAAAAAATAGAGGCAGCTCCATCTGCCCAGAAAGCCCCCGGCATCCCGGGCTGCATCCCCAGCAGCGTGGCCAGCAGGGCGAGGGGGGGATTGTGCCCCTCTGCTGCGCTCTGCTCTGCTCTGGGGAGACCCCCCTGCAGTGCTGCCTCCAGCTCGGGGGGTCCCCACAGCAGAAGGCCACGGAGCTGTTGGAGCGGGGCCAGAGGAGGCCCCGGAGCTGCTGCGAGGGCTGGAGCCCCTCTGCTGGGAGGACAGACTGGGAGAGTTGGGGGGGTTCAGCCTGGAGAAGAGAAGGCTCCGGGGAGACCTTAGAACCCCTTCCAGTGCCTAAAGGGGCTCCAGGAGAGCGGGGGAGGGACTCTGGATCAGGGAGGGGAGGGATGGGATGAGGGGGAATGGTTTTACACTGAAAGAGGGGAGATTGAGATGAGATATGAGGAAGAAATTCTTTCCTGTGAGGGTGGTGAGCCCCTGGCGCAGGCTGCCCAGAGAAGCTGTGGCTGCCCCATCCCTGGAGGTGTTCAAGGCCAGGTTGGATGGGGCTTGGAGCAACCTGGGCTGGTGGGAGGTGTCCCTGCCCAGGGCAGGGGGGTGGAACTGGATGGTCTTTAAGGTCCCTTCCAACCCAAACCACTCTGTGATTCTATGACTTCAGCCCAGCCAGCAGTGAGGGAAGAAGGTCCATGAGCATGGTACAACAGGACAAAGCTCTCCTAAGCCAGCAGTCCAGGGCCAGACTGCCCGTCCCATGCCTACAACCACACTAAATCCTGGCTCTTCCCCCTTCCCCGTTACAGAGCACAACGCCTCTCCCACTCCTCGGCAGCCTGACGACAACCCACAGCACAAGGGTCCCGGCTCTTGCCAACCCAAACGAGTTTTGGCCATGTAGGTGCCTGGAGGCTGTAGATCCTCCGTCGAGGCACAGAGCAAGTCTCAGCCTTACCTGGGGTACTTGACACAGGCAGGTGATTCTGCCAGCTTCGTTATCTACAGCGAAGAGCATGGTGGCAGTCTGCGGGGAGTAAGTCTTGAAGAGCTTCAGAGATTCGTTCAGGGCCTGCGAGAGGACAGAATCATTGCAGCTCGCAATCGGCTCCGCTCCAGCCCCCGCGGCACCCCGAGACTTGCATTAACCCAGCCAGCAGCACCCCGCAGCGCTCCTTCTCCTAAACATGAGCTATCTCCACATCCCTGGCTGTGCAGAAGCCTTGCAGGGGCCACAAGCCCTGGCCGTGTCCCCTCACGGCTGCAAGGAGGCAGGAGCGAGGAGCTGCTTTTATTTCCCCACGCTCAGTTATCTGGGAACTGGCAAAATTAGCCCCAAAAGAAGTGAACCTTTGCCCGAGTGTACTGGCTGGAGGGGAAAATGCTCTGCCCCGCGACGTGAGCTCCCAGCAGGAGGGAGCAGCTGTTCTGCAGAGAGTCAGGAGGACTCAAATGCAGCGTGAAGAAGCTGCGAGGGTTATCAGACACAGCACACATGCTGGAGAAAGCGGGGAGACTGCCAGGCATCCCGTTATTCCCAAGGAGACAGTCATCCTTTGCTCGCATAGACGGTACGACACAGCACAGAGCTCTGGGAGCGGTCCCTCCTGCGAGCAAAGCGGCACTGCTCTCGCTGGAAAGGGAACCGCCATCCCCCGGGATGCACCCGTCTGCCGGGGAGAACGCTGCGTTGGCACCCACTGCGAGCGGGAGCGCTGACATCGTGGGGACGGGGACGGCCCCAGAGAGCGAGCAGGCGTCTGTAGGCAGGATCGGCTCCGAGATTCCCGGAGCGGAAATTTAAATAGGGCATGAAAAGATGAGAGGTCCAACCTCAGGGCACCGTCGGCGCCCGCTGCCTGGCGCTCGCTGCGCTCAGCACTGCGGCACATGCTCTGAGGGAGGGGAGGAGCAGTTCTCAGCCCTGGCCGGAGAAGAATTTGAACTTTGCTGCAGCAGACAGCGCCCAGGAGCCAGGGAGCAGCTCTCTGACCCGGCCCTGTCCACACACGCAGCCCAGGACACCGTTCCCAGAGCTGATCTGCAATGGCCACAAGCATCACGGCTTCCGTGGCTTGGCAGAGTTGTTGTTTGGAGTGCATTTTAGTGTTGTGACTGCTCCTGGATGAGTCTTACCTGGGACACAATGCCATTTCTATTGGTGTCTCTATCTATCAGCAGGTCTGGAAGCTCAGCAAATGGTCCAGACCCCATCCCACCCCTGCAAACCCATGTGTTAGTCCAGGAGGTGGGACGCAGAAAGTATCCCTGTGGTCCTCCTCCTCTTAACTAGCTCCAGGACTGGAAGGTGGTAAGAGAGACAGCACCGCCTCCCCAAGTGAACAGAGACCACCCAACTGGTCCTCAGGCACAAGGAAGGTTGTGGAGGAGACCAGGCCCTCCCATACCTTTGCTGAGGCTCCATTTTCCATTTCCATGATGACCAACGGCTGGTTAGGGTGACTCTCAATGACTTGCTTGGTCTTCTCCAGCACCTGAGGACGGCAGTGGTCAGATGCTAGAGCACACACATTGGGTATGGACACAAGAACCCCATAGGTGGAGCTTCCCTGCAGGTACAGAGGTCCCCAAGGTGCCTCAACACACCCATGGCCCAGCCCCAAGCAGCCCCATGCTCCACAGCCAGGAAGAAAACGTGTTGGCAGGCAAGAGTGTAGCCTGCAAGGCAGCAGCAGTGCTATGCATGATTCCTCCTCCAGGAAAATCCAAGGGGATCCAGGAGGAAGAACCACGCACCACCCATACTGTGCACCCAGGGGCACCATTAGGGCAGGAGCACCCCAACTTCCAAGACATGCCACCAGTGCTGCACCCCAGGGAACATGCCCTGGGAGGGAGCAGGAGAGGCTGGAACGCTGAACAGCGTGAGGAGCATCCCCACAGCTCGGCTCCCTTCCACACCGGGCACAAGTGGAGCTCCCCAGGGAGCCCCCTGCAGCCCTCCCACACTGTCCTTTATTCCCACCCGGTGCTCACTCGTTTCTGGATGTCGGCTTTGCTTGCTCGGTCCAGGTCATCCATAACTTTCTTCAGTGCTTTAACAGCCTCTCTCAGTTCATCTTTCTGCCACTGTGGGATAACAGCAGTGGCCAGTGTCTGCAAAACACGAGCAGGCGGAGAGGGTTAGAGGTACCGGTGAGCACAGCAGGAGGCAGGGGATGCTGCACCACACTCATGAACCTCCCCTCCCAGTGCCCCACAAGTCAGGCATGAGGTGGTGGCTGCAGCACCCACAGGACACAGGGCTGGGACCTCTGTTCAGACAGGAGCAGGGAGCTGAACTTGGGCCTCATTAAAACCACCCGGTGCTGGCAATCAAGGTCCCCATTCACTTTGAGAAGGCAAAGCACTGTTACCGTCCTCACCTCACTGAGATCCGTGATCTCCTTCTGCACATCCTTGTTGGGAGCTGTCTGGACCTTCACCTTGGCCTCCAGGGCTGACAACAGTTTCCTGAGGCTGTCGACTTTCCTGAGCGCCTAGCGGAATACAATCCAAGTTAAGTCACGCAGGAAGATTTTGCAGGACAGGCTCTTGGCCACCACCATGAGAAGGGGTGAAGAATAAATACTGCAGCCCCAGGATGGAGGTCAGCAACTCCTCGGGAAGCAGCAGAGCCAAAGCAGGCAGCACTTGACCACAACCAGGGTGTGATGCTGGCCCCCAGGACCCACCCTGGGCCCTTCTAACACAACAGCTACAGCCAAGACTTTCCCCCGTTTCCCTCCCAGCTCTCTCCTCTGGCTGTAGCACAGCCAGGGACCTCCAGCACAGCCTTTGCTAACAGCAGCATCCTTCAAATCCTTCTCTGCACTGTGTTGGTGGAGTCCAAGCCACAAATCCCTCAGGCACTCACACCAATCCTCCCTGGTGCTGAGGGATACCAGGCAAACATAAACAAAAAGGACCTTGGCACCAGGTTAATATCTGCACACGCATGTGCCAATGGTTTCCCACAGGACATGGGTTTGGCAGGACCTCTCCCACCTCCCCTTACCTTCCGTGCTTCAGCCCCCGTGACCGCAACTATCCTCCGGATGCCTTTAGCAATCGCTTCTTCTGAAACAATCACGAAGGGGCCAGCGTGGCCGGAGTTCTGCAAGTGCCTTTGGAAAGAACCCAGAAAGACCCATGACAAGAGTTAGAAGTTGCCCTCTCATCTCAGCAGGAATCAGCACGGAAACAAGAAAACCACCCTGCCAGGGAGACGCAGCAAGCGTGGGGACAGGCAGAAAACCCAACCAAGCCGCTACAGACAAATAAGCGAGGAAAGGGTGGCAAGGGCTGTGTTCCCAGCGCTGTCAGAGACTATGCGCGTGGGCAGGGACAGCATACAGGCAGTCTCCCCGTCTGCAAAGGCCGATTTTAAACGTGACTTGACTCAGGACTGGAAAAGCACATCATTGCCACCACCTCCAGCTCTGCCCCGGCTGTGCCCAGCATACGCCCACGGCACACAGCAGAGCTCAGACTCCCCAAGGACTCTTTTTCAGCCACCCCGCAGCCTTCCCCGGCCTCCGCAGATACTCACGTCCCTCCGCAGAACTCAATAGAGGTGATGGAGCCTGCGGGGCCAGAGGGGTCAGCCAGCAGCTCCTCCACGGGGATGCCAATCGAGACCACACGGACAGGATCGGGGTAGGTCTCGTCAAAAACTGCCCGCAGTCCTTGGATAGCTTTGGCTGCTGCGAGAGGGCAGTCCTTGGCGTACACGGTCTGCAGAGGACAGGAAAGGGACGCAGATAAGAGCCGGTCCTGTCAGCTGTGACTGAGGGCCCGCATTCCCAGGGAATCCTGACTTCCTCCGAAAGGTCCTAAAAAGGGAAGTTACGTGCCTCACCTGAGCTGGGGTTTGTTGAGCTGCAGGGATCCCAAAGGCATTGACAGATGCCTCATCTTCAAAACTCCTGACACCACTGCCTGCTCAGACCCCCCCGTGCTCCTGTACGTTCATTTCTAGCCACAAACTCCTGAGCAAAGCACAGGGTCCTCCAGGGACTGTTCTGGCTGGCACCAGACAGAAGAGCTCTCTCGCTGTTGAGGACACATCACTGAGTGGTCTGGGTGTACACACTGTAAATCCAGCCAGGCCCACAAAACTACTCTGCCAAACTTCTTGACTCTTGTGGCTAATGGTAGAGCAGGCAGAGAAACACTCCAGCCCTAGAGAGGGCTCAAGTACCAATGAATGGAGCAACCTACATGGTGTTTTCCCACTCAAAATCTTCTGAGGTGATGCCAACTTGTGCACAGGAGCTCAGAAGACTCCTGCTGGGCCAAACTCCCAGCAGCCCAGATCATCCAAAAACTTGAGTCAAGGTATTTTTTTCCTGAGTATATCCAACCCAGCAGCCACACTTACCTTTGCCTCTTCAATCATCTGGTTGGCGATCCCTTCAACTTTCTTGATTTCCTGGGTAGACAAGGCTCCCTTGGCTGTGAAGTCAAACCGCAGCCTGTCCGGTGCGACCAGTGACCCTCTCTGGTCAGCTTCTCCCAACACTGAGCGCAGGGCAAAGTTTAGGATGTGGGTGGCCGTGTGGTTGCTCATGACCGGCCTCCGCCTAGTCTGATGGAGGAAGACACTGTTAGATGGGATCCCACACTATGGAGCCAAGATCATCTCCAGCAGCAGAACTGGAGGTTAACTGCTGCTCCAACAGAAACCTAACTAGCTCAGGAGACCGGAAACAATTTATCATGCTTTGGAGCCTTTGCTAAGGGAGCAGGACATTCCCCACCAAATTCATGTATGGTTTTTCCCTGGCAGTCCCGTTGTTGGGACTGTCTGGAGAGAGGCCAAGGACAGACCAGGTCACAGACACTGATCTCCGCTTCTCAGTGGGGAAAAGCACTACAAGATGGAAGCCCTCCCTCTTGCTCCAAAGGTGCTGCCTCTATAGGGAAGGCCAAGTGCAAGGTCCTACATCTGGGTCGGGGCAATCCCAAGCACAACTCCAGGGTCGGTGGAAAATGGCTGGAGAGCAGCTCTGAGGAGAAGCACCTGGGGGTGCTGATTGACGAGAAGCTCAACATGAGCCAGCAATGCACAATCACAGCCCAGAAGGCCAACCGCATCCTGGGCTGCATCAGAAGTGTGGCCAGCAGGGCGAGGGAGGGGATTCTGCCCCTCCACTCCGCTCTGGTGAGACCCCACCTGGAGTGCTGCGTCCAGCTCTGGAGCCCCCAATATAGGAAACATATGGACCTGTTGGAGTGGGGCCAGAGGAGGCTACAAAGATGCTGCGAGGGCTGGAGCACCTCTCGTACGAGGACAGGCTGAGAGAGTTAGGGTGTTTAGCCTGGAGAAGAGAAGGCTCTGGGGAAACCTTAGAGCCCTTCCAGTCCCTAAAGGGGCTACAGGAAAGCTGGGGGGGACAACACTTTTTATGAGAGCATGTAGTGATAGGACAAGGGGGAATGGCTTTAAACTGGAAGAAAGTAGATTTAGGTTAGATATTAGGAAGAAATTTTTCACTTTGAGGGTGGTAAGGCACTGAACAGGTTGCCCAGAGAAGCTGTGGAAGCTCCATCCCTGGAGGTGTTCAAGGCCAGGTTGGACGGGGCTTGGAGCAACCTGGGCTGGTGGGAGGTGTCCCTGTCCATGGCAAGGCAGTGGAACTAGGTGATCTTCAAGGTCCCTTCCCACCTAAACCATTCTATGATTCTATGATTTTGCAGACTAGGCCCAACCCAGCAGTCACTGAGCAGGCTGAGCTCCCAGGAGCCATGTCTGGAGTGGGACAGACAGCCCAGGCTCTCTGCTGTCATCTACAACGCAGTTGAGCACAATACCTGCTCCACCTCCCAGCTGTGACCCAAAACGTGTTTCTGCTGCTGGTCAGCGAAACCCAGGCAGCGTGGCTCTGAGCCAGCTGGGCGTTATCTGCCTCGTGGTAGGAGAAAGCCCAGTGTCAGGCAGAAGAGGCCTTGACTCACCCAGACTGGAAGAGCCACGTTGCTTGGCTGCATCGTGTGCCACAGGGAGAGCAGGCCCCAGACGCCAGGGCACTTAAGTGGCACCAATGGAAACAAAGGAGACAAAAATCCAGGGAAAAAAGTTGAGGCCCTGTGTCATACCATGTCTTAACTCACCTCATCAATAGACAGGTGGACCTGATCTCCTACTTTCAAGCTTCCGTATAGAGTTCCTATGTGAAGCACGTAGCCTCCTCGGACCTGCACGTTCTTCACCGTGAATTCTGTTTTCTGTACAAAGAGGGAAATGCACCCAGTGACACACAGTCCAGCCAGAGGTCTGAGCTGCAACTGGAAAGGTCTCAGCTGAGAGCCAGATTGGTGTGTGCGACAAGAGAAAGCCGAGTGTCCCCATGCACAGCACACAGGGCTCCAAAGCAGAGAAGAGAACCAAGGTGGGGCACAGTTATGGGGCACAGCAGAGCAGAAAGAGGTCCCCATCTCAGCTCCCCATCACAGCTCGAAAGCACCATCCTTTTGCACAGCAATCCCAGCACCACCACCACAGGTACCATGTTCTGGCCACAGCCTGATGCTGCAGCACTGAGTTTAGTTCCCCAAGAAGCAAAGGGAACAAGACTCCAGCAACCCCGAAAAGGAACCCTGTGCAACGCCCGACACCTGCCATGGTCAGGAAATTGCTGGAGCTTGCTTGGCCCCTTGTCCTTCTCTGCACACACCTGCCCAGGCCCCAGGTCAGGCTGAGTCTAGCCAAAGGCTCTCAGGCCCACTCACATCCTCCCTGCCGTCGTCGTCCTTGACCATGTAGCCCTCGTCATAGATCTGCCCACCCTGCTCGGCGTAGAAGCAGGTCCGGTCCAGCACTATCCCACACTCCTGGCCAGTGGATACCTCCTCCACAAACTTCTTCTCCCTGCGGATGGCTTTCACTGTGGCCACGAGGCTCCCAAAATCTGTCACCGGGACGACAGGCAGTGTCAGTAAAACAGGAAAACCTTGTAGACACCACATGGGAGCAGAACTTCATAGCAACACCTCCCACATACTGCAGGAGTTCATGGCAGCTACATTTGCAGGGGGTAAGGAGAAAGAACCAGGGCAACAGTCAGTTGGATAAGAGGGAATTTCATTCCGTGCTCTCCAAGGCAGGGGCTGTCACTTTCTTCCACACCTATGCAGTAAAAGTCAGCCACGTGCACTGCTACGAGCCTGGGGCCTCCCAAATCTCCACCAAATCAAAGAATTAGCAGCAAGAGACAGAGCAAGCGGGCTGAGGACAGACCAAGCAGCAAATGCAATCTCCTGCGACACTGGTGAAAGGGCAGCTGGGAAACACAAACACAGGAGTGTGGAGACACCACGCTGCAGGGAACAGGAACCCCGTTAAGACTCTCTGACCAGGTTGGCAACAACGGACCTGAACAGTAGGGCAGCCCTTGAACAGTCTGCCCTCCTCTCTCCCTGCTCCCTCTGTCACAAGCAGGCTATTCACCTGCACATGTTTCCACTCCCACCTCCATGTCCCAGGAAAGATGAGCCCAGAGGGGATCTTGTTGAGGTACATGCCAGGAAAGGTTTGGCAGCAGCAGATGATTCTGAGAAGGTTTTTTTCATACCATAGGCACCGCTCTGATCTGAAGTGTAGCTGTATTTTGGCGAGTCGTCAGTCACCTCCAGCCCTCGGGCCCTTAGCTCTTCGATGGCATAGATGTCCAGCATGAGGAGGTCCTCCCCACCGGCACCCTTCCCTTGGGATTTGAGCTGCCAATGACAAGCACCAAAGTTTGAGAAAACCCACCTCAGCACTGGCCCGTGCACACCAGCCTAGTTGCACACCTCACGCATCCCTGAGAGCTCCTGGGTTCAGAGCTTTGCTCTGGGAAGCCGTATGCCAGCTGCTGGAGTGCTCCCATCTTTTTTGACTTTGGAGCAGGCTGTTCCAGCGCTACCGGCATGCAGCCAAAGTGGCCCTGAGCCCAGCAAGGACAAGGCAAGCACCCAGCCAGCTGGTCGATGCCACTTTCTGCTGCTCCAGCAAACTGCTGGGAGAGGCACCCAAGCTGCAGGCCTGCCTGGAGACTGCTCCTGGGACTGGGAAGTCCAGAACTTCCCTGTCCAGAACAGGACAGCGGGGAGGTGTTCCCAGTACTCCACCGACTCTGTATGAAGGCTGTGCTCGAGGCCCCAGGCTTCACAGTGTTAGCGAGCAAACGCAGCCCTAGCTGCATAGAAAAGACATGTCCCACAACAACTACGTGCACTGGGGCACGCGGGGTGTGAGCAGTCCTGGTAAGAAAGGAGCAGAGACTCATGACAGCAAACTAAAAGGAAGGGAATCCTCCCTGCCCGCTCGCAGACCAGGTCCCCTGGAGCTGTTATCTACCTGCGCGTTTTTCCGCTCTTCTTCAAAGCCCTCCATGTCCACAACAAGGCCCTTCTCCTCTGCAATCAGCCCAGTAAGATCAGCAGGAAAACCGTAGGTGTCATACAGCAGCCAGGCAGTATCACCTTCAGAGAAAAAGCAGAGCAGTCAGTACTCCTGTTCCGTGAGACCCTGCTCCTTTCTCCCCTCTCCAACTGGCTCTGTCCCACCCAACTGTGTCTGTGCTATCGCAGGAGAGGGGACAGGTCTGGTGAACACGAACATCTAAAAGGCTCCTCTCTGACAGCACAGAGATCACACTGTCGCGTTGTGCCTGGGCAGCTTGGAAACCCGAGCAAGGGAACACAGACCAAAGGAGAAATGGGTGGCCCGGCTCTGAGCAATGGTCTTTTGGCTCCCACTCTGTCCCCTCACACCTTCCACCATCTCTCAGTTCCCAGCCCAGCTGAGCCCTAACTCGGTCCCAGATAATAAATGTCTTTTGGTGCATCCAGACAGAAGTCACAGCCTTACCAGGGATAATTTTACTGTCCCCCAGGCTCTGGATCTTCCTGTCCAGGATGCGACGTCCTCTGCTGAGTGTTTTCAGGAACTGATCCTCTTCTTCATTGATAATGTCCTTCACCATATCCGGGTCTTTCTTCAGCTCAGGAAAGGCATCTCCCTGCAGACCCAGGAGGATTAGTCCTTCAGCATGGAGAGCCAAACACCTCAGCAGAGGAAGTCTTCAGCAGACACAGTGGAGTGGGGAAAGAACTTACCAGTGACTGCACCACCACATCAACCAGAGTAGCAAAGAAACCCTTGGGGGCATTGAGCTTCTCATGGGAGTAGCGCACAGCCCGTCGGAGAATCCGCCTCAGCACGTACCTGGGGAACAGCAGAGTCCCTCATACAAAGAGTACACCTCTGAGCTGCTCTCAGGGGATCCACCAGCATTCACCTATACCAGCACCCCCTCCCAGGAGCAATAGCACAGGCTTCTCTCCCCACACTTTCTCTCAAGTAGCTGCTCACACCAGCAGCAAGCCAGAGGTGAGGTGCCAGGCCCCAGCTCTGTCACCCACACTCACTGTGTGCTTATGTCACACAGAAAGTGAGTCCAGCAGCACACACAGCACAGCCCCCTGGCCCAAACTTCATTGGGGTTTTTTTTGACAGCAGCACTGCACCAAGCAGAGTTTTGTGCCTGTCTGCCCACAGCGATCTTTTTTGGGGGCTGACACAGCAGGGCTGGTACTCACAAGAACCCTCAGACCTGTGTACCTTGGCCTTTTGGGAGGACCTTGCTACAGGGATTCAAATGTCAAATGTACTGAGCAAACACTCTGCTATCCCTGCTTTAATGATGAATTCAAAGACATCGCAGAGACACATGAGATCCCAGACCCCTCAGGGAAGACGTGCTGAACAGAATGGGAGCAGTAGCATTGCGGCAGCTCCCTTCTTACCCTCTGCCAGTGTTGTCAGGTCTGCCCCCATCAGAAAGGGCCAGCGTGATGGTCCGTGCATGGTCAGCCAGCACGCGGTAGGCCATGTCTATACCGTCGGCATCCTCAGCACCAACCTGCCCCATATACGGCCTGGCACCCGTGCCCTGTGCAGAGAGGAGAAGGTGGTGGGCATAGGGGACAATTATGGACAACTGGGACCAGCAACACAACAGGGAAGCACCTCAGAAGCCAGCCCCATCCCACTGCCCGCAGCCACAGAGATGGCACACTCCTCTTGGAAAGAGGTGACTCAGTGAAGCCAGGGAAGACAGAGAGCTGTGAGGCTCTGCACGGTGCCACGGCCTGCATTTCCAGAGCCAAAGGATCTCCAAGACCAGAGGGAAGAAAAGTCAATTTATCCCAACATTAAGAAGTCAGGACAGGAGAGGGAGAGGGACAGAGTGTAGGGAAATCATCTGTTTTGCACGCTGGCTCAAGGAATCCGGCCTGGCATGACCTGCCCAGCCAAAGAACTTCTCAGATTCTGTCACATGGGAAACAGTACCACCTTCCCTTTTTTAGGTTGGTTTTATCCGTACCCAAGGGACAGACAGTGCTGTAACAAAGCAGCGCTCACAACATGGGCACAGTCCCTAAAGCCAGGCTCCCAGCAGGCTGCAGGAAGGCAGACAAGGACACAGGGGCTGCGTCTAGCCAGTGGCTTTAACATCGAAGAAAGGCAGCCCTGCAATTCCAACTCTGAAGCTCTGCACCTCATCTCCTCTGAGAGGCCTGAGCCTGGGCTCTTCTCCCTATGTTTCCTCCAGCATGAGCTGCAGCCAGGAAGCTCTGCTGCTTCCACGGAGCAAAAAAAGGCTTGGACTTGCACACGGAGTTCCCAGCACTGGTAACATGGCCCCTACCCAGGAAGATGCAGTGACAGCACACTGCTGCTGCAAGCGATGGTCATGGTTTATGGCAAAGACCTCCTCTCTCAGGGGATTTTCTACAGATCAGCATGTTCCAGGTGGGAGACTGAAGGACAAACTCTGATTCTGGGTTAGCAGCACCACGTGCTCTCTACCACATGGCAAAAAGAAGGCCCTTGGCCATACGGGACTGCAGAGCATCTCCCACTCAGAGAGGACCAAGGAGTGCGCAATCAGGACAGTCCACAGGAAACATATGGGAAAGCTGCACCACGCATTGTCCCGTGTTTTCCCCCAGAAACATGCCCCAAGGCAGCAATTACTGTGCCAGCCTGTGTTCCTACCCTCAGCAAAGTACAAACCCGCAGGCTCGCAGCAGCTGGGAAAGCAGAGACCTGCAGACATAACCACCCCGTCCAACCAGTCCCACACATGTCCCCAGGGATTCAGGGAATGGATGCAGCTGGCTCAGGCCCAGACCTGGACTCCCCAGTTCATACCTTTTGGATGGCTTCAAAGTAAGGAAGGAAAAGGTCAGTGTCATAGTTGGACATCTTGTTCTGCAGCACAGAGACCAGCCTCTCCAGGCCCATCCCAGTATCAATACTTTTCTTAGGAAGAGGTTTCAGCGTCCCATCAGCTTCCCTGCCCAGCCACGAAAAGAAAGATGAGCTGTTATGGATGGAGGCTCTGCAGGGGCAACCCCATCTTTCCTCTCGTCTCTGTGAGCTTTGTTCCATCAGATTTATGACACGGGCCCATACAAAAAGCCACACACAAGGCAACTGCCATAAATAACAAGACCCTTAATGACAACTTAGACCCTGAGCGGGATGGCACTTATTCCCTACTGAGGTCCTGACAGATGAATTGAGGAAACAGCCCCCATCTGTCCCCAAAGCCAGTGTGACCGTTCTCTTCTGTACAGGTGGGTGAGGGGACAGAGCATCACAAAGTTCACAGCTTCTGGACAAGAGGGAACAGGCGAGCAAACCAGGGGCAGTTAAAACAGCACACAATCTGAGCAACCCCTCACGCCGAGCTGGAGCAGGCTGGGGAGGGGAGCAGGTCTCGCTCACCTGTTGAACTGTATGAACACCAGGTTCCAGATCTCCAGGACGTTGGGGTCATCCTGATTGACCAGGTGGGAAGCATCTCTGTCCCCAATCCGGTCATAGTGGATCTCGCTGCAAGGGCCACAGGGGCCCGTGTCTCCCATTTCCCAGAAGTTATCCTTCATATTGCCAGGCAGAATCCTGCCCTCAGCCAGCCTGTAACAAGAAACTCTTACTGAACAACAGAGACTAAGAGCAAGGCAAGAATTCCCCAAACTAAAGGCTACACTTGAGAAACCTCAGCTCACTGATTCCCTGGATGAGCGGATGAATTGTCAGTGTCCTAAGACAGACCAATCCAAGAGCCTAGTTCTCGGGATGCCCGCTGAGGATCAAGTGAACAGTGGTGCCTGGCACTTGTCCCATGTGGAGGCAGAGGCCTACACAACACTTCAGCAAAGCCACCATCAAGATCTCCAACTTTAATACATGAGACAGGTTTGGCCCCACAGCGTAGAGGTGTGTCACAGGGTCAGCGGCAGGTTTCAGAGGGGACTACAGCCGCAAGACCAAAGGCATCATTTCACCGCTATGTCGAGCTTTGGCCCACCCACAAGCCTGAGTGCGGAGTGCAGTTCTTGCATCCTCATCTCAAGGAAGGTGAGGTAGAAGTAGCGAATGTGTAGAGGAGGGCAACTAAAACTACCTAGGGGTGAAACAGCTGCCTTAGGAAGAGAGCATAGAAGAGAGTAGCACTCTTCAATTCGGAAAGGACAAAGCTGGGTGAGAGACTACAATTGAGATTTTTTTAAAAAAATCCAACAGCTTCAAACCAGAATCAGATGTACTCTGAAGGAGCAATGCCCCAAACAGAGGCTAAGGGGAACAGATGGATCATCCTCTAACAAATCCAGCGACTGTGGGTGCTGGGAGGGGAGGAGGAAAACAGCGCAGGCCACAGTCAGGCGTGCCTCCTTTCCTTGCACAGCAACTTCTCAGAGGCAGCGCTGGGCTGGACAGACCACGGATCTGACCCAGCAGGACACTTCTTATGTTCTTAAGCTTACACCAGAGATTTTGAAACGAAAGCTCTCCGTCTCTTCTATCTAATACCAGTGCTCCCCTTTGGCTTTGCAGCTCCACCACCCTGCAAACATCATTTGCGACACTTCAATTTTGTTAAAACCTCTAGTTATATGTGCTCTGCCACATAACACGTGCCACCTTCCTCTGAATGCCTACTGCTCATCAAAACACGCACCTTCCTCAGTTAAAGACCTTACCCCAAATTCAACCATATCTGCTTGCACTCCAGGTCTGGCTGCAGTCCTGCAGCCTCATTTCCACCAAAGTAAGTGACGTAGAGTCTTTCAGCAGGGATGCCGAACTCCTTGGTGAGAAGGTCCAGTGCCAGCTTACAAGCAAGTTCCTGCAGAAGGAAAGATGAAGTCAGCAAGTAAACGCAAAGAGAGTTTCTCTTCAACATGCAGACTACTGGCTACTCTAGGTATCAGCAGCTAAACAGCCGAAAACTTTCACGCTTTTAACATTAGAAAGAGGCAAATTAATATATGCAGTGAACAGGGCACAAGAAACATCTCATATGGCTTTCTACATGCAGCCAAGTTAACTCCTAGCATGTTCGCTGCCTCCCAAAAGCCTTTTCATTCTCCTGTTATTCTCAACTTTCTCTTTCTGACTTGGAACACTACGCTCTCAAGAAGCTTGGGAAAGGATATAATTATTTTATAATCACTCCTGTTTGAGGTCCCTCATATTCACACAGTGCACGCAACTCATCACAGCTCCAGGACAGCCACTAAAACCTCTGCCTGAAGACTCCAAACTAGCAGAGTTAATATAATCAGCTTTGGAAACCTTAAGTAATTAATCTCAAAATATTCTACAGGGTTGGGGTAGCCTCCAAGCTCATTTATTCCAAAGGAGCCACATACATCTTACGAACCACTCTGCCAACATATTCTCCTTCCTCTTGGCAAATGCTCTGCTGAGTTCACAGAGACGGGTAACTTTGTGCAAGAGATTCAGAGCTGCAACTAGCCTATTGTACCTTGAAATAATCCCCAAAGGACCAGGACCCCAACATCTCGAAGAAAGTGTGGTGGTAGACATCTTTCCCAACGTCGTCCAGGTCATTGTGCTTGCCCCCTGCTCGGATGCACTTCTGAGTGTTGGTGGCTCTGTTCAGTTTAGCAAGCGGGTGCGAGGGGTCAATAGTATTGAGGAAGATGGGTTTGAACTGAGAGGAAAGAAAAAAGGGCAATCAAGAAAAGCACTAAGAGTCAGTTTTCAAATGTTGCAAGCAACAGCAAGGCAGTAAGCATCATCTATGTCACGATACCACTAGCCTGGACGTACCCAAGGCAGCTTTCAGAAACAAGCCTGCTCTCTCCTGCATGCGAGGAGGCTGCAGCACTGCCCATAACTTAGCTGTCCCCTCCACACACACACATGTTCGTGGAGCCCATCAGACCCCAGGACTTCCAAAGGGACTGAAAGTAGCCAGATTTCCATCTGACCAGAAGAAAAAAAACTCAGTGAAAACTGTGTGCTGATCTCCAGCAGAGTCCTTCCAGCAGCCCAGCCCCAACCAATCTTTAAAGATGTCATTAGTCATTTGTGCCAGGACTAGCTGTGGTCCAAAGGGTCAAGGAAGGGAGACTGGCAGTGCTCCCATCACTGCACAGTCAACCTGGCCAACACAGGAACCTCTCCCAGTGCTCTTGCCAATTTTGCGAGAGCACAGATGACTTCAACAGACACACCAACCACCTCTTTGTCACCAGAAGGAACATGGAGAAAACAACAATAATTTTCCACACAAACAGCTTCACAGGTTTCACGTGCTACGGGATATGCTTGTAAGAGCCACGATGGGAATCCTACCTGGTTCATACCAGCATTGGCAAAGAGCAGCGTGGGGTCATCCAGGGGGATTGTAGAAGAGGAGTGCACATAGGTATGCTTGTTTTCCTTGAAGAAGTCAATAAACCGTTGCCGGATCTGGCTAGCTGTTAGCGTAGCTTCCATCTTGAAACCGCAAGTCACAGCTGTCCAAAGCAAGCGGAAGGGAAAGCGGCAAGGCCTTGGTGCAGTCTGAAGAAACAACAACAAACAGGGCTCTGACATGGTGTCAGCTGAAGCAATAACACCAGGATCATTGCCTCCATCTCCTGAAAGGGTCTCCCCACGTTGGTAACTATTCTCACCGACTCCTCAGTTTAACCATCCATCCGCCCAAATGGTGCTGACCCAAACCCAAATATCCTCTCCCCAATTTCTAGAGCTTAAGCTCATTACTTGTTCTTTGAAAACATACATTTTTAAAACACCAAGTCCACCTGGATCCTGAACTTAGTCAGAGGTTGTGTCTGCCTTGCCAGGGACACAGGGGAGGGGGAGGATTGGTAACGCCTAAAATCATTCAGGGTGATTAAATCATAAGATCATAGAACGCCTGAGTTTAGAAACGACCTCCGAGTGTCACCTCATCCGCCCTCCCCTGCTCAAAGCCGGGTCAACTCCAGGGATGCCTGGAAACCTCCCCTGCGAGGAACCGCACCACCCTACCTACGCACACCAGTGGCAGGTGACGGTTTGGAGGTGAGCACCTCCGCTAGATCCTAACGGGTACACAACTGTCCCTCTGCCGATGGAGCGCAATGCGGTTCTCCAGAGGGCCGAGCTCCCAGCAGCCCGCTCCGGCTGCAGGGGGACGGGAATTCCTCAGATGAGTAAGGCCCGTGAGTCGTTGGAGGAGGGAGAGGAGGGAGAGGAGGGAGAGGGACGGAGGGAGCCCGGCAGGGACGGAGGGAGCCCGGCAGGGACGGACCGGGCGCAGCAGCGGCTCCCGGCCAGAGCAGGGCCCCTGCCCTGACACCACCCGCTCTCAAGTGCCCAAGGAGAGGCGAGGGCACGGCGGGTGCCCGGCAGCCCCGCGGAGAGCCGCCGTAGGGCCGGGCTGACAGTCACCTTCCCCCCCCGCCGCCCCGCCTGAGGAGAGGAGCCCGCAGCACCGCCACCCTCCCGCCCCTCACCGCTAGCTCGCCCCGGCCCCGCCGAGCCACCTCCCCTCGGCCCGGGGGGGAGCAGAGGAGGCGGCCGGCCGGGGGAGGCAACCCCCGAGGGCCAGCGGTCCCTCAGACCCCGGCGGAGACCCCCACCCCCCCAGGCCCTACCTCCCGGCGCTGCCGCCGCCGCCCCGCACCGCCCGGCCGCACCGCAGCGCCCGCTCCGCTCCGCTCCGCCCCGCCCCTCCCCGCTGCCAAGGCCGCACGTCGGCTCTCGATTGGCTGTCGGCGCCGTCGCTCTGCACCAGCCCCGCCCCTCTTCCCGCTCACCGCCCGCCGGCTGATGCAATGAGGGGGACACTGCGGTCACGTGACGCGGCCGGGCTGAAGCCGGGCAGGGAGGCGCCATTTTAGGAGTGGCAGCCTTGCTGCGGGGCCGGGGCGACTGAGGGGGCCGGCACCGTGAGGGCCCTCCAGCCTCCCCTCGCTGCCCCATCTCGCTGTAGGCGCCATGACGCTGCAGTACCGTGAGGCCTTGGCCCACCTGGCACAGCCCCATGCCCGGCAGGTGGCCATGAGGCCTCCGCCGCTGGTGTGGTGAGAGCAAGAGCCTGCCACAGGCTGAGGCGGAGAAGGGGATGTGGGGGAGAGGGAGTTGGCAGGGGACGGTGGGCGAGGCGGCTGCTGGAGTGGCGACCAAAAGCCATGTGGGCTTCCCTCATAATGGCTACCAGGCCTTTGCATGGGTCTCAGGGGACAAGGGTATGGCTGAGAGTTGGGGGGGGGGTGACCATGGGAGGT
>VUYV01000270.1:0-12436 GCA_008711295.1 Anarhynchus alexandrinus
AAAAAAAATTGGAGCAGAATACAAAAAAATAGCGATTTTCTCCTTGAAAATGCTTTTGATACTGTCAAAATAAACTTTCATTAGAAGATGAAAATGTCATTTTCTTCAACAGCTGTGTTTGAATTAAAGTCTGAAATTCCAATTTTGTCACGGAGGAAATTTTTTGTGAGGAGAAGAAAAAAATCATTTCGACTGACTATAATATATAATATATGCAGGATATATATAGGTACACATGCAGCAATACAGAGCCAGCATCTCTGCTGGTGTAAAACATCTATGTGTCTCTGAAGTCACAACTTGCCTAACTAACATCAGCTGTGAATCTCACCCAAGAAAGAAATTTTTGCTTATCTCATATTCACCTCTCTGTGGAATGCTGGAGCCGGTTTCTGAACGACATGATTCTGATCCAGAAGACATAAATATAGTAGTACAGGAACTACAGAGCTAACCTGAACACCAGAACGCGTCGGTGGCAAGAAACAGAGGTATGGCTGGAACGTTACTTAATAATGTAGTCTTGAAAAACTATTGAAGGAGAAGTCAAGCTTGTCTGTAAGAAGGCTACTAAAATTCTTTTTAGGTCTTCAGAAAAATTGTGTTTGCGATGTAATTCTTTAAGACTACTAAAGGCTAAGACCAAGTAAAATGATAATGAACTTCTCAGGTCTCAGAGTAGAGCCTTCAATGCACTGGTTACTGACCAATGCGGTACTTTTATTTGAGTGAGCAATTCGAGAGATGTGTTTTCTAGGTGGTACTCATTTTACTTCTAAAGCTTTTAACAAATATGTATATAAAAGATGCTTCTACAGCACAGTAATAGTAAATGCGGCATTTTCAGGCAAGCACACCAAATTCAACTATGCTGATGACTCTGAACTTCCACGTTAATAAGAAAGCTCCCTGTTGATGTTTATTGGTACCCAAATTTGTAAAGCTGTACCTTAATGTATCTAACTGCACATTTCTATTTCGCAGCCTTTCAGAATTATACTGAACGATTCTATTAAGCAGTACTACACAAGAAATGTAGTGAACTATTTCAGAACCTAACTTGATTCACTTTAATTTTCTAGTTACATTGGAGAATATACCATTTTGCCAAGTGCAACTCACACTTCCATATTTTACTTTCTTTGGTATGCTCTGGGCTTTTTACAGTTGTTTTTAAAACTTCCATTAAAGTAAAGCTTATCCTTCAGTAAGGATTGCAGAATTTAAAGATGATGAAGAGCCTCATCTGACAGGGAGCAGCTACTCTTGTTTTCCAGTGCTTTCTCCAGACTATTTTAAGTGATGGAATCTTATAATTTGTCTTGGAGAACTTTCACTATGATACATATGTTTATTTAATTGGGGGGGAGAGGGGGGAATCTTTGCTTATGAATATGTAACTTCAGGTGGATGGAGTTGAACTGAATGTACATAAAATTTGGATAGCTCCCCCACTAAGTACCAGAAAATATATTTACCAATGCCTGATTCCTTACGCTGATCTTCATAAAGTACAACACTTGCTTTTATTAACAATTTGGTTCCAGAGAAGTTAATTGTGGCTAAGGAAGTCCTTGTGGCAACATTCAGAGGTGCACTTCTTTGAATTACCGAATTCAGAGCAATGCCACTGACTTCACTGGTTTTACAGAAGATTTGTGTGCTTCATCAAAGATCAGAATCAGGCCTCAAGATTTTTTGCCCTGCAGACCTATATTCTTCATCTTTCCTGAGTTACGGAACAGCTCTACTCTGTTGCAAAGCTCAAAAGTAGCAGCGATTCTCTCCTTCAGTATCTAATTTCATGATCTGAGTTAAAAGTGGAGATACTTCAGGCAAGAAGTTATCAATGCCTCTATGGAGCATTTAGATATGGAAATCTTTGAAAAACTTCTGCTACACATTGCTTAGAATGGTATAGGATGTAATTACGGGAAGGACAGATCTCGGTGTTAAGCCCATTTTTTGTTCTGCCTTTGTGTGGAAAGGCAAACTGAAGACCAAACTAGTCTGGTCGAGGACTTCTCAATCCTCTTTTGTTAATTTTGTTCTCTCAAATTTGAAACTCCCTGCAAGGTGCCCAAGGCAGATGGCCATCCTTCCTGTCTGAATGGTGGCGGGCTTTCTCCAGGCTGGCGAGAATGTTGTTCCATAGGACCATCCAGTCAAGGAGGACACGCGAAGGGACCTTCCACCATTCTCCTCTAAGACAAAGCTTAGCAACTACAACACAATGCGAGTTTGGTCAATTTAAGAATTCAGCAGAGAGGCTCCTACTGTACCTAGCAGATCGGAACTTGAGCTCATGGTAACATTGCACAAAGCTGTGATAAATGAAAGTGATCGGCAAGGCTAATAAAACGATGCCACTAACCACACAAATTCCTCCAAGAATCCTTCCTGGTACAGTGATGGGACACATGTCACCGTAACCAACCGTGGTCATCGAGATGATTACCCACCAACAAGCAGCAGGAATGCTGGCATAATCCTTATTCTTTGTTCCCAAGTCCAGCCCGTTTTCGAGAAGCTGGGAAAGTGCACTGAAAATTGCCATAGCAACACAGATAAAGACAAGTAGCATCACCATCTCTCTGTAACAACGCTTCAGAGTCAGACCAAGTGTTTGAAGGCCAATGAAATGACGAGCCAGTTTAATCACCCAAAAAATCCTCATCATTCTTAAGACCCTCAAGGTGACTCCGGCCCTCTGAAGCTGTGAATTTTCCCCTGTGAAAACTGTCATTAGAACAGAGATGTAGTATGGAGTAATTGCCAGTAAATCAATGATGTTGAGAGGTCTTCTGACAAACTCACACTTGTTTTTGGAGACGATGAACCTCACAATGCACTCTGCAGTGAACCAGCCTATGCAGATGGCTTCAATTATCCTGTCAAAAGAAACAAAGCAGAGTATTTATGTTCTGTGCAAAAGCTTTAGTTGATGTTTGGTTTGTTCACAGATATTACCAAACTGACACTCAGAGCTTCACAAACGACAAACAGAAAGCCACGCTATTCTTATCCTACGCATGTAGCACCAGATTTCGGCAATTAACCTGAGGATCTAGCGAGGATTTTAAACTCATCATTGCTAAGAACTTACTGATCATTTTCTTTGAATTCTAGATTGCTACTGGTCCTATGCTACTGATGCCAATGTGTAACGTTATCTAGAACGCCTTTTTTTTTTTGTTGGTTGGGTTTTCCAGGATTTTGCTCGTATTTTTGTTTGTTTTAAATCTGTGAGGCCTGATCCACTTGGGAATGCAAAGGACTGTGGATCAGTGAACTGGCTAGTTATGAACAGCGATGTACAGAACCAGACTGCTAAACTAAAATGGAAGTGGAATAGGCAGAAATGAGCTTTTGCATTGGATAATTCATGCAAATTGACTCTTCAGGAACCAACCTAAACCAGTCTGTCTGATCTGCATCCCAAACAGGGGTTTACCTAGAACTATATTCAGAACTTTATAGGTACTGCCACTAAGTACAGATAGTATTTTATTTTTCATCATTGGGTACATCAAGTAATAAGCTTGATTAATCCTATTTACCACTGTGTATTACTGGATTTTTTATTTTGTTTTCAACATAACTCTATCTAAACTGCATTGCAGCAAAAATGTCAAGGTAACCAAAGTCATAGGCAAGATCATCTTCTTGCCAAATATTAATAATGGCCTTAAGAAAAGAAATCCTGGAAAGTGATTTCAGTATGTTCTTGAATATTTTCAAGTACCAGTTCAGTGAATGAGACTTGAGACTATCTCAACGTGAAACCAGTGGAAGGTAGAAACAGAAGATGAAAATGTTACTCTTGAGATTATTTAATAACTGTTGTGCATGTAGTCCCAAATCTCCCATCTGAAAATAACCCTCTTCTTAAGAATTCAGACTGTGCTCACTTGTTTAATACAGCAGGGAATGGGAGCTAATCTTTCCCTCTTTCCTTTGTTTCTCTTTTTTTCACCAACAGTTTGAGCAAAGAAAAAGCCAATCACCAATGCTTTCTCGTACCAAGAGGTCTGAAACCAAACTGACGTGAGACTGGAGATTTGAAACTACTACATACAACCAGAGCTGCTTTTTGCTACTGCAGGGATCCTAACAAGGTAGTGTCTGTAGAAATGTAATGATTGGCAAGTAATAATCTGTCATTTCAAACTCAAAGTTTTGCTTCCCTAACGCACCTGTGCTAATTATTTACGAGTTCTGAAATCTGTTGTTATTATTAGGACAATGGCCTGTTAGAAAGACAATATTCTTCTGTAACTGCTGTAATTATACTAATAGGCTTTATAACTTTCATAAAAGTTTCATACACTAAAGTTTTATTTATTTTTTATTAATTTCATTTTATTCATTCCTTCCTTCATTTTAGTTTTATGTGAAAAAATGGAGGAAACATTAACGGTCAGTTGATGTAATGTCGTAATTCCAGCCACAGCAAATTTAAATGAACATAAATTAATTACTTAAAAAAATAGTTATTCACATAAAACCAGACCTTGTTTCATGAATAACAATGAAAGTTCTGTAAGCAAGTGGCCTTTCTTCATAAAGGGCTTATAAAACACTTGTTCATGTTAGCACCTTTTGATGGAAAGACCTGTGAATTTCAAAAATAGCTTGCTCTTAAGAATTATGTGTTCTCTTAACAATTAAGCTTTTGAAAATACTAATGCTTCTTTTAATGACAGCAAATAATAACTACCTCAGATGCTGATTTAATTTCTTTTAAAAAATGCTCAGATCGTAATGTCTTCTGAACAATAGTCATGTACAGAACATGTGAAAGTGACTGTATGAATGTGAATTATCATTCCTTTATGTTGGAAAAAATAAAGCAAAAAATATTAATGGGTAAGTTCTCTTAAATCCTTTTTACACATGATGAGGAAATACCTAAGACTTTCCCTAGTAAAATCAGTCAAACAGCAAGATCATGGTGATGGAGACACTGATAAAAGTCTGAATGTACTTACACGTTGGCTAGCTGAGATCTCATGTAATGATTAAAAGAAAAATTGTATCTGGATAGAAAGTTGCAGCCAGGAATATTCAACAATTCCAACAGACATTTTATGAGATTTCTCTGGTAGTGCTGCCTGTATCCTATGACATGGAGCATTTAAATGAAAAAGCAATTCATAATTTTACAACTTATAGCTGTTTCACTGGGTGTTTCCTCCTGATGCCCTGATAATGTTGAAAATGTGATTCCTCCAGTTTGTCACAAAGTAGGCAGGTTATCTGAGTCGAGCTTTAAGGAAGGTAGGTCCTGATCGCTGTGATTCAGTAGAATTTTTCTTTATGGAATCTGCATTGATTCAGTGGTCTGGTATAACTTTGTGCAAGTAAAAATCCATGAAATCTAATCAATCCATTGTTTTACCCTGGCAGTTCCTAGCACAAGACATACTGTAAAACAGTTATACTTCAGTAGGAAGGACTGAAGAAGTCTTTTATTGTTGAACAGACTTGCAGAGAGCTAAGGAACATCACTGATGCAAAAAAGACAAAGCAAGATCAAGACAGGGGGAGATGCACGACTGCCACTCCATTATATATTGCACTTCTATTTCTCCATTCTGCATCTATCCCTCTTTCTTATCAATTGTATGCATCCTGGCTAGGGAGAAAATAATGAAGATGGGTGCCCCTTATTTTCAGTCCTGGTAAATCATGTAAAAGTATGTGCTTTGGTGAGAAGAACTAGAAACCTCTGGCCCGTTGAGAAATCTGGAGCGCTACATACTGCGTTCCCACTTTCAGATCAAGTCTCCCTCTCCTTGTAGGAATTTATCTTTATAGCTAACCTTGTTAATGGATAAATAACATCTAATAAGGAAAGCAAATTTAACAGTTAGTCCTCAAGAGAACTTAACCGAGTATGAAGTTAAAGCCAAATAAAATGCACACAATTGGAAGACTAAAGTTACTGTATCTTCTGTAATCAATTCTTAAAATATTTGCTGCGTATTCACAGGACAGACTGCCTTTTATTGCGTATTCCTGGAATAATGCTGTATTAAAATCTATATATAATTAAATAATGAGCTTTATTTGGTAAAATGTAGTACCTATTTTATAAAACTCCATCAGTTTTTGGTTGGGTTTTTTTCCCCATCAGTTCAGTTTTAAAATAGCTGGTATTCAAAAAGGAGAAGGGAAATTAAAAACAAACTCATGAGGTGTTTCCTTGAAGATTCCCCACAAAATTTATGAATAATCAGAAAAAATAGTAAGTCCTAATTTTTATTCAGTTACAGGTTATTTCTGCTCAAACTTACTGTTCATTGTCCCAGACCTAAGCACATGAAAGAGGGTTTTTCTCCTAAAATTTTAAGCCTCTTGGTACTTAAGTCTTTCAAGACTGCTCTAATGAGTCTTTTGTCCATAAACAGAAAATCAAGCCTTTGTGAGCCTCATTTCTACTGTAATCCCATCACTGTTCAATTTGCTGTTCCATCTGATAACTTCCTTTCAGAATAAACTATTTTATGTACAATGAGTTAAACCACTTCAGAAACTATTTTTTCAATCACTAACAAGGCTAGTTTGTTGTTACTAAAAAAAAAAATCATATTGTGAATGTCTTAGAATATTTCAATTTAGCATTATTCTTTGCCCCAGCATGCCAATTTGTATACTTGCAATATCCCCTGGTGAGTTGGTTGAAATCTAGCCAAAATATTCATTAGTGGCACTATTATCTATTAAGCTTTTAAATAAAACATACACATCAACGGGACACATGAGGAAAACAGATGATATGATTAAAGACAGTATATGACAGGATTAGAGATTAAAGTCTGTCAGCACTGATTTGTTAAATTGTTGCTAAAGCCTATTTCCCTGTAAAGCACATTAAAACTGAAAAACGTCTAAGCAGTAGCCAGAATAATCAAATTCCTGCTCGGGAAGACTCCTAGTCGTTTCAGCAAGTATCTTTTTTTAATCCTTTTGAAATCAGCACGGTTTCTGTCTTACTACTGTAGAGTAAGGGCCACAGAACAGCTACTTCCCCTGCATTAAAAACCTTGCTGGCTTTTTTCCTTTCTGTCCCTGCTTTGGTAGCAATAACATGTCTTGATAGATTATACTCCGGTGCCTTATGTGGGAGGCTGTAATGACCCAGCACTCCCCAGGGATGGGGCAAATGCCTTTCACAGCTCTCAGGGGATACCTGGATATGAGCATCTTGAGCCCTGCGGTCCTCAGCATCTCTTCCATCTACTTTGAACACGAGTGGCACCTAGCCCTGGTGACTTTGTTAAGGTTCTCCTGTGGCCAGGCAGTGATGCAGTCTGTTCTTTGCATTACCTCTATTTTTCCAAAAGCTCGTAAATTCATTACAAGAATCCACATCCGTGTTTTTAACTTAGGTCTGAAGTTCCATTCTTCACCTTCAGCCTACTGTTTTAACTTAGCAAAAATGTGGTGTTCAGGTTAAATCTACCCAGGAAAGAAGGGGATTTTTTTTGAACAGATGTTGGGCGTGAGCATTTGGGTGTTCTGAAATTCCACCACCATAAAGGAATAATTACTTTTGTGTGTCTAAAATTCAAACGCAACTTTTTAAGCTGATGTTTTGCAGAGATGAAAAAGAGCCCATTGGCATCTGTTGAAAGATGCTGTTTGGAGAAGTTACTGTGTTTATTTGCTTTTGCTTAAGAACACGGCAATCACACAGACTTGATAACCGAGCGATTCTTTCAATAGAAATTTAACCATGATTAGTAAGCGGGAAAGGG
Source organism: Anarhynchus alexandrinus (assembly GCA_008711295.1). NCBI lineage: Eukaryota > Metazoa > Chordata > Aves > Charadriiformes > Charadriidae > Anarhynchus > Anarhynchus alexandrinus. Next base: position 7,764 of record VUYV01000270.1, read on the forward strand.
GCAACAGTCTGTCCCTTGTGCTAACAAGCTACTCATATTTAGTGTTAGAAGAATAGTTTAAAGGCAGGTAGATAGAACTGTGCTGGCAGTAAGTCAAGCAGCTTCAAATGACTTCCTATTACAGGCTTGAGAAGCTCTCCCCAAAAGATTATGCTTACGATCAGTTTGCGGACAGGTCCCCGATCAGGGACTCACAGTATGCATCTGCTGGCACAGTTCAGAGGAGAGCAAAGATGACTTGAAATTGCCAGAAGCAACAGAAGGGGAGACAGGTGTCCCTGCTGTCTGCTCCTAAACTGTGCAAATCTGATGCAAATCTTTAGCTCTGATAAGTGAAACGTGCCAAGGCAGGGAAGAGAGCAAAAATCTTAAAATGCAAGAAATTTAATAACTCATCCCTCATCCTCAGAACGGACCTGGGGAAGGCAATCCCTCTGCAAATCAAGGAATTATATTGTCAGTGTCTCTAAGATCTGTGAAATTCAGAGGTCACACTCCCCATCCCTCTCTCCTTAAAAAAGCTTACTCATGGAGTTCTCCGTTGCCCTCTAAAGGGTGTTACTCCAAAGGATCAGGCATAGCCGTAGGCTTGTCACCCTTTGAGAGTGTGGTCACCATGAGAAGTCATAATAATGTGATGGTTTCTGAGACAAAGTTTGGTGGACTCAATTCTTCTTCTGGTGAAGCGGTGTTCATACAAGAAAAATAAACACAGCTGGTATTAGCTGGCAGCTGCAGTAACCCTCGCTGCAAAACTCATTAAAAGGGGCTGATTTTGTAAATTACAGAGTTGTTAGTGACACCCTTACTTCTAGAGATGATGTCCAGGTAAGCTGGAGACACACTGCTAGAGCTGTTTTCACTGCAGCTGCCCAAAGCGTTTCTAGGGACGGTTACCACAGTTCAGCCACAAAAATTATCAATGTGGCACCTTTCAGAACTGTGACATAACACTGAGGGAAGGACAGGGGGTTTTATGGGTAAGCATGTGAGAGACTAAACCTATCAAAGTTGCTGAATTTCATGAGGTAGTTCTCACCCGTTCTAAGCAGTGGCTTATGCTGATCTGTATAGTCAGTTACATCCAAAATCTAAAGCCGAAGGACTTCGAGATAAGCCGATTCAATTTTCATTTCTAAAACTTTTCAAAATATGTTTTTAGAATAATGTAAAGACTTCATAGTATTAATTACAGTGCCACGTGAGTCAAAACTCACTTGCATCCAGCATTAATGTCACCATTTCTCTTGACAAAAAAAAATAATTGTATTATCATGTTAGATAGAATTTCTTTATTTCAATGAGGAACCTTGGTTAATAAACAAAAAGACAGAATTTGGCTTCAAACTTTAAAATGTAGCAGTGGCCAGATTTTTAAAAGCCTTCTCACCTAAGATGGACAGTGTTGTCAGAGTATGCAATCCCAGACACTGCTGTGTGAGTTCTGTGGTCACACTTTCAAATAATCCACTTAGCTACTTAGGGTTTGGAAACCTAACTCATTTTAAATGAAATAACTACAAACAAAAGAAAATATAAACAAATAAAGGGAAATAAAGTCAGATGACAACTGGGCATGTTAGGTCAAGTGGTACGGCATGTGTAAGTAGTTGAAACTAAACTGGATCACTCAAAAGCAATTGTAGCTCACACATTTTTTCCAGATATAACAGGCTTTTTAGTCATGCTGCAGTGTATGCAATAAAGGAAGGAGTGGCTCTCGTAAGAGAACAAGGCCACCTCAGCAGGTGACCAGCTGTGGACAGAAAGGAACACATTTGTATCTGTTTTCCATGTGTTTTCCATTAAATTGCTATTGGTTCCTGGGCAGTGAGAGCACACAGGTTGTCACACGTGAAATGAAGCAGCCTGTACCGGTGTTTATATGCAACAGACTTTTGCAAGAAGATGGTTAGAAACTGTTCAGCCCCAACTTTTATGGTTATCTACAACCAGTACTGAAGAAACTCGCCCCACCATTGATAGCGGTCCTTCTGGTTTTAAAAGCAGCCTTTGCTGCCCTGTGAAGTGCTTGGCTACACTGTACCTTACAAGTATTTAGGAGCTTATCCTTCAAACACTTGGTATACAATATGCAATTGTTCAGAAGAGTAAAATTATGTGTATATATAATACATATGTTCTTGAAGACAAAGAAAAATTACACGTCATATGCCTTGTTCGAGAGCAAGTTGAACTCTTTCAGTAGCAGAAAAATTGTTGTTGACTCCCACACCACAAAGATGTGAACAAAGATATGACCGATGTCGTTAACGCTACCGTAGTGTTACATCTATTTTCCCCTGTCTATTGGGGGTATCTAAGCAATTTTCTGCCTTACAAAAAGATCACCCAGAGCATCCACCCTTTGAAATAACCTTGCAAAGCTTAAGGAAGGGTTTTTAACTGAAAGAACCTGGAAGAGCAACTTTTGACATATCTGAATCTAAGCAGGAATCAACAGCTGCTCAATCTGTATCTGCTTTCTTTTTGTTCATACAATTAATTCTTTGGCTCAGCTACAATGAGAAATACAGGTGCAGTTTTCCATTAAGCTAATGGAAACTATGAAAATACTTTCCAAGGAATTAATTTGGCTACTAAGATATAATATATCACATTCCAATTAACTCTATGGTAAAAGATGATGATTTCATAATGACAAGGCTGCGATTTCATTGTAGGGCCGCTTTAGCAGAGCAGAAGCTGAAAACTTTTTGTTGAGTATTCTGTCTGCTTTAGAAGAAGGGAGAAGCTAGCAAATATAAGAAACATTACTTCTTTCTTTATACGTCAGTCTTACTTATTGGAAAAATCCTACCAGAGTGGTCTTGATTTTGTTCTCTAGGGAATGTAAGAGAGCGAGCGAGCACAATGATACTGAAGTCAGCAGAGTTGCACCGACGTAACCCTAAGCTGAGGTCACAAAGATGATGAAAAAGGGTTTATTCTTCCTAGTATGGCTCGGGGTTGAGCCTTATACCCCGTGCCCTGGTTTCTGCAAATGTTTTGCAACATTCAGTGTGCTTACACGCGTTTTATCCAAAGGAAATGTAAACATCTGTTACATTCATACACTGGGGCGCTTACATGATGCATTTGCAAGAGCTTAACGTGCAGTCTGATCACCTCCTGCGTTCCCCACAGAGAGAATCTGAGATGGAAAGAGGAACGGGGGTAAGGCTGTTCCCACATACAAGATCTTACAAGAGCACAACCGTAACAGGCACTGGATCTGCTCCAGCACAAGGACCTGTATGAATACACGCAGAGAACGTACAGGATTGTACTTTTCCCAAAGGAAAAGAGAAGGGAATTGCATTCTTTTAGGGGTTTATTTCCCCTTTTTTCCACAGTCGTAACGCTTAATACGATTTTCCGAGTGTTTGAACTTCTCTACGTGGGTAAGGAGTCCGGTGGCTCCTAAAAGGGGAGGGGGGGGGAGAATAAGAGCTCCGAGGTGCTTCACAGAGGGAGGCACCCTTAGAGAGGAGCCGTATTCCAATGGCACCTGCTCCGCTGCCAGCCTGCCCGACCCCCGAGCCTGCTCCCCGCGCCCCCGGGGGGACAGCCCCTGCCCGCCGCCGGGCTCCGCTCCCAGCCCCGGCCCCTGCGCTCGGAGACACCGGGCGCCCGGCACAGCCNAAGGCGCGCCGGCGGCGGGTACAGCCACGGAGCGTCAGGACGAGGGGCAGGACACACTGGACGGGACACACGGGGAGCGGACAGCGGGAAAATAAAGGATCCTCCTACCCTGAGGGCTCCCTCACTGACTCTGCTGTGTACCTGCTCTGCTCCTCCACGCTGCGGTTCTCCGGCGCCCGCCACTCGGGCAGGGTGCTGGCGCACAGCACCACCATGGACACGATGACGAAGAGGATGGAGACGGTGGCCAGGACCTGGGCGGCCACGGAAGACGTGGGCTCCTCGAAAGTCCTCCTCATCCTCTCCAGCCACTTCCCGCCCTCGGCTCCCGGCGGCCGCCGGCCCTTGCCCTCGGGGCCGCCCGCCGCCTCCCCCGGCGGCTCCTCCGCCGCGTAGTAGGTGCACGTCTCGGACATGCGGTCGTCGAGGCGGCGCTGGCAGCAGTAGTCGAGGTGGGAGCCCTCCAGCCCCCAGTAGATCATCTCGTTGTAGAAGGAGAGCTCGCACATGTGCGGCACGAAGCGCAGGTGGCCGTGCCGCACGTACAGCATGATGAAGCCGAAGGCCTCCGAGTGCCGGTCGAAGAAGTACTCGTTCCGCTCCCGGTCGTAGTCGTCGCACACCTCCAGCACGTCCTGCTCCGAGAGGCAGCCGTGCAGGCGGCTCACCCGCCGCAGCGGGAAATCCTTCAGCACCTCCCGGGAGAAGGAGTACCGGGTGCCCCCGACGTTCAACACCACCGAGGGGCCGCGGCCAAAGTTCATGGCTTGGGCGGGACGGAGGAGGGGAAGGGCGGGCAGGGCAGGGCGGCGAGGCGAGGCGAGGCGAGGCCGGGCGAGGCGGGGGGCAACGCGGGCGGCGGAGGCTGCCCCGGCTCCGGCTCTGCTGGGCACCGCTGGCGGCTCCCGCTTGGCGACGGGGCGGGCGGGGAGGAAGGCGGGAGAGGCGCCGCGGCGGGCGTCCCAGCGGCCGCGCGGGAGACGGGGGGCGGCGGAGGACTGCGCGCCCCCCACCCCCGGGGAAGATCG
>VUYV01000270.1:12442-31087 GCA_008711295.1 Anarhynchus alexandrinus
CCGCTCCGCCGGTGCCGGCTGGAAGGCGAGCGGGAGGCGGCGCGGCGGCGGCGGGGTGGGGACACGCCTCCTCCCCCGCCCGCGCACATGGCGGAGCGGAGCGGGGCGCGGGGGGCTGCCGCGGGGCTCCCGCCACCCCTCGCCTCGTCCCGTCCCTTCGGGGACACCCCCCCCTCCCTCCCCCGGGCAGAGGGGTTCGGCTACAGCGGGAGGGCGCCCGTCCTCGCTGCCCGCCCCGCGGGGCGGCACTTGGGCGAAGTTGGCCACCAAACCCAAGTAACACTTCGGGGGCGTTTTTTCACCCACTCCCCCCCCCCCAAAAAAAAACCAACCCAAAAAGCTGAAAGTGAAGCGTTTGAGCACGACACCGCTCGCTCCTCGTTCGGGGCTGCCAGCGCCGGTCGCTCCCGTCGCGTTTGCTTTCCGCAGCCCGCCCTTGCCGGGGCGGCAGGGGGGCAGCGGCCGGACCCTCCTGCAAAACGCAGGTTTCACTTCTCCCCCCGTGCACATCTGGACGAGGAGACACCTGTCTTTCTCCTCCCCACACGGTGTATGGACACCAGAAGAGCCGGGTGCCTCAGGCAGAGCCTTCCTCCCGGCTCACACCTGCCTCCGACTCATGTCTGTGCTCCGGCAGCTTCATACCTTCTGCTGTCCTACCCTTGTCCACAACATCAAAGCACACATCGGCTGGTGTGACCCTCTCTGCTCTCTAAAGCTTTGCTTTCACTTGGTTGCATTATGTACAGGGAGTTCTTCATTTCCACTACTGATTTCTTTCTTTCTTTCTTTTTTTTTTACCCAACTATGACAATTCTCCAGGCTGAGGTATTTTCTAGGCTTATTAACATCTGGAGCATCCCGGGGTAAAATCACTCAAGATACAGCTCTCCCTTTCTGTGAGATGCTTCCAGTTGCGAATGTGCCTCCAGTTGTCAAGAGAAAAGGTGGGTGAGTATACCCTTTCAAAACCAATGCCAAAGATGTGGTGCTCAAGCGCTGTGTCTGTAAAAGGTTAAACCAGTGCTTTACCATCCCCATTCGTTGTTGCTTTAGATACATGTATTTGTCTTTATCGGTTGGGTTTGGGTTTTTTTTATTCTTGTTGCTGCCATGTTATTTTCTCAGCTGAGATTGGTAAGGCACATTTAGGTGTATCAAAACAAATGGATAGTCATCTAATTGTGTAGTAGAAATTGTTGGTTTAAAGCAGAGTGTGATTAAGCGCTATTATTTTTAACCCTATTGGTCGTCTTCTAAAAAATACTTGGAGAGAGATTCGAATAAATGTCCACGCGTTACCACGAAGAGACTCCCGCAAGGTCTGCTCCGGTTGTTATACAGAATATCCACTAGAGGTCACGGTTAGTCATTTCTCTCTGTTCATGTAACTGAGAAGACAAAAAACCCACCCTAACTCCAGTTACAAAAGGTAGTAAAGCATACACGGCGGCGTGTTCTTCCCCAGTAACGTCATTTTTGATCTCTGTTTAGTCATTCGGGTGTCTGTTACCTGGAAAGGTTTTTTGCTTCCAGCAGCTGCGTTCAGTTAATGTATCCTGGCTGCCTGTTAATTTTCTAAGCAACAAACACTATTTTAAACCTCTTCCACCTTTCCTTGATGTGTATGCTTCCGTAATTCGTTCTTTCAGGAACAATTACTAGAATAACTTTAAAAAAAAATAAATAGCAAAACCTGACTAGAACTCTGGCAGCGATAACGAGCTATCCAGGTGCTTCTGGCTTTGCAATTTGTCGTGCTTCCTGCTCCCTGCCTTTTAACCCCCTTTGGTCCTCCTCGGGAGCTTGCAGAGGAAAGGACAAATAATGTGGCTTGAAGACATGTGTTTACTAACCGTCTAGAAATATGGGTTGGCATGTAAGTTCTAGAAATCATTTCAAGATGAACAAAGCTTTATGTGCTGTGTCGTGGAGCTGTGTGGCAGAACAGGTGAAGCGCTGGGCTGACAAGGCTGCGTTTGTAGAGTGCGTTGCTTGATGAAGTCTTGTAGGTTGATTTGATGCCTATTTCTGGTTTTCAATTTCTTTTAAATATAGAGTGCAATGACCTTCTCCTTCAGAGTGACATCGTCAAACTTTCAATTACGCAAAGCTAACCTGACAACAGCGATGTTTTCTTTTCCTCTGTAGTCTGGCATGGGCAAGTTTCGTTATTTTAGTTGCGATTACTGACTTTCAGTTGAGGAGATTTGATCTAGCGAGCTGGTGTCAATACCTGTAAACACCACCTTCTTGCACCAGGAGCAGTAATTTACTAGGAACAAAACGTTGGATTTTAGACAGGATTTGTAATTTTCCAGTAAATGTTCTGATTTTTTGGCATTTTGAGATTGGTAGTCCCATTGCAGTTGTGAAGTAGCCGGTTTATAGTAAATTTGTGGTAATTCACATTGTTTCATGGGAATTACTCAGAATTTACAAGTGTCAGTTCAGTGGTTGTTGTGGTATATCTGTCTTATTTTCCAGGAAACTTCAATGAGCGTAACTTTTTTTTTTTTTTCCTGATGTTGAGTTTTGTGACTGAAAGTCTTAAGAAATTTGAAAGAATAGGATGGAGAGCCTGAAAGAGACAAAACACTTAAGACTTCGTGTGACCGTAAGCAAAACACTTAGAAAGGTATTTTTCTTAATATATTACTAAAGGTTATTGTGGAAAAAAAATGTGTTTGAAAGTTCCACCTGTCCTGATTTGAAATATGATACCTAATTAGTAAAAAAACAAGTGAGCCAATAAATCCATTTAAATAGGTCAACATAGAAATTAGTAGAACGTATTCAACCTATATGTTAAATGGTAAAGTATGAGGCATAAAGTGAATCTTTAGAAGGACTGAGCTGGCTAATTATCTAAAATATAATAAAGACCTCTTTCTAGTAGTTGATTTTGGGTGGTTGAGGGGTTGGTTTGGGTTTGGTTTGGGTTTTTATGATCTGGAGATACACGCTGGGATGTTGAATCAAAGCAATTACTCTTTTCCTGGTGTTACAGTTGTTATCATTTGCTGCCCAGGAGGAACTTCACAATTAATAGTCATTATGTAAAAATAGCTTTCTTTGTGTCAACATTTATTTTCATGGCTTTGCACTGTGCTGTTGCATCCTAGGGGTATTTAATGAACTTGAAATATTTTCTACAGTTTCCAAATCTTTCTGACCCCGCGCTGAGACCATTGCTCTGAGTGCAGCTCTTTGGTTGCATTTAGAAAAGAGATTCTTTACTTGCATTTTGTGTACGAACAAAGTGGTATATTTTGATGGCAGGCATTTTTCTGAACTCGGGATGAGGTTCTGTTCTTACTGAGGTAGCTACTGAGTGCTGTTGACTTCAGTGCAGGCAAAACTGCCTTTTGGTGGTGTGTCTTCTTTCTGGAATCTCAGTTATTTTTATGACCACAAAATGGAGGAACTCTAGCTGTGGACCAGGTTGCCATGATGATAGACTTGTACACACAGAACAAAAAGATCTTCCTGGCCAGGGAGTATACAGTTTGTGACATGTAAAACTGTGGGGGGAGAAACCACAATGCTTTTTGGTATTAAACATACTGCGTTTGGCCATATCTATCTTCAGTACTTGAAGAGGCAATACGTACGGACTAGAACAAATGCTTCAAAAGGTTCTGCATGCACAGATGGACTATCATTTGCATTTATCTTTAGTTTAGGTCTTGGGGGAAAAATGTTTTCCGATAGAGTTTTTTTTTCTTTAATCAAACTTCTCTGCACCAAAGTCCCTCTACTTCAATGTGATTTGTGGGCTATGCAGAAAATCTTTCAGGAGACGAGCCTATTACCACATATAATTACCAAACAAACAGTCTGACAGATGCGGTTTGGATTGTCAGTGGCACCTGACATAAGAGCACAAGTTCTCTTGTCACTGAGGCACTTAGAAAAATCTGAATAATTTTGAATATGAATGTTTCTAAAAGTGGATGAATGACATTTAGTAGGGAGCTGGGTATTCACATATATATACATGTGCACAGAATACAATCTGTAGTTGACACTTATAATTAGACTAACTTATTTCACAAAACATGCTAACAATTTGGGAAATTTGGCTGTGAACAACTAAGATTTGATACTGGAGACCTGATGTATTTGTAGGTCAGACTGCGAGCTTTTTTTAATGTGAGAGACAACTGCCTTCTCTGTTGTCCTTCACCTCCTTGTTGAGAAAATCCCAGCAAAACTTCTTGTACCTGATGCTGGGCTAATTATTGGAGGCTACTCAATTTCAATGACCATTGAATCAAACGAAGCCCTCTTGGACAGACATGGTTACTAGCTGGGGTAAACCAGTTTGTCACATCTGAGCTGCGGGCAGGCAGATACAAAGCACAGAGAGAAGGACGTTGCTTGCCTGAGGAAGGTGATTAGAAGGAGACTCGCTAATGGGGAATTCAAAGGCATGAACGTATTCTCACAGGAGAGCACAACACAGGAATGTGTTGTCACACCAGTGAGATCCTTTTCTAAATGCCTACTGAGGGGAAGGGAAACTGTCTGCAGAGAAGATGGAGAGAAATACTGGGATTTGGAGAAGCCGTGTGTGTGGGTGAATCCAAAGTATGCTCTCAGAAGAGGAAAAATGAACATTATTCTGTCACGATATTACATTTTTATGCATTAGCTAACATAAAGAGTTACTGTTGTGCTTTTTTTGTGGTGTTTTTTTCCCCCCCTTGCATCCTCAGCAAAGACTATGAGCTCAGTTCCCTTGCCTAAACATACATGAGTTAGCGCCACTTGAGATGCCCTCCATCATCCCTGTCCTCCACCTGCAGCTCCAGTAGTGCACGAGCTTTCTATGTCCCCTCCATCAGCCCCCGTGGATGTCCTGTATGCCATACAGGTGACACTTCATGCCTGTGTTCAGGTAACTGAATTGAGCCCTGCGCGTTGTTGAAGAACAAAACTAGAAACGTAGAAGTTGTGTTGGTTGGGATCCGGGGCAGGTGCCCCCATGAGTCACCCGTGGCCTTTGGGAAGGGAATTCGGACACCTGGGAATTCTGCAGAGCCATTGAAGGCAGCACACGTAGCCCTGCCTGCTCATTTAGAGGAGGTGATGAGCCTGGAGGTCTAATTAGGTGAGACTTAACCACTGTGAGTTAGTGTCCTGTAAGTAGGGGTTTACTGGATTTGTGGAAAAAAATATTCTAAAGAGAAAATTCTGGAAATATCAGTTAATTTTTTTTATTTCTTAGTGAGAAATAGTATACTTTTTCATTTTATGTATCAAAGCTCTCGGTGGAAGGAGAAGAGAGTTAGAAACTTTCTCTTGCTATTACACTGCTCTAAGCTTCAAACTTCAGAGGAAATAAAGTTAAATATGGCATTTTTGAAAACCCTTTCACTTGTTTCCTGATGAATAGAGGAAATATTACCATCTCAAACATTGCTCTTCTCAAATGCTGGGTGTTAACAACTGACCACTCCATTGTACTAAGCTAGAAGAAATGATGTAGAATCAGGTCTTGTAACACTTAAACATACAAAATTCAGTCACTTGGACCCCTTACATGCAGATTTTTATTTGCAAAAAGAATTGTTAATCTTTTTAGTCTAATCCTATACGTTCTTCCAGAAGTCCCAGAAAGTCTTCCTGTTGACGATACCGGCTTATAAAAATGATCGAGCTTGCTAACTTAGATAAACATTTGCATAACTATTTAAAACTTAAAGATGATACTCAGGTTCTTAAAATACTAAATCTGAAGTCAAAAACTTATCCAGTTAGAATTAATAAACCAGCAGTGTCTTGTGTTCTGTTCACAAATAAATCCTTTGATTCTGGGTGAAAATGAGCTCAGACCTCTCTGTAAAAATCCTCTTTTTCTGAGCCTCTCGCAGCACTGGGGGCTGTGGTGTGCTCGTATCCTTCCTCAGGACGTAGGCAGACGTGGTTCTGCAGTGCAACGAGGTGTTAAAACCCTTGCATTATCGGAGCTTCAGGAACAACTGGAGCATGGCTCCATTACCGTCCCAGGGAAGCCAATAAAGCCGCTCCAGCCTGAGTTCACCACGTAGGATGTGAAACGGCAGCTTGCCTTTCGTGGCCGTGCAGAAATAAGCTAAAGATCGCCGAGTACTTTCTGTAACTTACCTGCAATATATTGGAGAGGGCTCTGGCTTCCAGCAAAAAAAGGTTACATTAAGCTGGGTTGCGTGTAAGGAATTGTATACAGCTCTCCCCAGCTGCCTACATAATCGCTGTCAACATCTAAGCAAATTACATAGATGTTCCCCGAGCTGTGCCACTGGCAAAAGTTAGTATCTGCTTCCAGGGGTGGTAACTTCTCACCCCTTACATCAAATCATTCCTTCCTAAATTACACAAGAGACCAGATTATGGCCCGGAATTGGAAGTTAAAGTGATCACACCATTATCTCCATTACACAGCTAGAAATGTCTCTTACAGCCAGAATGAGTCTTTCTCTGCCTTCGTTTTATAAAGGTATAATATTCCTCATGATGGTATTTTTCAGCAATGGCTTCAAGTTGTAACCAGTGATGGTCTGGATCAAGTACAAATACTTGCAACAAAATCCACCAGATTGATCCAGTAGATTGATCACCTCTTAGCAAAATATTTGAGAATCTGGTTCTTGAGATCAAACAACTGCATGAGAAAGTATTTTTCTTTCTTTCACACTGTAAAAATATACATTTGTGTACAGTTTTTATGCTGTGGTGTTCTCTGGTATAAGTTACTATAGTTTTCTTTTGTGCAATTGCTGACTTAATGATTTGGGGGTTTTTAACACTTTTTTTGTATTTCAACACACTTTTGTTTCTCTGCTGGCAACTGCAGATCCGACCTACATGCAGACCTGCCCCCACATTTTAAGTCAAGTGTCACTAAAGTTACAGTCACTTCTTGGAAAGCTGCAATATGTTCACTAATTGTTCTTTTCTTGCTAATTACAGGAGGGGAAGGGAGACTCCCCACACTCTCCTGGGGGAGGGAGGAGCGGGATTCAGAGGAGTGGTTCGCCAGTGGTATGTCTATAATGTGTGCCTAATCCATAATGAAATTGCAGTTGAAAAAGCTGAATTCCTTTGCCATCGTGGGGTCTGTTAGAAAGTACTGCTGGTGGACTTGCAGAGCTCAAACAGTCGCGTCATGCTGAAATGCAAATGGCAAGAGGGCCACCTGTGTTGCTGTAATGGCCACTACCTCTCTGACTCAGCTACCGGTGTACCTGCAGGATGTAAAGCTAATCAAGCGATGTTAGCAATTTAGACTTCCCCTAATTTCCCCGCTTCCCATTGCGATAAACTGGAAACGAACTGCTGAGGCTGGAGTGACTTTGGCACAACTCTGCCATCAAGTTAGGACAGACTCCAGCCTGGATACAGCAGAAAACCAAAATTTCCCAATATTGATGACAAACCAGATCATTTCCTGGAAGTGATGGCTAAGAAACAAATTATTGATGCTGTCTGTTGACCTATGCAAATTTATTCTGATAAAGATCTCTGGTAAGTTTTCAGTACGACTGGGTCTTTGCATGTTAACCTGCCCAGGCAAGTTTATAGATGTGCTTAGTCTGGCAAAAGCCAGAATAAAATAGATTGCTCATTTCAAGTTCTAAATCGTGTTTTCCTTTGATCCATGGGAGTTTGTTTGTTTGTTTGTTTTTAAAGTATTGCACAAGCTAGGCAGGAGACATCAGCAATCCTGAAATCATAGTAAGAAGAAATTTGTACTTGCCTTTTTAGAAAAGCTTAGCATCATTGAGTGAGAGACACTGCGTTGTGCTGCACTTCAATGAATATGATATTGCCCTGGTTCTCAAAGGTGGGAAATTGTAGTAACAGTCACAGAAGCTTGTTTTAGAAGGTTCCTACCCTTAGCAGAAAGTCTTTGCCCATAGACTGCAGCATTCAGCTGGAGGAGCTTCTTTCTGTTTGGGGGTTTGGACTCTTTAAAATTATTTTTATTTATTTATTTGTATTTTTTGTTGTGGTTTTATGCTGAAGACCACAAAACATGACCTTACAATCATGTTGCTTCCTTAGTTTTCTGAAGAGAGTCATTATCAGATCATCAACACTTTTTTCCTTCAGCAGGTTTAAATGTGACTCTCTCTCTTCTCTCTTTTTTAGAAATTTCATCTGTTTAAACATTTGTGCTGCCAAGCAAACTTCAACCTGGGAACAGACATCTCATGTTTGCAGTGCCTTGTTTGTTTGATTTATTTCCTCCTATAGTTATATCTTTAATTCTGAGATCTGTCTTTAATTACTGATTTTTCTGTCTTCTACCTAATGCTTTTTGTAATTCATATATTAAAAATTATTTTTTCTTCAAAAGAGAAGAGGAATGGGGAAAAGAAGCTTTAAAAAACCAAAACAAAACCAAAAGAGCCCAAAAAATGAATAAAATAATAATAATAATAATAAAAACAAACCAAAAAACCAAAACAACCCCAAGCCCCAAGTACTGATTAAATCATAGGATTGAAATTCTGTGCTTCTGTTTTCCAGGAGCCATACTGGGAGCCCTACTTTTGTGTGTCCTACTCAAGAAGTCATACATTCATCCTCTCTCTGTCTCATCTCTTAGCCCCAAGCATCTTGAGCCTCTTTCTAAAAAGAGGATGGTGAGGAGGTGCCCACTCAGCCTGGGCTGTGGTCACCCATTCAAAGATGTGTACAGTTGCCATGGCCTGGGTCCCAGCAGAAATTAGGGATGTGCCAGAGCCTGATGCTCTCTCTTCCTATTTCTAGAGATTATTTGGAAAATACTCCTTACGGTCTCCTTGACTCTGATGCTCAACGTTTCAGTGACTTCACAGAATGTGAAAAATACTCAGCCACTGCCAAATATGTAACCAGATTGTCTACTCATACGGCTGATTTTTACAGCCTCTTAAACTTCCTTTATCCCCAGAGGAGTGGTCCTTGAAAGTGGAGAGTAAGACAAGCTTGTGGAGCTGTGATTCCTAATTGCATGCTTTTTGGCAGCTTTGTGGGAGGGTACCTGTTGAGGTGTACCGGTATTCCTCCTCCCAGCACGCCAGGGAGCTCTGGCAGACCAATTACCAACCTGAAGCGTGTGGTTTTCCATCCATACTGGGGGCGGAGCAGATAGATGCACAGTCTTCCTTTCATGGGGTTGGGCCTTAAAGAGTCAATCTAATGGTGAATTTTGTAATCGCGTAACCAAGTTATCTTGCTTTCCCCAAGGCCGCAATTCCTGTGGATTAACTCAACAGTATCAATAGAGTTTTTTCTGAATTTACAGTGGTGTGACTGAGAGTTAATCATGGCCCTGTATTTCTGAGTCTCTGTAGGCAAATAAAATAATACATTTTAATTGCTAATAATGATGGCCTGCCTAGTAGTCCCATATTCACTATATTTAAGGATTTTTTTTACCATGTAGATAATAAATTCCATTGAAAGGAATCTGCATTGCACAAACTGTGACCATTTAGGTCAACTGGCTCAAAAGACAGATATTCTGAGTAACAGAAAAATTATTTCTTGTAGACCAATTGCTTGGCACAACTGTTTGTGAGCATTAGATTCTTTGCCTATTTTGTTGACATAAAAACAATCCTCCCTGTCTCCTACAACTGGAGAAATAATTCCATAGTAAAAAAGAAAATAGCTCTCGGGTTCCTTAAACCTCACAGGACAAACTTCAGCCTAGCATGAACTTTTATGGCCGAGTTATAAACCTTGGAACAGAGGCTGGTAATGGAAATAGTGATGGAGAAAATTTTAGAGTTATGAATGGTGACATGATGGATTCTCTGTGCCTCGAAGTTTTGAACTCAGAGGGGACTGCAAGACTGGTGTGTCTGAAATAGCAGCATTACCTTTTGCTGTTTAGACCAGCAGACTCCAGAAAGTGATTTAATACACAATTCCAGAAAGATCATGAAGAACTGTCGTTACTTTTGTCCTCTCTGGTGGGGAAATAACTTTCATGAAAGCGTAATGGGGTTCCCTGGTGTTTGTAGGGAATAGCTCATCCCTGAAAAATGAAGTTCTTGAACTGTGCACTGCATTCAGAAATGTATTTGAATTTGTTAAGGACTAATACAGCAGCAAATATTCTTTTCAGTCCTTGTGATGCTTCCATCATAGAAATCTGTAGGTGAGTAAGAAAGCTGCTCAGCAGTACAGTTTGTCCCATTAAAAAAAAAAAGAGAGGCTTAAACTACAAGTTGATACTTTCATTTTTACATTTTGAGGAAAACTGTAAAAGGCCTTTAAAAATGACCGGTCACCTTTAAGTCACGATCGCTATTAAGCAGTGTACCTCTTCAAGTTTTAAAGGTAGAATTAACATTGACTTAACATATTCTATGCTTTATACACTGTATTAAGCTTGCTAAAGAGCTAAGGTAAAATGTCAAATTAAGTAGTGTAAACTCTGTGGCATCCAGATTCCACCCTATAGAAGGCAGCACTATGCCCCTGCCCAAACACCTTCTCCTCCTGCTTCTCCACTCGCAACAGATCACTATGCTATAGTCAATCGTTTGCTATTTTCTTTTCTAAACAGAAAAGGTTGATAGCCAAATGAACAATGACTCATGTTCAGAAGAAAATATTCATCAAACAATCGTAAATAACTTTCCTCATCCCAGAATTTTGGGCAACTACCAAAGGGGAACCCAATCAAAACCTGAAATCTTCTTAAAATATTCATTAAAAATTTCATATTCCCAAAGGCTTGACGGTAACTATGGCTAGGATATTTTTATTGCAATTTCCCCCTCCCTGTCACAGTGTACTATTGTCATGGAGAAGTCTGTAGGGAACTGATGTCATAAATAATAGTTACAAGAACTTACATAGTACTCTCCAGCACTGCAAAGTTGGAGGGTCTTTACCTGTATTGTACATTCTGTATCTTCCAGTTGGTGTTCCTGAATGCAGATGGCATTCAGCATCTGTTAGAACTGAGACCGCCAGTGATGGGTTGGGATGTTATTCATAGACCCAGCCAGCCCTCAAAGGGATCCAAGTCTTCGTTTGGGAAGAAGACCAGAACTTCTGGAAGCAGATGTGAGAAACATGCATGAGCAGGCCCCCTCTGTCTCAGAGTACAGAGAGATTTAGCAGCATGAGCTGTGCTTATTTTCTCTCTGATGTCTTCTGGGTGTTTTACGTACACAGATGTTTGTACTTTGACCTGGCTGCTGGTTGTTATTCTGGTGAAATTCAGGAACTGGCTTCAGTGAAAATAGTCCTGAATAACTTGCTGCCTAGTTTTGGGGGCTTTTTTTTTTTTTGGGTTGTGTGTGTGGGTTTTGGGTTTGGTGCGCCCCTGTTGCTGTTGATATGCATTAGTTTAAAAACTTCAACAGAACCCTAAAGGGAACGTAGCTGTAACAGTATGAAAGGGGGTTATTCCAGTATACCTTATTCTTATGTTTAGAAGAATAAAGGGAAAAAAAGCACACTGTATGCATGTAAGCCCAAGACTCATTCCTTCTTCCTATGGACCATGAAATATTTTCTGAGTTGTACGGCAGAGCCACTGGATCAAGGAATCTAAGTTATTTCAAAGAGCATATTGTAAAAGACACTTCTGTAGTCATATTCTTCCTGAAGAGCAGGATTTTGTGTTTTTTCCCTAGCAGTTCTCCTCATTGCCAATACCCTAGTTCAGAGTAGTTGGTTGGATAGCTTTGAGGAAGACAGGGGAATGGAAACATTCAATTTTGGCTCTGTATGTGTGTTTGTTAAGTCTCAGCTGCATGCTGTACTCTCGCCTCCCAGTGGAGCCTCATAAGGAGAAGAGGACTACTGCACCCTGCTTTTTTTTGTTTATATTGAAATATAAATTATAAGAACAACTTGTTAGTAAGCACATAAAATATTCCTTGCTATTCTAGACAATATTAAAACTCAGGTACTTGCAGACTGTTAATCTCAGGTATCCAGATTTTACGGGTTTGCATCCCTAGCTGTAACCAAGACCCAAGCCGCAAAAAGGTCTGGTTGCAAAGGTTAAAGAATAGTGACGGGCTCGTCTGATAAACAGGGGCTGAGGGTACATTTGATCAATAAGTTGCGCTTTGGTGTTGCTTGCCCATAATCATTCAATCCCCAGAAAAACTGAACTGAACAGATGCTGAGTCCTTGACTTAAATTAATTCTGCTCAGCTGAATGTACTGTACTCTACTTAAATATGTGTCATTAAGCACCTTTGACAGCTTTTTAGCAGGTGTTTAGCACGAAAAATAGATCAGTTGAGAGAAAGGGACAGATAAAGAGTAAATCCAGTGTGGTGTGTTTAATGTCTATCCAGTATTACTGTGTTCAAGCCCAAAATGGCTTCATTTAGGAGTGCTGCAGATCTATGCAACACTCCAGCGTGCTTCCAACTGCTCTGATTCCCAACCTCCCCTACATCAAAGATAACAAAGGTATATAATGATATCCTCTTAGTCTTACCGGAGTCAACCACAAAACTCACATTGACTTTAACAGTAGCAAGATGTGAACCTAAGTCTTCCCTAAAACTGCCAAACGGAACGGGGTACAAAACTGAATCCTAGAGCTGTAGGCTTTTTCGCCATTAGGATGTGAACTGCAAAATAAATTGGTAGCTGTAACCAAAGCTCTAGATGGGCAAATTTTCTTTTGTGGGTTTGTTTGGTGTGTGTGTGTTTGTTTGTTTTTAAATCTCACTAGAAAATACGATCTTTACTCATTACTGAGGTTATTATCAAAAACTGAGTTACGCCTGTGGAGTGAAAGAAATGCATTTCTTGCATATCTACTGTTTAGTAGTAGATTAATAATAAACCCTACTTTACCATCCCTCCCTCTTTCTCCCCATCAAACCTGTAGTATTATTTCCATTTGCAACAGAATGGTTTTCATTAAAGCAAATCCAGCCAGAACAAGAAGACGGGTATATACAGATCTGACTTATTTTGTACAAAAAAAGTCCTTAATTCAATTGTATGATTTAGGGAAAAGGAAATTATGTATGGTGTCAAAGCGGTGCCATATGGTAAGCTATAGCATCTGTTTATATATTAGTATGATACTTATTGAAAAACCATTACCAAGTATCTCTTTTTCACTGCCCGGTCAAATAATAACTTGTTGCCAGCCATAAGCACCATTTTTCTCTTCACATTGATTTAGTGGCATTTTTACAACTTTAAGGTTTAGATTGAACATCTAAATCTGCAGACTACTGATAATTCAGCAATTAACTTTAAGCTATTGTTTAAATCAAATTTTATGAAAATAGTGACATATTTAGCTAAGAGTCTCTTGAGAGATCTGACTCAGAGAGTCAATAAAAAAGCCAATGCTATTTCTGATGCCAAGAGAAGATGATTTTCTCTCATAAGAGGGCTGGGATTTTTTTCAGATTTATAAAGAAGTTGATATGGAAGCATCTATTGCAGATTGCACCTAGCTTCTGTTTCAGTAAAGGCAGCTAAAATTTTCTATTGCTTATGATAATAAACATTGAATTTCATATTTCTGTAAATGAAATTTAAAAACAATTTCATACAATGTCTGTTACAAAATGGAAGTTATCTAAGGTTTTTATAAATATAATCATGAGTATTGACATGGAAAAGTTTTTCTTTGATAACTAATTAAGTGACAGCAATGTGAATTCTGTTTCTGCTACAAATTCATTAATGAGGTTTTGTGAGCTCTGCTGTGTCTTTGCATTAGTGTAAAAAAAAAAAAAAAGAAAAAAAAAGTGCCTGTACTTTAGCTGCCTGCGAGCCAGTCCGATCGATGTGCAGCTGTATTAGCTGGCGTGTTCGTTCACAGTAGATGAAAGTGACTTTGTAGAGACTGCGTATTATTTTTGAGATGCGGGACAAGTCTGTGAACTACCAAAGTTCTCTGTGGCAGTGAATTACTCTCAGTGTAAGCAGGAGTTTAGGCTGATAAGAAATGATCATTTGTAGAGTCCTTTGTATTTTTTTTAACTCTCTGCGTGGGTTACGTGCATGCAGCCTGCTTATTTGTTGTAGCAAAGTTTTACTAGCAAGGGAGCCACGTTCTCTTGGTGTAAACTCATAAACTTGAACTGCTGAATTTTTCCTGTGCTTCCAGATCACCCACGCCAAATAGAAACTCTAGGCTCAGCCACTTTGATTTAGGCAGGTCCTGTAAGTATGGCCCAAGGATGGGAAAGTCTAAATGCCTTTTTATTTTCTGTTTCATCGGCATGAGGGTGAGTCTCCATGAAAGCTCTACAAGGAGCTGAGCACCTTTTACTAAGGTTCAAGCAACTCTCTTCTCCAATGCTTTTGTTGATTTCAATATGATGTTTCTACCTGGAAGATCCCAAAGTGTTCCATTCTTAAACATACTTCTAGCAATATAGACCTCTGAATTTTAATTATTTTAATCCTTAAGCAGGTAATTTACGAAGACTTGTCTTCGGTACTGGTGTCTTTTGTGAGCAAGTTTGTGGGGGTGGTCTGGTTGGTTTGGTTTTGGTTGTTTTGTTTTTTTTTGTTAGATTCAGGCTTCTATTACCCAGAGATGATGCTGGGCTGGAACCTTTGAAACTAAGTTCTCTGGACACAAACCAGGACGTTGCATGACAGCTGCAAGGGAGGTTCCCTTATTCTGCCGCTTTCTGGAGTGATAAGCTTGTCAGAGCTTTTTGAAGCTTTCATCTTGGCTCTGCAATAGTGGGAAAAGAGCACTGATGGTGAGGAGGTTTTGTGTCTGATGCAAGAATCCTTGAGGATTTGTCCTAAAACCTCTGAACTAATGTGAACAGCCAGAGTTCTGCCACTGGCTGAACAAAACGTTTGGTCTCTGAAAAGCTATAGGGAATTAAAAACTAAAATTCAGGAATAAAATTCTCTGATAGCACTTTCCCATTCCCTTTGTCCAACCAATTCCACACATGAGAAAGAAGCCTTAAATTGCCTATGAAGAAGAAATGAAACATTTTTTAATTATTCCTAATGAAAAAAAAAGTATTTCGTCATTGCATTTTTTTAAAAATACAGTAAGAAAATTGTATAGCTCCAGTCAGCTTGATGGGTATTTAATATACACGATTTAGATGCATCTGATGATGACAAAGTGAAAAAGCCAATAAAGAGGGTGTGGCCTGGACAAGTCAATAGGTGCAGTATTGGTAATACCATAAAAGGTCCTCAGGCTGCCCTGCTCTCGGTGCCTCATCTCCAACTCCTTCAGTGCTGCCGATCTACATCACCCTGGGGGCAGCGGGTGAGCCTGGACCAGGGAACTGGTCTATGTTTTAAAATGATCCTTTGTCCTCTATTCTTTTCTTCTTGGCTATTTTTTTGGAGGAGTATGAGGAGGAATGATGAGCTGCTTAGGATGGCACAACAAAAGAAGTTGTGAAATGAAGTTCTCAGGTAATCTGTGTCTCTAAGAGGAATAATCTATTTTGCAACTTTGATTTAAGTTGCCACAGAAATGTTTTCTTTAGAAAAACACGAGGAATCTCAGTCTGCAGCTGAATACAGTTCGTTTACCAAGTTAAGACAAAGCTCTTACCTGATTTTCTTTTTTTTTTTCTGAACAATGTTGTGGTTGAAACAACGGTTTTCTGTTATATTTAATCTAGAACAATGAAGATGTTTACATAACTTTAATTTTTCCCATTCCGTGCACTGAGATAGCACAAAAAATAAACTGTATCCAGGCTTTTGTATACATTACACCAAAGCAAAATGTACTGCCAGTCCTGCAACTTGGTACCCAACCACAGCTAGTTGTGCCCACTACCTCCCTCAGCTTGCAGCAGTGACTTTAAACTATGCAAATACAGCAACGTGACACTGTACAATATCAGGTTGTGCTGTCCGTGCCTATACAAACCATGCCAGTGTGGATAATAAGGCTCAGTGATTCAGTACTAAGGTATATGAACATCATTCTTTATGTATGTGGTCTGTGATGCATGCCTTAGTCGGACAATTAAATAAAGGGTGGGATTTTTTTTTACCGTTTTTCAGGCTGTCAACCTAAAAGGGCAGGCTGGGACCATGGGCTTTCCTGGGCTGCTCTCTTGTGTTTTTGAGAGGCAAATTCTCTATCTTCAGGAGCTGTGTTCCTTTTCCATAGGCCATTCCTTCTGATGAGGGAAGCGAGGGTCTGTTTCTATCAAAATCCACTCCTTGCTGGATGAGGGTACATTGTAAGCTGCGAAGTGTGGGAAATGCCTCTAATGTCGCAGTGCAGACTTACGCTGAGGAAAAGACCTTGGAGGCATTTTGTTTAATTGATAATGACTGCGACAAGCCAACTATTTGAATTAACTGTTCTCTTGCCTTGAAAGTTTAACCTGTTTCATTTACCAAGCAGTAAACCACAAGGGTAGAAATAACACACCATTTAACTTCTAGCTATTTGAATGTAGGTCTCTGCTAAGATGGTGGTATTGTGCCTCTAGAAATAACCAGCTGGAGAGAGCTGCTACTTCCTAAGGAGTTTCTGCAGACTTTCTTTTCAGATCCCACAGATGTTCTTGTCGGGAGACAAAACAGAGGAAGATTTCTCATTTTTTCCTTTCAATGCACAAATGTGTTGCTGTTTATTAAAGACAACTAAATCACTGTAAGTATCGTATGCCAGCTTCACATATTTCAGGAATTTGGTACTCAGTTGCCTGTCTGACACAGTCACTTGGGAAATTAAAAGTGCCCTAAAAGTGGAAGAAATCTTAACCTAATAGTCCTAGAGTCACTTCAAGGGGGAAAGGGAAGAGGGCATAGGAACATTTGAAACACCAGGGAAGCTCATCCTCCTCCTAATCAACGCGTTTCCCTGCAGCTCAGGATGAAGTGAGATGTTAGTTTGGTAACGCTCAAGCTACACGCATGAAAATCCAGGACACAAAACAAGTAATACATCATCATCTTCCTTGCAAGAAAATGATAAAAAGCGTTTCTCTCCCAAGGAAGCATCAATTTGTTTGTAAAGTGTATAGATTGTTTGCCATGCTGTGAACTTTGTATAAACACGGGGAAACGGCTTCGTGTTACATCAATACTGATGTTTTTGAAGCGTCCCCCTCATCCGATGATTTGTAAGCATCTCCTGCAACGCTTCTTGGCTCCGAGACGAGCTGCTGGGCGCATCCTTATCCTGTGGTAGATGCTTTCTGCTGCCCGTTGCCAGCAAGGGGGCTTCTCCGGAGGGGGGGCGGCTCGGAGCCCCTCCGGCCTGGACGCCCCGTTACCGGAGGCGGGCTGGGCTCCCCCTCCCCGGCCGCGTCCCGCTCCGAGGGCCCGCCGAGGAGCCGCCAAAGCGATCGGTCGCCCAACAGGTGCAGACGTGCGAGGAAACTTTCTCTGGGTTATTACTAGGAGTTTCCTGGGGGGAGGAAGAGAGAGCCCTCGGTTGCAGGGCACAAAGCGGCGCCGGAGCGTAGAGGGGACCCCCCACCCCCCCAAAAAAAAAATACCCCAAACCCCAGAGGGGGCCGGAGGGGAGATGGAAGAAGCAGCCGCCTGCTTACTTCCAGGCAGCGCCGGGCTCCCGAGTTTTGGGACAAAGCGGCGGGAGCCCGCAGAACGTGGCGGGCGTTGGGGCACGGTGGGCGGCCCTCGCTCTGCGCCCGCCGGGCCGGGGGGGGCCCCGCGCACCCCCCACCTCCCCCGGCAAACGTCCGGCCCCGCCTCGGGCCGCCCCACCTGCGGCCGGGCCCCCTGTCTCCGACCCGCCCCGGGGCCGGTGCGCGGGGGGAGAGAGAGGGAGGAAGGGAGGGAAGCGGTGGGGGGGGTTGTTTAACCCTTTGCCCGCCGGGCGGCTCCGGAAACGGCCGAGGCGGCGGTGGCGGCGGCGGCGACCCCGTGAGGCGCGGCGCTGTGTCCTGTGCCCGGGCGGGGAGGGGTGGCGCAGGGTGGGGGCGAGCGTGGGGCGGGGGGGCCGCGGGTGCCGCTCCCTCCTTGCCCAGCCCGGCCCGGCAGAGGCGGCGGCGGGAGGAGGAGGAGGGCGCAGAGCGCAGACATGGCGGCCAACATGTACCGAGTGGGAGGTATGTGGGGATGGGGCAGCGCCCGGTCGGCTGCGGGGGCCCTGCGCCCGGCAGCAGAGACGGGGACGGGCCTGGCCGGCGGGGAGAAGGGGGGGCCGCCGAGCCGCGGGCTGCGCGCACCGCGCCGGGGTGAAGAGAGGCGCACCGGCCGCCTTCGCCTGCCGCGGCCAGCGCCATGGCCCCGAGCGGGGCGGCCGGGCCGGGGTGGACGGCGGGAGGCGGCAGCAGACCCCGGCAAAGGGGCCGCCGGGCCCTCCGCGGGGCGGAGGACGCAGGTTCCTCCCCCGCCGGCTCTGTGCGCCGGGTGGGAGGCCGGCCCCCACCGCCGAGGAGGAGAAGGGCAGCGCCGCCCTCCGCGGGGAAGGAGGCGGGGGGGGGAGCAGCGGCGGCGCCGCCGGCTGCCTGTCCCCTCACCGCGGCGCGGCCCGGGCACGGCCTCCCTTCGCGCCTCACCTCCTCCCCCGGTGAGCGGTGAAGGGGCCGCCCGGCGGTACCCCCCCTCCCCGGGCCCCGCCATGCAGTGGGCTAGCCTGCTTGCGAGGCGAGCGAGGGGCGGCCTACCGGCGCCGTGCGCCCCCGGGCCGGGGGCCTGCCTCGGCACAGCGCAGCCGCCGCTGCGGCCTGGCGGGCC
>VUYV01000270.1:31115-66060 GCA_008711295.1 Anarhynchus alexandrinus
CACCCCACCCCCCCGCCCTTTTAACGGCGGAGTTTCTCCGTGCCTTTCTTCATCTCCCCGGGATAAATCATAAATCCGGCTGTGTAGCCGGGGGGGTGGGATTTCTGTCAGCTTTCCTGCTTACCGACGTGACCCCTGATGAGTGCACCGAGACGTGACTGCTTGGCACTGGGCGAAGGGGGGTAGGGGCCGGGGGGGTGGCACTTTAAGCGGTGAAAAACACGGCAAACGTTTCTCTCGCCACCCCCAGCCTGTCCAAATAGACACGGATAACTTTCCGCCGCCGTCCCTGGCGGAGCGAACATGGCTGTGTTCCTGGCGCTGTGGCTCAGGTGCACCGCTCAAGTTCGGTTTTTCAGTACTTGGTGCTCAAAAATGGCTCGTCTCCCCCTCCTCCTCTCTCCTCAGCAGCCTGAGGTGAGAGGGAAGATGTAAGGAAATGAGGAATCATATTAGCTGGTTTCAGTCTCTTTCTGCCTCTGTTTTGTGGTACGCTGATGTATCCACAAATCGTCCATCTTCATCCTCCTTCATTAGGGCATTTAGATTGTAATCCCATCAGCCTTTACTCACGAAAGTAATCCTTCTCTGAGCAGCGCTGTTGAAATCTGGGTAGGGTTTGCTGCTTAGGTCATCAGTTCTGAATTTTTTCATTGAAATCTTAATAAGCAATTGTGAACAGTATCCAGAGATCATATTCTTTCTTTAGAGCTAGATAAACTACCTGAGGCTCTATTTCACTGTGATCTAGTGTGAAAACATTGCAGAAGAGTTTTATACATCATTATGGTCCCCCCACCCAAGTTTTTTAAAGAAAGTTTGCAAGTTGTATGGTGCAGAAGTCAAATCTTAAATGCAGAGTGTGGTTAGCGTTTGATGGGTATGTTTTCATTTGATGTAAACAAGTTTTGAGAAAACTATTAGAGGAAATGCGCTGCATTTCGATTTTTTGTAAGTTGCATGGGAGCAGCTTTCAGGATATGAGTAAACTTCCATATACTCTATGAAAATGTTTTTATATTAATGATGCTATAAGAAACTTTTCCCTGGAAGAACCTCACTAACCTCATGACTATTACTGCTTAATATAGTTTGCATGTTACTGAACAGAGATGACAACAAAACCAAGTATCGTAAAATGTACATTACTCATTTGGACACCTGTACTGCCACAGCACCTGATAATAAATGGGAGGTAGAATATCTTACAGAAATATTTATCTCCATAATATAGAAACTCACTAAAGCACTCGATTCTTAAATCTTCCCTAATCGATCGTTAGAAACAGCCACTTTTATATCAAGATTTATGAAGTGTATGGATTAGTGAATTACAACGTAAGCTCCAACACGAGGCATTTAACTTTATTTCAGCATGATTTTTAAAGCATGTGTAGTGCAGTTATAACCAGAACTTAGGAAGAAATGATGTTAAATCTCAGTACTTCACTGCCTTAACATTTGCTGAGAAATCTCGGCTTTTTAATAGCTTCTAGGTTTAGAAGAAAATTTTTGCACTAATAATGATATGCTTTTAAGTATTATTTTTTTGTATTTCAGTATCTTTCATTTTTTTCATTGCAGATTATGTTTATTTTGAAAATTCTTCCAGCAATCCGTATCTCATTAGGAGAATTGAAGAACTTAACAAGGTACACAAGTATCTAAGATTCTTGCTTAAACTCTGCAACAGTCAGTGCACTTTTCAAAAAACTAAGAATTATTTCTATTGTGGTAGAATTTTCTGGTTGTTTTTGTGTTTGTGTTTTAGTTTTTTTTACTTTCTTGAGATTTGCTATGTATTTTGTGTATGTTCCAGTTATTGAATTCATGCTGTGTGATATCCCGTAATTCTGCCGTGTTGCCTAAGGAAACACCCAGTTGATCATTCCTGGTGAACAGGAGTATTCTGCTTTAAAAATTTCCACACGAGTCCTTTGAATGCTTGAGGAAATGAATGAATTTAGTTCTCTGTTTGGTGATGACACTGTGAATCCATCTGGAATGCTAGCAGTCATGTAACCTGTCTGCTTTTAGATATGCGTATAAAGAGCTAGTAGCTATCAGTGAGACTTTGCGGTGATCAAATAACATAATATGTGACTTCTGTGGCTGTTTATTGCTCTGCTTATTGGCAGCTGTGAATGAAGGACGGGCTTTTGAATAGAAATAGAGACTGTATTCTCTGTCTTCATCCTGAGTGTATTTTTATAAAGAATGGAGGCTTTTCAGAGTGTCATTTTGGGGAAAGCATGATTATTTTTCTTCGTTCTCGTACTACTAAGCATACTTTTACCATTCCATCAAGCAGTATTAAACCTTATTGTGTCAAAAGTCAATGATAAAAATGTCTTATCATGATGTAAATAATGATAGAGGTATTTTTTTTCCTGTGGTTAGAAAGTAAATGAAAAAATTGGTGACCTGCAAACATTTTTCTTTTTGTTAGTGGAACATAACACTACTCCATAGCAAGCATCAACCATATTGCCTGTTAGTGCTGTCCAACACAACATCCACTGAACTTGTGCATGGCAAATCCTTTTGGACACTTATTGGAGAAGAATATTTTTTATTTACAGTAATTTAAGTGATTCCAATCATGTTCTGGATGTAATGTTTATTATCTTTAAACTGTATTGCTGTAATTTAATCTCGCTCATGGATGGTAGATCAGACTCATGTATTGATTTTATTTTTTTTTTAAATTTTCATTTTTTTAAAGAGAGTTTTGAGGATGTAGTCCAGATGTCTTAATTGTGAATTATGTGCTTTCATGTGTTAAGGGCATTGAACAAACATGGAGATGTTATGGAAATATGTAATGAAATGCTTTGGTTATCATTTTACTGGAAATAAGATGCTTTTTTTTTCTTTTTGGTAAGAAACTTAATTAAAATATAATACTTTTCAGTGCCACATCTTGAGTTTTAAATAAGTAACTCAAGGTAATGAACTAATGTACTTTTCATAACAGGAAAGAAAGTACAGTTCTTTGAATATTAGTAGATTCTTTACATTGTCAGACTATAGAGCATGATCCCTGTAGTGAGTCATGAAAACAACTGTGAACTAAATGGCTCTTTTATCTTACATGCTGCAGTGAATTTTCAAATTAACTATGTTATATTAAATATATCTGTAAATACTAAACTAAATATCCAGGAAAAAAAATCCAGAGTCCTTTGAAATACACATTTCTGTCTAAAGCTGATTTGCAAAGAAATGTTCAGAAGCTTCTAATATCTTTTAAGGATTCTTATGTTTACATGGAACTGGCATTACATCTCTAAACAGCTGCATAATATATAAATTCTTAGCGCTAAATATTTATAATCAATACTGTTACCTGATTTGAAGTCGATACTGGCCTGTGTCAGGAAGTTTTTACTTACTTGGGTAATTCTGTTGATTTCAGCCTGACTGATCATGTAAGAACTACTAATAGGAGGGAAAATCGCAAGCAGAGGGCATTTAATTTGTATTATTCAGCTGAGGAAAGATACATTCTGACTTGATTTATCTTTCTTTTGTAGACTGCCAATGGAAACGTGGAAGCAAAAGTGGTGTGTTTTTACAGGCGAAGAGATATTTCCAACAGCCTTATAATGCTTGCAGATAAGCATGCTAGTAAGTAGATTGTATAGGCTGTTTTATCTTTCTATCACAGCCTGTTCAGTTTCTGCAGCTACTTAAAACTGCATTTCTTTGGCATGTGAATATGTATTTATATTAGGCATTAATTAATTTCCAGTTAGATGCTTAGCATTATCTGATACTGGCCCTGCTCCTAGTAGTTGCTTTGGGATTAAAGTTAAGCTGTATTAAAGTGATTGAAAGTCTCTGCTTGAAAAAAAAACCAACATTTTTTCATCTGGAAGATACAGCTATATTTTTTTTTATGTCAAAAGTAAATCTCGGGTGTAAGTCGATTTAAGCTTAAGAGCGTTTGTGAGGATTTGATTTGACTTTTTTGAGTTAGACGTGAACATGTATTGCGTAATGTAAAGACTGAAATGTGTCACTGGAGGCTGAAAATCACTGGAGATTGTAAAATAGCTGTTACATGCATTTATGCTAAATGTAGATATTAATCAGTAAAATAGTAGTAGGCATCATCTCATTGTTTTCAGAAAAGCAACAAGTTGAATAGGGGAAAAAAGTCCCATTTTCATCACGAACTTAACTTTTTTTTTGATAGCTGCTATTTGGTCTACAACTGAAATACAATATTTTTCCATAACTTTATAATTAAAAATATAATCCTGAAGACAAAAACAGAACCTAAAAACTGAGATGTTTGAGAAAGTATTTATTTGCAAAATACTGTGCTTGTGTTTGTAAATAACTGAAGTGTTAAATATGTCAACATTTGGTAAATTTTTTGCCATATACTGTTAAATAACATTTTGATTATAAATGACACTTGAGTTTTCAAACTTAATATGTAAATAAGTGATGTAGGGTTTATAAATCTCTGTTTTCTAATTTATCAGGATGAATCTCTTTAAAGACATTACCTAATGCCGTGTTTTGTGTGCAGCTATATGATGGAGTAATTAGACGCTTCGAAAATACCTTAGAATTTGTTTAACGTCAAATTCTGATAATTTTACTCATACAAGTACCATCAGTGAAGAGAAACATCCAGCTTTTGGCTTTTGTTTTATTCTTTCATTGGTCCTAGAGAAGTGGAGGTGATTTGAGTACATAGTGTGAAGTACTAGCTTGGTTTTTAAAGAAAGAAGATACATCTTGCTTATGTTCTAAGGGAAAGATTTCTTTAAATGTTTTTCTAGTAGAGTTGGGTACACATTATAATTATTGGTGACCTAATTTATGGCAGTTTGCCCCCACAATCATTATAGTCTTTTGAGTTCTTCCTTATGAAATGTATAGAAACATTTTTTGTTTTTCTTTTCTGATGGAGGAGCCAGGTAAGGGTGAAAAGAATAACAATTTTAGTGGAACTATGTTTTTTTTTAATTTGGTTTTTAATGCACGGATGTTGCAAATTTTTTTTTTTTTTTGCTTATTTTTTAGGAAAGAGTGTGTTAATTCTGTGGGCATCATTCGATCTGGGAAAGTGAATAAGATTTTTCTGTTTCCTTTGTGAGTTTTAGATTGCCATTTTGTCAGCACTTTGATATAAAGGACTTGTTGATGTTCTGTTGCTTTTCCGCTATAGCATTCTAGGGGGTTTACTGGTGTCGGTAGAAGTACCATGGAATCTTCCGTCACGTTTTCTCTGTTGAGATTCCCTTGTTTTCTACAGAGAAAATAGAAATGTAATTTCTAGCTGATTCAACAAGCATCTTTAGAATGCCTCTGTCTCACAGGTCGTAAGTCTTCTAACCCTTCTTTTAGATTAGGTTTCTCTGTGGAAATTTTCTCTATACGTAATGTTGTCTTTCTGACTAATCTGTGGAGTCTGTACAGCTAAGCTATCTTAGGAGATACATGTTACAGTTACAGGGGACAGCACATAGTGAAGGATTGCTCGCCTGGATCTTCATGCAGCTAATACAGCAGATGTAGTTAAATGTCAAATCAATTTAAATGTTTTGATTCTGGAATACCACAGCGTTCTGTTTAAAAATATGATGTATGTAAACAAAATATTTGTATATTTATGAATTGAATGTTTTGGGAATGTTTTACATAGCTAAACATGTTGATGCTTCAACACTTCTACCTGCTTTGTTATTAAATAAATGCTAAGAGATACGAGTTTCTTACGGAATGGAAATTCCAGTTCAGACACTGGTTACTCCAGTGTATGTGTCTAGAGAAGTCTTTTAAGATCTGCTTGATCTTTTCTAATGACATTTCATATTGCTAGCAATTTCTTTTTTTCTTTCTGATAGAGAAGACTGTCTTGAGTAATGTACTTTAGAAGATTTTGGCAGGTGCAGATTGGGTTTTCTTGGGTCACGCTTCAATTTCTGAAGGTTGCATTTTGTGGTGTAGGTATGGTCCCATTTAAAAAGAAAAGAAAGTAGTTTTGTAAGAAAATATTTTAGAACTTTAAGAACAAATTTTCAATAACTTGAAAAAGTTTCAAAACAATTTAAAGAATGTTTGGGAAAAATAGAATGAAGTAGATCTGTGACATGATCACTGGTAAAGAGTCAATATACTGTTTTTTGGATTTTTTTTTGTTTGTGTTTTAAGTCTACAAAAAAGTTTCTTTTCTTCTTCTGATGGAAGTTAATTAACAAGCATTTTCATTGGTCAACCAGCATCATGTATGATGCCAGTGTAGATCTGGGAATAGTTCTGTAAGATGACTGTAGCCACTGAAATCCAGGGGTTTGGAATGTTTTATGGGCACATTTTTCCCCCTTCAATTTCTATTATTATAAAATAGAGTCTATGATAAGACCAACTTGAAAGCCAAACCAAAATACTAGCCAAGGTCAGCTTGTTTATCCTACGCAGCCTCCTGAATGGAGTAGGGAAGTTCTGTCGGAGTGTGTCATCCACCAGCTCTTAGGTTGTAGCCGTGACCATAGGGTCACTGTGAGGGGGGTCATTCTTTTCTTCATGGAGTAGAGTAGGGGTTACTTTATGGGGAAAAGAAGGAAAAGAGGTGAATAAAGACAGCAGGCAGTCCGAGAGCTATTTTGCAACAGATGACTGAAGTACTGAAGCAAATGAACTTGGAGAGAAGGGACAAAAACACTCAGCTCGTTAAAATGGGTGAAGCAAACATAAAGGGGCGGCATAGAGATGTTTTGTAACCAAATGGTGGGATTGAAAGAGAAACTGTGAACTGTAGCTGGATCTATAAAATTTAGATGATCCTTTATGTAGAGTGTGGTTGATGTAAATATTTTAGGGGAAGGTTTTAACAGCTGGTGAGGGGGGAGTATACTAGCTTTGTACCAGCACTGGGCTTGGGTTACAGTGAAGGGCTCAACTTCTGTATTTCTTTCTTTTGTAATAGATTTAGGCACTATTACTTTCTTGAAGCTGAGTAGGGTAGCCTGAGTGCATGATGCTGTTTTTTACAGTTCTTTACATCATGTGCTATCATGTAATAGTATGTCTGAAGTCATTCTCTTACTGCAACTCTTCAAACAGCTTTTGCCTAGTCAATCACCTGGGGATGATATGAAAAAAAAATTCCTGTTGTCAGAGGCCTTTGTCTTCTGATTTACTAAGAGAGTTTGCTTTGACTTTGGTGTGTGGTGCTCCTGACTAAATGCCCAGAATTTTTCTGGTCCTGTGATAAAGCCCATCCACTATGTATTTTTTCTCATTAACAAAATTGATGCTTTTGTGAATAAGACAGGAGTCCATTTAAAATAAAAATACCTGAGGTATATTGGCTTCGGTGTCTGAGAGATCAAAGGTAAAATGGAGATTTTTGTCGATTCCAGAGTCTGTAGTCAAAATCTCCTTTTTTCAATCTCAGTTGCTCTGTAGAGATCACTTACTGGCTTTACTTCTCATAGTTGCACTTTTTTTAGGACTTTTCTTAGCCTTCGGCTCTTGAACAGTCATGTCTCATATCGCATTGCTTTGCAAAACGGTGTTTGTGCTACATAATTTTTATACACAATAGATTTCTTGGAAGAAAGGAAGAGTTGTGTTAGCAATCTAGTGATTTCTGTTGAACAGTTGGAGTCTGTACTCACCTCTGACCTTGGTATGA
Source organism: Anarhynchus alexandrinus (assembly GCA_008711295.1). Classification (NCBI taxonomy): domain Eukaryota; kingdom Metazoa; phylum Chordata; class Aves; order Charadriiformes; family Charadriidae; genus Anarhynchus; species Anarhynchus alexandrinus. The sequence continues at coordinate 38,776 of VUYV01000270.1, forward strand.
CGCTGGTGTATTATTGTGATCAGAAACAAATCAAGTATTCTCTCTGTACTTTACTTTCTTTATCTGTAAAGTAATGCTCTTATTAGCAGTTCTTATTAAGGTTGATGAAAAATATTTAATATTCCAATACATCTTCATAGGTCCCACTAAAAGATCTCAAAACTCTTTACAAATAATTAGCCTAAAAAATAAGACTTTATTTTGTATATTAATATCAAGAAAGTTCCAACAGCTCTGGAAATTGTTTGATCTTACACAGGAGTTTTGCTGTTGTTGAGCTTACTTTTATGTGAAGATGCTTTGTATTTGAGAAAAAAACCCCACGATTATTTTGTACATTGTCCATCTATGTTAGCATCATAATAATTGCCAAACATTCCAGATGCATCCAAGAGAATGAAGCTGTTAATATTCCATCTGATTTTTGGGAAGAATTTTATTTCAGTAGAGCAGCAGGCTAGCAGGTGGCATAGAAGATGGCAAGAAAATGAGCTTAACTTGAGAAATACTGTTTCATATATTTAATAGTAATGCAGATTACTCGTTAATATTCCCAAAGATACACAAAACTGAAATGTGAATCGCTTTCATATGTCATCAATTTTTTTAATATATGGTTGCTGTTGCACAGTGGTATTCTTAATACTCAGTGCCAGGAAAAAGACATGAGAGTTTTTGCTGCCCTCTTCAACAATCAAAGAAATACAACTTAAACATTTTCATTTTTCAGTACTTTTCTCAAGTGTATATAGAACTAAAACAGGAATAGGGCAATTCAGGTATTCAGTCTATAAGAAAAAAATTGTGTTTGTTTGTAGACCCTGGCAGTTCAGTAAAGAGCTCCAAAGTAAAATGCCTAAAATGCTTTGTGTTGTTCAGTGTTCTTTTCTCTGAGTCACATACTTGACTCGGTATAATTCAAAACATTTATAATCTAGTATTACTGGGTTATTTTTGTCCAATCAGATGATAAAACGACCAAAAACTTGGAGTTGTTTTTTTTGTGGTTGTGGATCTTCTTTTATCATAATAGTTCTTGTACATCAAACTAAAAGCTGTTATTAAAGAATATAACATTTCCTTAATCACAGTCCCTTTTCTGAAAAATCATTTTAAGATAAGAGACTTTTCGTGTTACTTACTTCAGATCATATGTCTTAGCATAAAACGTATCTTTTGACTGGATTTTATTTGAAACCTTAAATTGACTTTTTTTTTTTTTGTCCCATTAGTTCCCTTGAATACCTCTTGTCTCCACAGCCTATGTCTGATTAGAAGCAGCTTTGGTCAAATGAGTATGAGAGACAAATGTTAATTCTTCCATTGCATATAATCCATTTTCTCCACCTTCATAATTTTAAATGTTCAAATAATTCATACTTTTTTTGTTTTCTTTTGTTTTTAACATGGTGAAGGCTTATATTGTTGTATCCTCCATGGAACTCCCAGGGAATGAACAAGACAGTTTATTCACTTTACTGGTAGTGCTAGTAGAGATTGACATCCATCCTACAGGAAAGGATGCTCAGAGGCATAGAGAGATCTTAGTTACTCTTTCAAGGGAATTGAAGTTTAAAGAGCTACCTGTTTAGCAGGTGGTCCTTTGGATGAAAAGATCATTGTATTGCATTGGTCTTGATACAGATAAAACAAACAAAACCTTTTGGGTCTCGTTTATGGTCATATGGGTGCAAAAAAAAAAAGGTGTTTAGAGCTTGAATTCAATTTATTTGTCTCTTTTACAGTAGCATGTAAGTGCATGGAATTTAGTCTGTTGTGGTTTAATCGCAGCCGGCAGCTAGAATCACGCAACTGCTCATTCACTTCCCCCAGCTTGGATAGGGGAGAGAATCGGGAGAATAAAAGTGAGGGGAAAAAAACCAACCCTAGTGGGTTGAGGTAAAGACAGTTTAATAGGTAAAGCATAAGCTGCATGCGCAAGCAAAGCAAAACAAGGAATTCATTCCCTGCTTCCCATGGGCAGGCAGGTGTTCAGCCATCTCCAGGAAAGCAGGGCTCCATCATGTGTAACGGTGACTTGGGAAGACAAACGCCACCACTCTGAATGTCCCCCCCTTCCTTCTTCTTCCCTGAGCTTTATATACTGAGCATGACGTCATATGGCATGGAATATCCCTTTGGTGAGTTGGGGTTGGCTGTCCCGGCTGTGTCCCTTCCCAGCTTCTTGTGCCCCCCCAGCCTGCTCGCTGGTGGGGCGGTGTGAGGGGCAGAAAAGGCCTTGAGAGCTTAGCAACAACCCAAAACACCAGTGCGCTGTCAAAAGTATTTCTTATCCCAAATCCAAAACACAGCAGTATACCAGCTGCTAATAAAAAAGTTAACTCTATCCCAGCTGAAACCATGACAGTTTCGGAAGGTTTTCTGTTAGGTTACAGTTTGTGTTTTTATTGCACTCGGTGAGAAGGCCTCTTTCCTGCTTGCTGTTAAGAAAAGAGCTCTGTTGATACTACCCTGTAATGAAGGACACCATTTTTCTGGATGCTCGATAGGAGGGGAAGGAACTAAGGAGTGGAAAGGCAGAGCTGGGAATCAAAGAAAGGAGAATCTCTTGGAGCATTTATAAGGAAGAAGGCGGCTTGGCTGCTAGATATGCCTGAGGAGTGGGTGAGGAGACTTGTGTAACTGGTTCAGTGAGATATACTACCTTCTTAATCTCAAGGCTTTTGTAAATACAAACTAGTGTTTGTTTGCAGCTTAGTGTCCCTGGCCTTGTCATCTCTGTCCACCCACATCTCCCCCCTCCCAGTGAGTACCGAAGAATGAATGGAAAATTATTTTTGACCTCACATATCTGCCATCTTTTCAGAAGACTAGGGTTTGCTTTGAAGATGGGGTGGTGAACAGAGACAAAAACAAGTACAGTAAACCAGGAAAGTTTAGGAGAATGTGTTCCAATGGCTCTTTTGCTCAAGACTGGAATTTTACGTGTTATACTTATTTACAGTCAACTAATAGAGACATGTAAACTAAGCACTAGCAAATTCAAGTATGTTATGTTGCTCCTGGGGATCCCGAAGTCTGTGATGTGGGTGAGACACACCCTAGGAGGACCATTTAAGGATGATACAGATAACAAATTCTTTAATCAGTCACAGAGTAGCTTTTATGCTAAGGTATTTTTATATTACTGTAACTATCACTTTCACTGAAAACGAGCTTGAGGAATAGGGGTGGATTTTTGGGAGGAAGACATGACCTTTTTGATCTTCTGAGACAAGGGAACATGAAGTTTTCCTTCATTTACCCAAGAGAATGCCTCCAGTTGTAATTTATTTGGAGGGGGGGGGAAATTTCAGAAATTGCTGAAATAAAGCAAGCCTTGTCCAAAATTACATCCTTGTCGCCAAGGAGAAACTTGTCTCAAGGCTCCCAATTATCCTTTTCAAGGGTGCTTTGGGTAGTCTCATAAATTATGTTTTGTTCATTTGATTTTTGTGCAAGAACTGCATACTTGTAAATTATTTTTTTCCCTCAACAGTAAAAGCTATAAAGAAGCAGTAATGAGGAACTTTTTGCCTCTGACCATATCTGGGTTTTCTTTCTGTGAATGACATTTTAGAATTAGGAGTTAACTGTAGTGTATATTGTCTCATTAACAAGTTTACTGTCAGCTTTAAGTATCTTGTGGAATTATTAACTGCTGTGGCCATTCAGACTCTTCCTTTGGTGCAGAATGTCTTGTTAGATTGTGAATGTTAATGATCTTCTCTCAATGGAGTGAATGGATTTCCACCTAAGTTTTTTTAGGGGTTCTTAGCTCTGATGGAAAACTTGCATAAATACACTTTTTTCACCTAAGTATATGTGATCTGGTTTGGGTATGTAGGATTTTGCACATGTATTGTGGACTCTATGCAGTTAGTTTGTATAACTGCATCTGAATTTTTACATGAACTAGCATACTAGCTAGTAACTGCTAGCTTCATCTTTTGACCTCTTAAGAATAGATTTATAATTCTGGGCAGCCATATGTCAATTATTTTTTTTAATTCAAAAATCTTATTTTCTGAACACATAATTTAAAGGGCTTGAACACATTGCTGCCAATGTCTATGAATATGAAAACAAACTAAAACCAAAATCTGGATTAACTCTGTGAGTTTGCTGTGGAGAGTGGAAATCTGCAAAATACCAGTTCGTATTTATGTTTAAAACTGTTTAATAGATACCTGAAATTCAGCTTTTTATTTTTATTGCTTAATTACTGAAATTATTTATTTAGGATGTTTCCTCAGGGAGGGAGTCAGAGGGGTACAAAAGCTTTTTTGAGCTGTACTCACCAAGTAAATTCTTCACGTTTTGAGCTGTTGGAAGGAGACAGCATTCACAGAAAACTGCCAAAACATTGTGTGTTCTGTTTCCCTGTGTTCCTTAGGGTTCATTTCCCCATGATGAAGTTTAAATACATGCATCAATATTACAGTATTTCTTGGTTTGGGTTTGTTTTGATTTGTGGAAAACATGTAACTGTCACCTCTCAGCTGCTAACTTTCTTGCCTCATTAATGTTTGTTAATTGTGCAGGTCAATGATCCTGCGTTGTTTTCTTGATGACCTCCAAAATATTAGTAACATTTAAATTGATACTATTGATCATAATTTTTTGTGTCATGAAGATAAGTAGGATGTTTCACACCTCCTACATTTCCATAATCTCAGATGGTTCTACTTTTCTTTTTTTCTTGTCTCGTAATTTTAAGTGACTCTTCCCACTTTCTCCCCAGTGCACCCACACTGTACCAAAGCACCTGAGGCATAAATTTTAGACTACAAAAACATTGCTAGGTTATCTCTATCTGTAAAACTCCAATTAGGGATGCATTTTACATCTTCAAAGAGTTCTCTGATAGTCTAATTGAATCAGTGGTTTGTATCACTTACAAATCTGAATGATGTGAACTCACTATTAATATAAAAAGATTTTTTTCCCATCATGCAGTGGCAGTTAAACGTATGAATCGGGGATCAGGCCTGATGGTTTAAATGCTTACTAGCAGTAATTCTTGAAGGTCTGTATCATGCAGTGGGATGAAGTCTGCAATAGTTGTCCTCAGTGATACTCATGCATGCCTGTAGCTTGACATACGATGACAGAGATGGAGCTTATGAGCTTGGGCAAAGCTCTGTGTGAGAATGAATGTAGTGCTTCCTACCCAAGCTGATTCGTGCAGTGCTGAGTATATATGGCATGAGGTATTATGGAAAAGGTAGAAGTACCAGGTAAGATTAATAACTAAACTACTTCTGTGGTTTGTCTGTAAACTCTTTTTCTGTTAAATGTAGCCTGCACAAATAACAGGATATGGGCTCAAAGTTACCGTATATATTGAGTTTGACATGCCCCAAACCACGAGGAGTATCAGAGTGGGTGGCTGGAATGGCTGTGCTATTTGGCGATGTGGTTTGTCTGTTTGACCAATACTTTGTTTTTCACCTCAGCTACTGTTTGTAACCCTGTCTGAGCAAGGGAAGGTTTGTAGTGTGAATTTGATGTGCTACACAAGTGCTTCTGCAAGGATCCTTGCAGAGAGATGTTTTGTACTAATGTAGAATACATCACTCCCATGAGCAAAACAAGTTTGAGTGGTAAAAACTGAAAAAAAATTGCACTAAAAGCCTGTTCTACATTATCAACTTCCTAAAAGACTTTGGGGAGCTAAGTAGTTCATTTTGCCTGTCACCCACTGTCTGAATCCAAAACTTGTTTGCGGATTTATCACAGTACATAAGATGTCTTTTCTGTGCAGATTGTGTAGTTGCTGGGCTGTGCGTAGAGCACTATATATGCATACCTCCATGGGTTATGTAAGTACGTGTGCATTTTCTACTTGTACAACAGGTTAAGCATCTATCAAAAAGCATCACAACTAAATTAGCAATCTTCCCATTTTTGATATGCTGACTGATAGACTTAAATTTTCATTTGTCTGTTCTTGTTTCTGTGAAGGATTGTAAGTGTGATAGTCAATGATGAGAGAGTCATGTTTCATTTTCCCGTATTAGAAGTTCAGCCCTGTTTTGGCTTAAACCAGTGCAGAAATTGTTAGTGTTGGCAGGGTCAGTGACCTGTAACCTAGTCCTACAGGGTACTGTGGCCCTTTGTTATGTGACAGTTCCTTTAGGCCAGATCCTTTGACTGATGCTGCTGTCAGGAGTGAAATCCTGATGCTGTTTTTCTCAGTATGGCCTCAATAGGCCAAGGACTCAGTTGCCAAGTATCATACAAGAAAAAGGGCTTTGATATACAGACAGCTTTTATATTTATTTTTGCCTTCAAAGGGTGACTAGCTTCATATACCTTCGTAATGCTCTTCCCTTTTTTCCCTGTATTTAGTTTTTTTCTTAGTAAGAGGAAAAAAAACCCAGGATCAGAATACTGAACATTAAACATGTATGAAGTGGATAAATGATGATTTTTGATATTTTACTTCATACTATAACAAACATGGTAGTTTAATATGTTGTCTACAAAAGAAAGTACTGAGAGTACTTGGTTTACTTGACTTTTATTTCCATTTATTTAAAGAAAAATGACAAAAATGGCATACGTATTAAAGATTTGACTAGCTAATACAATGCAATGTTTATTCTTACGCTGTCTCATTTGTTTGTTTTTTCCCCACCAGCATCAGAATTAATAAATTAAAAGGTTTTAATAATTTAAAGTGATGCATATATTCATATCTCTTTATACTTTCTCAGTTCATATGTATAGTTCTCGTTAATTAGAATCTTAAGATCTCTGTACATGCACCAAGGAAATAATATACCCTGGAAGATAAATCTAGCATAGCTGAAGATGGAAAAAACCGAATTTTTAAGTCTTACACAAACCATCAGAGTGAATGAACTCCTCTTCCTGCTTGTCTCGTCAGGTCTATAAACAGAAAAGCTTTCTTACCTTGCAGGCATCGAGCAGACGTTATCTTGGATAAAATTCTTCTCATTTTAAAATCCTGCACATAGAGTTTTAATGTCTCTTGGTTAAGTTTATTCAAGAACAGGATATACAAATCCTTTTCTTTTTCTTTTTTTCTACTACTTCTTTCCTCCCTGCAAAAAATCAAGCAAAATTCAGCCCTTCTGGAAGGAGATACTGTAGAAGATAAATAATTTGTATTTTATAAGCAGAATCATATGCCATTCTGAGTAGGGCTAGGAAAGTGCTTGTACAATCTGTGCCTTTTTGTCTCTGCCAACACATTTTTAAAAGCTGTTCTGCTATTGAGGATGTGAATTGTATGTTAGAAAAGCAGTTTAGATCTCTGAAGCTCTGTGGTTATCATTGTTACCCAGTGAAAGAAAATGCCAGTTTAGACCTTAATTGTGGATTTTGAGTTCTTACAGAAAACTTAAAAATATTTTTGGTATTCTTAGTTCTCTACATGATTTTTTTTTATATATTTATACTGCACTTTATTAAGGAGAGGCAACTATACAACTTGTTAACTAACTAGATCAGGCACACCTGTTACCTCTTCTAAAGGAAAGACTGTCTTGTTCTAACAAGATACTATGAGTAGGAGGTCTGTGTGGAAATAGTAAAAATCTGAGTGACGGGAAAAGTTGTTAAGAGCATCAGGCTCATGAAAATGGAAGATACCGATCTCCCTTTTCTCAAAGTTAGGTCTAATAATTATTCATGCAGGTTACATGGCATTGGTGCAGATAGCCTTTGTATTTCCTGAGCTAGACAATAGATCTAAAAGATTTTTTTTTGAGCAGTGTCATATTCCCCATTTGTACTTTTGCTCTGTAGGGTGGTCTGCTAGCTGGGATTTGAGGGTAGAACTAAAAGTTTCCACTTTCTTTCCCACCACAGCTCTAAATACATTTACACTTTGGAAAAGTTACTAATTGGCTTCTGATTCAGCTGATGAGCTGGATACCAGTAGTTGGACATTGAAAATGTTCATCATATTGCAAATAGCTGTGTCAGTGGCACAATTTTGAGTCTGCTGATTGCTGCTACTAATGAGCTGCTTAAAGAAACACTGGGCAGGACTGTTGCTCCACACACGCTGCAACAGATTGCTATAGTTTATACAGGTGTACACATGACCAAACATATTTTGAGCTCTTTAACAGGATATTTTCTCATTTGGAAGAGTTTGCATTTAAGTAGGTGAGACAGAAACCAGGTAAGAGGAAGAGAGGGGAAAAGTCTAGTTTAGATTTATGATACAGAATTGCCAGCTCTTTCATCGTTGCTTGCACATCATTGTTTTCATGCTTCTATGGGACCCTTCTGTTCTAGAGTGTTGTCGTAAATTAGTGTGCAGTGCTGAATGATAGGGTTAAAAAAACTAGTGTGCTTACTGTTGTATTTATTCATGTCGCATTTAATTTATTAGGATATATTTATTAATGTAGCACATCATAATTCACACTACTTATGAAGGTAATCCTTCCCTGCCTTCCACCCACGAGGTCCTTGCTCTCAAAAATCTCCAAAAACAGTTAGCCAAAAACCCCACCCATCAAGTTTTGGAAGGTGGAGTTTTCTGGTAATGAAAACTGGGATAGTTTCCATTAAATATTTTTGCTACAGGCCTGTGATAAACATGTGATAGTTACCCAGTTGCCTATAACTGACTGTCGTCCTGGGAATTGTTAGTATTGTAACATGCTACTTGGAATTACTCAAAAAAACCCTTTTGCGTTATTTTAGAAATAATTTTTGTAATTGGAGAGTAGGTGTGGCATATTCGTTGTACAGGATAATTATTTTTGGTTTGTGACCTCCTTTAGAAGAATAATGATGAGGTAGTGTGGGAGGGAGCATCACCTGGAAAATTGTGTAATAAAACTGGATAACCCCTTAGAGGCCATGTGTATATCTGTGCTATCCAATAGGAATTAAAAGTACACCTGTTCCCTGTAAACACAAGCCGTCAGTCTTTTTTTCCTACCTGCAGAATTGCTCAGGTTCACATTTTAGATAGTAATATGCTATCTAAATGACTCATAATCCATTCAAATTGTGCTTTAGATTTCTAATCCTGTCTGCCAGTAACAGCAAATATCAAATTGATGTTAAATATTCTAACAGCCATCTGAACATTGTACTAACAGACGTGGTGTAAGTAAAGCTAATTAATTCAGCTTTGGTAAACACTTTTGCAGTCAAAATGACAGTATAACTGTGCATAGTCTAGCTCACAAAGTTGATCAGAGTGCTTTAGTACAGCACTAGGGGCTTAAATATCACAACTAAGTCAGTACAACACAACATGTGGCGAGAAGCCTCAGGCAGATGAGCAAATTGGCCAACTGCTCACCTAAGAGAGCTCTTCATTCACAGTCTGAATAGAGTTGTTCAGATGGTTAGACTTAATGTTTACCTTTTGTACTCATCTTGGCAGTAAATAGATTTACTCCCTCTCCCTCAAAAACCTGTATTTGCAATTCTTACTGCTGTAGCCTCCAACTACCAAATGCACGCTTGATGCTTTCTCCACATCCAGCTAAGCTTAAAAGAGACTTAGCGCAGCCATCTTCCTTTGATGTGTGGTAAACTTGCTGCTGTTCAGCATTCTCGGCTTTTTATCTGTAGGTTTTAAAATATGTTGGCGATACCTATGATGTATACAGTTTTTGGACTGAGTATAGAAGAAAAATGTATACAGGAAAGGAAAAAAGTTTAGAAACTATTCTGACAGTAAGGCTTAGTGGCATTCTTTGAACTTAAATTTACAGTCATCTAATAGAATTTTAAAGGTATTTTAACAAACTTAGTGAAACTGCTGTAACTCCACAAATCGTGGTAGTGATTTAAATCTCTCCGTCTATGTTTGCGTAAGCCGGATGCAGCTAAACTGAGATGTGGTTTCAAAATTGGAAGCAATTAAGTTTAAGAGCTAGGAAGGTAATGCACCTCAGTTTTTGGTTACACAGCTGATTTAATTCAGCTGTCCGTGCTGCTGTTGAAAGGAGTGGTCTTGGTTTTTCCTATCACGTCTTCCCAGTTTAAATCTCATATTCCCACTTTTTTCTTTTGTGCTGGCACTACCATTTTTGTTAGGCACACCAGGGCAAGGAATTTGAATTGATCTGGATTAAGGGACAACTAGGTGAATGGTCTGAGTCAGAGGCTGGTGGTTAAGGGTTCGTACTGTGTGTGGAGTCCCACAGGAAACTCTACGGGGACCTGTCTTTATCAGTGACCTGGAGCAGGCGATGTGGTGCACTGTCGTCACGTTTGCAGGTGACAAGACACTGGGGGGATGACCAGGTGATACGCTTGAGGGAAGGGCTGGTAGTCAGGGATTACTAGAAAGCAGGAGGAACGGGGTGTTAAGAACCTGAAGATCTTCAGCAGGGACAAACGCCAAGTCTTGCACCTGGGAAGGAAGAGCCCCTGGCAGGGTTGTAGGCTGCGAACAAGAGGGGCTTGGCAGAGCAGCGCTGCAGGAAAGGCCCTGGGGATGCTGGCAGACAGTGGGGCCCTGGCAGCAAAGTTGGCCAGCAGCATTCTGGACTGCATCACCAGGCGCATAGCCAGTAGATTAAGGCAAGTAATTACCCCCCTGATTAGTCAGCACTCGTTGCATCACATCTATGTACTGCATCCAGTTTTAGGCCCCTGATACAGGAAAGTTGCTGCTAAATTGGAGTAAGTTCAGCAGAGGCCGCAGTGTGGGCGCTTGTCCTGCTAGTAGAGGCTGTGGGAATTGAGCCTGTTCAGCTTGGAGAAGAGGTGGACTCCCTGTGCCTATGGGAAGGTTATAGAGAAGATGGTGTTGGGCTCTTTGCAGGGACTAAATTGAAACAGGAGTGATTCAGATTAGATATAAAGAAAAGCTTTTTCACCATGATTGGGTTGCTGGAGAGGTTATGTGGTCTCTGTCCTCAGAGGTTTTCAAGACCCAGCTGAATAAAATGCTGAGTAACCTGGGCTGACCTCACAGCTGAGTCTGCTTTGAGGAGGAGTTTGTATTAGAGACCTCCTGAGGGCCCTTCTCCCAGCCTGAACTACTCTGTGTTTCCATGGTTCTGTGATCCAGCCAACCTCTAGCTGAAAATAACAGTCAGCAGTTTGGTGGCAATAGAGGGAGAACTTTCTTCTTCCTTTTAAAACTGAAGATTTACTCCCTCTCCCTGAAGACAGCCTTTAGTGTTTAATCTCTCTCACTTTCTGTTGCAGTGGATGAGACCAGCGCATGGTGGGTTATTTTGACTTAGTTAAGGAAGAGCAGTATGTTAGAGGAATTTAAGTTGTTTGCTAGCTGATGTTCAACCATAAAGTGGTTTGAGTCACATTTAAACCTTTAAGTGCATTTCAGGATTTATTTTAGCTATTTTTAAACCACTTTATATTAAATGGGTGTATTGTGTTCCTAGAGACTTGCCCTCAGTTTATTTTGATTTTAGTTGTAAAAACAAGCAGTTCTTCCTAGTGGCAAGTTTGAGTCATCCCATTACTTAACTATAAACAAAGACGCTGTATACGAAGTTTAGGTGGCGTGGACAGTTGTCTCTTATTCTTAGGCTCACTAAGAACAACACTGTTTTCTAGCAGTGAATCCCACAAATTAAATCAAAGTGGAAGAAAAAAAGTTTATCACATTTTTAAAAGTAGTAATGCATGTGTAAAATGAGTGAGGATTACAGTTTCTTCCCAGTATCCATTGCTTGCTTGTCAGTTAAGTCTTATTTACATCAGAGGGAATAAGGGAAAGGGTAAGTCTGCAGCGCTGCCACTGAAAGTATCACCAAATCACTCTGGTTTTCAGGATCAAAGTAAGTATTTACAATTGCTGATTAGAAAGCCCATGTATAACAAATAGACTTTAAGCTTTAAAAGCTCACTAGAGATGCCTGCTTTTGCTCTCCAGGATTTTTCCTTTAAATAATGAAATATTTCTTGTAAACCAGGAAAAGTACTAGAAATCAGCATTATCTTAAACATCGCTTAAAGGGGATCACGTCATTTTCAAAAACTGATTGTATTAATCTTTGTAGTCATACCTAAGACTTTCAACTTACTTCTAAGCTGAAAATTTTTAAATTTAATTATGTTTTCTCTCTAATCTTGGAGTGATAAGGCCTGTGCATGTCATCACCATATTGCTCCATTAAAATACTTGCTCACTCTGAGCCATTGCTTCATTTCTCTTCCTGAGTGCTGAAAATGTGCTTAGCTTAGTGCTACTTTATGATTTCCTGTAGGTACCTTCCATTTTACTCCTTTTGACAGGAATAACCTCTCCTTGGATGGCAAATTAAATTTCACATACGTTGCTAATCTGAGTCAAAGAGGTGAAGAGATCTCTAGAAGTACTGTAAGTTCTCCACCACTTTTCTTCTAGCGGGTGTTAAGGCCTGATCTGTGCAAAAACCTGGTTCGAAGCACCCTTCTAAAGGTTTGCTGAGATGCAGAATTCTTTGTATTGCCATCAAACGAACTGGTTTTCTGTTTGTATTTGCCATCAAGCAAATCTAGTTTTCTCATTTCTTTGTGTTATCCAGTGTTTCCTTCCTAGGTACAGGTTTGTGTTACTGCTGGGGCAAGCTGTTACTTGTATTTATAAATGCTAATGCTACTGTTAGCATTGTTTTTATATTATAACGCTGAAGAAGAAAATTATAAAATTATCCTGGTGATAAATTATATTGTGTTAAGAGTGGAACTGTTCTGTGTCTGGCCATGGTTTGTTCCACTTACTGAGCTTGTGGGATCATCATGAGCAAAACATGTATATTTCATTTCTAAAAATACAACAGAGAAAGTTACATTGTTTCATGTCTAGGTTTGGAGTGGTTTAAAAGATGTGTGTAAGAGAGTTAATTTCAGCCTCAGGCTCTTGGATCAAAACTTTCTTGGCTTATGTAAGCTTGGTACAATAAATATATGAGTAAAATTTTGGTGTTTTTTAAATTATTTTTTAATTTAAATTCTTACTCTGAGGGAGCTATTAAGACACTTGGGCATAGGTGTCTAAAGCTATTTTAAACTCTCTGGAATATCATCTCTGGATCCCGGCAACCTCTTTAAAATGGCACATGTTCTCCTGTGTTTTGTGCCATATCTGCAGTCAGATGTTTTGGATATGTCAATCTAAAACGGCCCCGGACACCTGTGTTTGGATGCCTGAATTGCTTTCTGATGGATTGCTTTTTGTTAGCTGTTTTCAGATGGTTATAACACAAGATTACCTTGCTTCAGGAAGGAGGGAGGAAATAAATAGCCAAGTGAGAACTTTGGACCTGTAGAATGGTAAAAGCAGTACATTTATTTAAAAAAAAATAAACAAACAAAACAAAACCACCCAGAACCAAAAGAAAACAACCCCAAAAAACCCAAAACCGATAAAGCAACCACTGGCATGTCTCGGTATTTTAAGAAGAAATATTAATGCTTGAACTTTGAAATACAAATGTAGCTTGTAGTGGTCACTTACTGTAATAAACAGTTGTAGCTATTAATTGCTTGAAACACAAACCTTTTAACATTAATTTATATTTTTTCTTTAATTACTTGGTTAATTAAAAAAGTGCTTTGCCTTTGCACATATTTTTTTTTAAGCTCTATTTATTGTTAGTATTAAAGATTCCAGAATAATTCTGAACTGAGTTGTGGTCTGACTTGAACTTGTACATGTGTCAGGTGAGACTGAGGGGGGTCTTGTTTTCATTTTTGTTTTTCTTATTCTGTCTCCCCACAAAACGTGCCAAAACAAGGAAGGTGACTGGGGGGGTCTACAGCAAGATATCTTTAAAGTGGATGGAATTGGGTTTGAAGAAGTTAGTTATATCAAAGTGTATTGTTTTATCACTTCTGTGGAAAGAACTATTAGAAGTAGAACGAGCTACACACAGGCATGATTAAAAAAAAAATAAAACAATAAAGTGTTGCATTTGGAGAGAACTGGTTGCCACGAGGATGCAGGCAGGCTTCATTTTGAGATAGTGTCTATAGGTTGTTTGTAAAAAGGGTTATTGTTGGAAGAGCAGATGAGATGATCTGTTGTAGGTAGTTACGTGAAGTACTACCTAATGCTGAGGTTTGGTCATTTTAATTTCTGAGACATATTTTATAAAGTAGACTTGGTTTTGCAGCTGGTGGATAATTTAGCAGGTAGAAAATTGACAAATCTTAGAGAAGTTATTGGTCTATATTTTTACATACAATATTCATGGAGACTTTTTGTCCTTTCTGGGAAGCTAGAGGAAGTATGAATTCAAGTTCCGCATGTCCCAAGAATCCACTAGGAAGTCAGATTTCAGCCATGGAGATCCCAGGATAGCCATTTTTGAGAGCCGGTCATTGTATGACATGTTAGCAATTACTGTGAGCTCTTTAACTCTGTATGTGATGCTTTTCTAGTATCTGCTTTTATTTCTTCCTTTATGTTTCCAGTTTAGAGTTGGTTAAAATTTTTAAAAGGATACGATTTCGTTGGGTTTATCATATATGAGGTAATACTAGAGAATTGCAGGTTATACTGACTATAAAAGATAGTTTTCAACTGAAAATATCCAAAATATCCTTCAACAAGAACTATGGAATTTATGATTTGCTGTTACAGATGCTATCTTCTAGATTAAGTAGTGCTTTCTTGCTTAAAATATAAATAATTTTAAATGTTATTTAAATATGAAATTAAACTATTTGTTGTCAGTATCTTATAAGGAAGTGTCTAATGGAAGGCAGTAGGCTTTTTCAGTTAGACTGCAGTTTGGCAGCCTGACTGCAATTGTGTTTAGTAAATTTCTGTTCATAGAAAGTATGTTTTTACCCAGGACTTCTGTAAAAGTTTTAGTAATACCAATACTAGCAACATAAATCTAAACCAGAACTGGTCAGCAAGCAAGAGGCACCCCCAGAGAAAAAAAAAAAAAGATGAAAGAAGTTGAAAGAAGAATGAGTAATGTTGTGAGGATTGTTCTTACAGCTGTGAAAGACATCAATGCGTAGTACAATAGGAGAAGAGGATAATTTTTTTAAGAGTTTAAGTAGAAGGTATAGAATTCAAAATACTTAATATTCTGTCAAGTTACATAAACTCATCTTTTCTTTGAAATACTAAGGGAGGTTGCTAAGGGGTGGGGGGGTATGTCAAGTGAAATGGCTGCTGCAATGGTGTTATGCAACAGAGTTAATTTCGACCTACGCTCTGCTTTTCTGCAGAAGAAGTTGAAGAAGAGTCTGAAACTACAATTGAGGTTGATTTGACTGATAAACAGAAACATCAGCTGAAGCACAGAGAGCTCTTCCTTTCTCGCCAGTATGAGTCCCTTCCGGCAACACATATCAGGTAAGAAAAAGCAAATATAATTTATCTGTGTGTTCTGTTGAGGTGGATTGCCTGCCAGTAGCCCGCCTGCTTGAACACTTCAGCCTTTATCATAGAATGGTTTAGGTTGGAAAGGACCTTGAAGATCATCGAGTTCCAACCCTCCTGCCGTAGGCAGGGACACCTCCCACTAGACCAGGTTGCCAAAGGATGTGATTGATCACAGCTGAGTTGTGCCAGGTTGTCCCATGAACTGCTTTGGAAATGACTTTGGTCTTTCTTTCTGTTACTTCATGTTTGAGCAAGGGACAAGAGTCTCAGAGCTCTGTCTCGACAATTAGACCATCAGTTCATAATGTGATATAAAGTCAGTCTGTCCCTACTTTGCAAGAGGGTTTTTTTAATTGTTCTTTTACTGGCCGGAGGAACTTCGGCTGTTCTGTCTGCCCAGGGAAACCACAGATGGGTTTGGAAAAGAGACAGTGACTCAGTGGTCAGATCTGCAATTTAGGGCTGCACACATTTAAAAATAAAATTACCCCAGCTTACTTAAGTAAATGTGAAGAAGTCATGATTGAGTTGGGCTAAGTGTTGCAAAAACATTTCAAGAATTGTTTTAAATTGCCCTAATGCTAATGTAGGAAGAGGCTTGCTAAAGCTCAAAAAAGGTTTGATTTCTTTCTGTAAGTGATGTAAGTGCTCATGTCATCTCCTACTTAGCAGTCAAGCAAATTCTTTTTGTGTTGGGTGGGGTGGGGAATGATGTACCTAGAAATGGAAAAGAAAAGACACAGTGACAAGGGGGAGTGTAGCGAGTGTAAAATGAGGGCTCTTGCATTGCATTCTGAAGGAATTTTCGTTCTCTCTTTACATCTAGCTCCCCTCAGCCGTTTCAGACCATAAATGACAAGAAGCTACCAAAAAAAAAAGTGTACATGCTCCAACAGGAGAAACACTTTGTATGTGCATATATATGTTTTCTCCCTCACTGGTGCATGTGTGGCTTATCTTTCTCACTGCCAACACAAACCTGGAAGTTGGAAATTTTTGTATTAATTTCCTGTGCTTGATTCAGCTACTTGTTCTCTGACTTTGAGAAAGTCATTTAACTGTCAAATCTCTGATTCTCCAACTACAGCATAGAGATAATAATCCTTCACAGTTTCTCTTACTTACTTTGACATTTAGATATCGAAATAAGGTATTCTCTTTGTAGAGAGAAGATTACATAGAAGAAGTATTGTAAATGTCTTCTCACCTCACAACTCAGGGAGCAAATACAATAGAGGTTCTCCAGTATGTACTTCACAAAGAAGCCAGAAAAACACGTGAATTCATAGTACATGCAGCACCGCACAGCAGGCAAATGCAGAGTGATGACTTGCATCTACTTTTCAGAACAGATGAATGCTGTAGGGCTGTGCTGTCACATGTTACTAAGACCTTTACCGGACAAATTCTGGACCGAGCTTTATGTAGTCTAATGACATTTTAACAATCTTGACTATTTTTAAAAAGAAACAAAGAGGAAAATACACTGCAAAATATTCCTTATTTAGCTTTTTAACTTATTAGTGTTCAGATTCTGTGATTCTCAGTAGTTTTCATAACTTTTATTGATTAGCTTGTCCTATAAAAGAGGATAGAAATGTTGTGAATGCGTTACTCCTCCAACTTCCTCCCATCAGTGCTCCAGAATATCCAAGGATGGAGATTCCACAGCCTCCCTCAGTGTCTGTTTCAGCGTTTGACCACTGTCGTGATGAAATTGTTTTCCCCGTTATCTAATTGGGATTTCTCTTGTTGAAACTTGCTGTACGCTGCCTTTTGTCCCATCAGTCTGAAAGGAGCCTGCCTCTGTCTTATTTGTGTATCTTTTCATTAGGTAACTGAAGACAGCAGTAGGATTTCTCACTTTAGTTGTCATACCTTAAGAGTGAACAAATCCAGCTAGTATCATCTGCAGACTTGCTGAAAGTGTATTCAGTTAACTTGTTCAGATTGTTAGTAAAGATGTTAAACTGTTGGCCCCAGTATCAGCACTTGGGGGATGCCTGCAGTAACCAGCTGCCAGCTGGACTTTGTACCACTCACTACAACCTTTTCAGCTTGGTAGTCTGGCTAGGTTTTTTTCCAACCTTATTGTCTACTTACGTAGTTCCATATGTTTCCAATGTGGTTAAAGGACACAACAGAACACACTGCAGGCCTTGCTAAAGTTGGTGTAGAAGGCATTCACTGCTGTCGCTGGTCTACCAAGCCAGTCATCTTCATAAGGAAAGCTAGCAGATACTCATGCAATAAAAGTCTGAGTAGCTCCATTCTGGGGGCCTCTGCTCTTACCACCTGCAGTTTTAGCCCCTGGAGAGGAACAATTTGATTTACAGGAGAAAATAAATGGTACAGTGGAATAGAGGGGAGAATGAAGATCAGTTCTCTCAAGAGTAAGAATACAAAAGCTCAGTCACTTTGGAAGGAAGAGGAGAAAGCTAAAAGTGATTTTGAGAGAATAGAGGAGGCTGAACCATCTATAGTTGCTATTGGCAGCTATGGATCTTGAACTCTTACTGACATCTTCAGCCAAGAAAAGAAACTTTTGGTTGCCTTTCTGCTTGTAATTTAAGGGAATAAAATAATTTTACCCAGTGCGGTATGTTTCTGTTTAGTTTTTACTAATATACTTTTACTGCTTTTGTTTTGTCTGTCTTCTTAACATTTACTTTTTATGTGTTTTTAAACTGAATGGCAGAGAAAATTATAGCCCTGCCCCCCAACCCTGTGACTGAGATTACTTTAATTCTAATTCACAATTACAAATACAGTATTCTCTCATTTATACACCTGGTACCACTACTTTATTGTTGAGATGCTTTGCAGTTATTTTAGCAGGTTAGATTTCTTTGATGTGCAAGTCTAATTCTGAAGCTCTTTGGTCTAATGTTAAGATTCAAATAATTCTCATGTAGTTTGTTTGCTTTTGAATTACTGAAATAGTTTCATTCCTTATTCTCATACATTTTATGTTGTTATATACATTATATATAAAACCCTCTTGAGATGCGATTTGTTCTGTTATAAATATTGGTATTTTTTAGACTTACTCTGGCTTTCCCTTTGCATTAGGTGTCACTATGCCATTTTAGTAGCTTTAGGATGTGGTATAAGTTTTGGCACCAAAAATGAAAAAGTCATATTTAGAAAAGAATTTGAAGCGGGTGGTATAGTGGTAATTAAACATGACAGTGCTGCCTTGTGGACACAATGTTCTTGTGGTGGTATGTATTTAAGAAGATATAATTGCCTAGCTCAGTGCAGCACCATTCTGGAGCGATGGCATGTGGTATGGTACAAGCTGATGTACTAGCTTGGGTCTCAAAAACAAGGCTTGTTACCTTACTGTTCCCTCCCCTGTCTGCTCAAATGTGTAAGGGTGGTAGCACCCCTCCAGTGAAGTTTCTCCTTCCTTCCTAATCCCTGCATGTTACAGATGCAGTTTTACCAGGCACTGTAATCCCCAGATGTCCTTGTAACAAAGTTATGCTGCCAGCCAGACTTGCTGAGTGCTCTCCTTCGTTAACGTCACACAGTAAATGCACTCAGAATTCATGCAAATGGCTCCTGTAAGCAATGCCAGTCCGAGGGGGGTTGAGTTGAGCTGAGCTGAAGTGTTAACGTACTTTAACTTGTGTTTTCAGAGGTTTGAGCATTACCAAATACAGTTCTTTGGAAAGGCATGAGGAGGCATGGAGGGGGGGAAATGTTGAAAGTTGTCATAAAGGTGAAATTGTTTGCCAGTGTTGTAAAATTCACCACCTGCAAATGGTTATTTTGTTGGAGACATGCACTGGTTTATCCGATTTGGGATTTAAATTTATTTTTTGTTCTTAAGGTCTCAAGAGTTAATAGGTGATAAACACATTTAGATTGCTGTAAAAGATTGCATTAGCTTCTTGGATCACTTATAATTGCATTTACATTTAATACTTCGTCTGAGTTGTGTAGAAGAATTTATCCATCAGGGTTCATCTTGCCATTGCATCATCTTTGCTTGGTTCATGTTTGCTAAAAACTGTGTTTCAGCCTTGGGGTTGTGGGTTTTTGTGTATTATCATTTTATTTTGAGTGTTTGGAAAGCATACATAAGCCAAGCATTCTCAGATGTCGTAATAAAATCAGGTGTGCTGATTTTGGGCTCCTCTATACTGTAATAACCCCCCCACACCCCGTAGAAAACAAACAAACAAAAAAACAAACCACAACTCATTTATGCAAAGTAAAAAGAGGCTTGTATGCAGACTTTCACTAAAGTCAAAGCAGTTTGAGAATGGAGAAAAGTTGCCAAGAGTGGTGGCTGTTTGTGAAGGGGAAGGAGGATTTCAAATACATAATTATATCTGCTTGCTATCATGTTGGTGATTTAATTGGTTGATACAGTTGTATGGGTTTTTGTTAGGATTAAGGAATAAACTGCTTTGTCAAAATACTTTCTTAGTTACAGCAAGGTGAAAAATATTCATCTTGAGTAAATAAAAATGAAATTTGCTAAGTTACTTCTGTTCAACAACCCTTCTAGTAAGTTAAAGTCTGAATACAAGTTTGAGAGTTCTTCCCTGGGACCAAAGAGCGGTATGGGATTCTCATAACCTCTTCAGTTGCTCTTTTATCTGATTCAGGCCACACAATTTTCTGCAGTGACTGTTGATGTGATCCCAACTCTTTGTGCTTGAATTGAATTGTATATTTCAGTGAGACATCCATGCTTGGTTGAAAAATTTCCAAGTGATGGATAATTTACCATCTTTCTTTATAGTTTTATCAGTTGCTAATGATGTGTGTTTGTACCGCTCTATTTTTTTTTATAGGTGCAGGGATTCTGATCACATAGGGGTTTTGTTTGTTTGTTTTTGTTTTTCTCCTGGACACTGTTTTCACCGAGTACATTTTGCTTTTCTCAGGCACAATTTCAAGATGCTGCAATTCTTGCTGAGCTTGATTTCTGGACTCAACATGGCTGTGTATGATACCTGTGCATTATGTGCATGTTTGTCATTATGGAGATTATTCAAACAGCTGTAATAAATCTACACCCTAATCTTTAATGAGGAGTATTTATTTAATCTGTCATTGGATGAACTACATGTTTCTTGTATTTTTTAGAGGATTATATTTGTTGCCTCGCATAAGCAGCAAATTCAAGCTTTGTATATACCTACGGGCTTAATTCAGAAAAACTTTCCAAAACCTGATTCTGAAATCTTCAGTTCTTTCTAACTTATGAGTCCTTCTCATACATACCCTTTATTTAAAAAACAAACAAACCCACCCCAAACTATTTTAAGATGCTCTTGGCTTGGTTTATTACTTCCGTTCCCACACAGAAAGGACTTCATGAGCCTTTAAGATTGTGGTTGTGTAAGATCACTTTATGAAAAGCTGATCAATATGCTTGGGGAGAAGGTGAACGATTTTGCAGAATGCCTGTTCATGTGTGACATTAAAGAGCTTCCAAATAGTCTGATCATGAGAAGAGTTCTTTAATTCTTTTTAAGAAATTTGGAGCCTCTGCATTTTTTTTACATGTAAGCATACAAAAAAGTGTACTTAAACTTCTGAAGTATCAAGCTATAACAATCTTGGTTTCCTTCTGTTCTGAAATTGTTCCCTGTAGTAGTTTAATACATTTTTACTCTGTTTTTTTTTCCTGTATCTTTTGACATCATTCTGATCAGTAATGCAGTCCAGAACACATTGTCTTATTTTTTTTAGTTTGGTGGGTTTTTTCTTTGTTTGGTGGTTATTTTTTATTTTGGGGGTGGTTTTTTTGTTGTTGTTAAATTATCCCCTAGCTCCTGGGCAGATTAAAGTAACTTTGGTAGCACTTCGTAGACATACTAGAAAAAGTAACAAGTATGTACAGTTCATAAAAACACGTCGTGCTTACAAACTGCCTGTAAGAGTGTGATGCTTTTTAGAAGCATAATTAATGACTCAGTTTTATTATACAGATTTCTTTGTGCTGTGCTTTCTTCATCATGATCTCGTCAGGACTCACTAATATTGCTACTTCAATGCTGAAGGGGGCCTACAGGAGAGCTGGGGAAGGACTTTTTACTAGGGCATGTAGTGATAGGACGAGGGGGAATGGCCTCAAACTGGAAGAGGGCAGGTTTAGATTGAACATTAGGAAGAAGTTTTTCACTTTGAGGGTGGTGAGGCACTGGAACAGGTTGCCCAGAGAGGTTGTTGAGGCCCCATCCCTGGAGGTGTTCAAGGCCAGGCTGGACGTGGCCTTGGGCAACCTGGTGTAGTGGGAGGTGTCCCTGCCTATGACAGGGGGGTTGGAACTCGATGATCTTCAAGGTCCTTTCCAGCCTAAACCATTCTATGATTCAAACAACTAAGGTGTAGAGAAATACTTTTTCTTCTGAATGTGCGATTCCTTCATTTAAAACAGACCAAATGGCCTGAAGCTCAAGACAGATAGGGCAGGTCATTTTATAGAAGAAATGTTGTGACTTTTTAAGGCATGACACCGTAGGATTTAGTGATACAACCTCAGGATTTGTAGTTTTGGCATTCTTAGCAAACTAGAAGTATCTGGCATATGGGGAGGGTGTGTGTATTCATTTTCACCTCGTATATGTGTGTGCGTGTGTATGAGATACAAATTTTACCTAGTTTTTGAAAGCTTACTTTGAACCTTATAAGCCTGATTTATTTTCTGGCATAAATCAGACTGGGTAAGGAGTGAATCTGCTTTGCATAGGCCTGTGCTTACCTGATGATTTGGATTGTTAAGAAAGGAATTCTTCCTTTCTGGATTGAGTTTATTTAGAACAAAGGGACTTTAGAAGCATGTCTGATTTTTTTTTTTCTTTTTCTTCTTTTCCAATAGAATTTGGAGAATTCTTACATGAATTAAGACAAAAATTCAATCTAGGCCAGAATCTTGTTTTCAGATGTGGTCAATAGCCAGTACTGGTAACACTGTAAGAAAAAGTGTATTTATTGGTAGAAAGTTGTCACTTAAATACCTGAAAAACAGTACATATTTCCCTGTAGTGACATAATTACAAAGTAGGAGTCTTTCATACGGTGCAAAACTTTAAGTTCAGTTGCATGAAGTGATGTGCATTACTTCTGAGCTGGGCGACCTTGTAATGTCATGCTGAAAAATCATTCCTAACTGGCCTCCTGTGTTTTTATTCAATATATGTGCATTGCTGCTGCTGTGCTAAAAGGTAACAATTTTTTTACTTTTTAGCATGAATTAATCCCTAGAGGAAAAATAGCAGTGACTTGAGTTTCCTGCAGTAGTTTATAGAAAGTATACATACAGTTATGCTTATTTTGAGATATCAAAACATGTAGTTTTGCTGTGCCCAGACCAAGAAAAGATTTACTCTCTCTGTGGCACTCAGTGCATTATTCTTTCTACTCAGTGTTTTATTGCAGACCCTTCTCAGCTACACAATACAAGATTCGGTCAGTAATGTAGACTGGAACAATATAAGTGCAAATCCAGTTTTAAGTGATAATGTGTTAAAGCTTGTTTCAAATGTGTGATCATAGATCCATACGTTTACCTCTTAACATTTTCTACAACTATTAAGGTAAGATCTTCTGGCAAAGTTGTTGAGTGCTTTGGCTCTTCAGCTAGCAACGTGGTAGTTTAAACATCTAATCTGTGTAAGTTGTTGCTGAGTGTAAAGTCTCATTTAATTTTGTCTTTTGTAAATTTGTTTCATATCGGGAGTGCTTTTTCCTGTTTAGATTGCGACTAGATAACAGTAGTGAGAACTATACAAAAGTTGGAACCTTAAGAATGTGCAAAAAAACTTTGAACATTATCGACAAATTACTTTTAAATCCATGTCAGTTATGCATGATTGCTCCAAGAGACTGCCTTTAAATCTCACCAATTTAGAGTGCTCAAAATCAGCATTCCAGCTCTAATTAAGATTAAAATTCTGAATTTTTTGACTAAAAGCCACACGCAGCATAAAAAGCCTGGGCCATCCATATGATCTGTGCATGTGTTTAGATGCCAGACATTTACTGGTTCATTTAGATGTACATAAATCAATTTGCTGTGCATTATGTTTTTAATTTTATTTGATCAAGAGTGCATTAATAAGGTAATACCAAGTTTATTGATCTGTCTTTTGGCCACAGATACACCATCTTGTACTGTTTGGGAGATTGGTATTTTGTTGAGGACACAGATCCCAGTAGTATTCACCTATCAAAGGTGTTTTAATGATTTTTTTTTTTTTTTTTTCCCCCCCTTGGGTTTAGGACAGCTCTGTAAATGAGCAGAGCCAAACTCAAGCCAATTAAATATGAATCAATACAATGCAGATCTTTCTTCTGTCAATTCTAGATATTGATTGGATATTTTAAAAGTCAAACTCCAGTTAGAGGTCTGGTGCAGATTTAAATCACTATGATGATGCTTTTGTCTTCTTGTTTTTAGTGTTGTGCGATAGCTTGCTCTCAAGCTGTAAATATCTGTGCAATCTCGAGAACTTGAAATTTGCTGTAAAGACTTTGGTACATTTCTGTCGCATCATTCTGTGCCCCTGAAACTGTGCTTAAAAGTAAAATACACAAGTACTGTATTGCCTTCCTGTAACTGGGGAATCAATTTCGTATAATTAGCAGAAGCTCTTTGGACTCCACAGTTCCTAGTCTGTGGTTTGATGATCATCATTGCAATTTAGACTGCTTGTAAGGGATCGAGACTTGGCTCAAAGTGGTTGTTTGATTGGAAGTCTTCAAAACACTTTTCCATTTAAGACAATTCAGGAAAAAACTTTTTATTTAAGGTAGCCCTCTCCTCCTCTACTCGATATCTGTACCCTTTTTTCCCCTTCTTTTCCTTTATGCCAAATATGGAAAGGTTACTCCTGAGTTCTACTCATGCACAAAGCCCTTCTACCCCTCTTCATTATGCACCTTCTTTTTAGTTTAATCTCTGGTTGTCATTGAAGTAACAGCATATGATAAAATCAAATCACAAGCATAATATTTCCTAATATTCTTTCCTGTTATTTTATTCTCAGACTGTCTAGTTAGTGACTCACACTTCTGTGATCCAAATCTCTACTGAGAGACCAGCATTTCTTGATGAAGATTAGCAAGAGACAATTGGTATATCTGTACAGAATTGCCCCACATCATTCTGTCATATTCAGGAGGGCAGTTAATAATTGTTAATAGCAGAATTTCAAAGTCTGTGTAGTCATGCCTGCATATAGTATTTTTTTTCTTGAACTTGTATCTGAATGACCAATGCATGTCAAGTTTCATTGACTTGGTAGGAACCCAAAGCAATATGTTCTGAGAGTTCTTACACTGCATAAATCTCGCCCAAACTGCATCTACTTTACAACAGGAAACTTAGTCCATGAGGTTGCCTTTTCCACTCCTGTGGTTTGTTCTGGTTAACAGGCACAAAGTGCTCTGTTGCTTTTGTCATTTCTTTCTGTAATTTTTGTTTGCATACCTCCTGTCCCAAGAAATCCTTAGTAAAATCAGATTTGTATCTCATGGGCTGTCGTATTCATCTGGTGAAAACATGAAGAAATAGTCTGCAAGAATAGCAGAACAGGAATTGCAGAGCTTTCCACTGGTTTAAAAGGAGAAGCTGTGCCAAAACAAACAAGGACTTTAAAACATCAAAACAGTTGCTGTTGATTTCGATTCGTTTTGGTAGTTTTAAAAGATAGTGTTTGCATCAGTTTTCTAAATTTTGGTAAAGATCTGAAACTATCCTTTTCATTACTTTAAGAAAAAACTAATTAAAGGACAATTAGCCAGACAGTGCAAACAAGAAGTCTGATTATTTTTTTCCGTGATATGCATATCCATATTCTTCTGGAGAATTTGGTGTTTTGCTCTAGGTTGTTTAACCAGGTTATATTGAAATCTTTTCATAACATTGTCTTGTATAATAGCCTTGGTCTGACTCTTTTTGTACAGCTTAAATTCTTGAGCTGGTTATCGTCTTGTTGTCTTCATTGGAACAGGTTAGTAAGGGCAGTCTTATTGTACTTCTCTGTGCTAAATATTGATCGTTGTCATCGTCTTGTCTGAATGCATTCCCACGTGTTTTTCATTCCTCCATTGGGTCTCACTCAAACATGGTGGGTTTTGTCTTTACTTTCCAAGGCCTGTTATGTCCTGTCTCTGGTTAACATCTTTGAAATCTCTCGTTCAGGACTCGAATACTAACTGACATCTCATGGAGAGTGTTAATTTTCTTTAGCTCATTGAATTGTCCAAGACAGTCTTATCTGTGAGTGTCTCACAAAGCTGCCATTTATTTTCTGGTTCTTTCTGTTCAGTCTCCTTTTCTTTGTTCCACTTTTTTTTTTTAAAAAAAGTGATTAAAAACACCCCCTGCCCTCTGAAAAATATCTCCCCAAAACAGGGAGGGGGAAAAAGTCCTTCTGTTTACTGCATTGAGAATTCTACCTACCATGATGATTAGTATTGCTTGCTGTTTCCTTATAACCTTCGTTAGTGTTTCTGTGCTTTACTCTTTCAGTTGTAGATGATTAGGGTTTTGGCTGTGGGACTATGTGGTCCTGGATTTCTGCTAGGGCTGTTAAATCCTTTTCTACAAAATCATTAAGGTGTTTTTTCCAAAGTAATATTTTAGAGTATTTTTCTGGAAAGTGTTTGAGTCTAATTTCTATAGTGTAACAGAAGGACTTCACTGAAGGATGGAAGTTGGCTGTTGGTATGGAGAAATAGGTCGTTAGGGATCCCTTAGCTGATGGGTGTAAATGGTCAGGAATTGTCAACCTGCTGGTGGAGTCAACCTGAAAGATACAAAAAAAATTACAAGCAGACAAGAGCTTCTAATGAATGGGAGCGAAGGAAGGTGCAACATGTGAAAACAGCTTTCACACGGTTAATGCTTTAAAGAAAGAAAAAAGGTAGGAGTTGTAGCTGTGGTTCCTAGGACAGAGGAAGCAATTGAATCCTGAGTGGTTCATATGATAGAGGCTGGTAATACCAAGAGGACAATTTAGTCTCATCAGAATTAAATTGTAAGTGAAGACATAAAAGTTTTGGGGTTGGTTGGTTGGTTGGTCTTATTTGGGGGGGGGGGAGTTGTTTGTTTGTTTGTTTTGTTTGCTTGCTGAGGTATCTGGAACTTCCCCTCGACATTCATGCAAGATAAATTTTGCCTCATTCTGTAGGAAGTAAAAACAATTTTTCTCTATATTTTTAATTTGAGAAAAAGATCAAAACCAGATATGTAATCTTAACATCACTGAGCCCTTCTAAGGTGCACAAGTCCATGGGACCTGATGAGATACATCCGTGGGTCCTGAGGTAACTGGCAGATGAAGTTGCTAAGCCATTAGCCATCATATTTGAGAAGTCGTGGCGGTCTGGTGAGGTTCCTGCCTATTGCAAAAGGGGGAACATAACCCCTATTTTCAAAAAGGGAGATAAGGAAGACCCGGGGAACTACAAGCCAGTCAGTCTCTCCTTCTGTGCCTGCCAAGATCATGGAGCAGATCCTCCTGGAAAGTCTGTTTTCCGTGGAAAACAAGGAGGTGATTGGTGACAGCCAGCATGGCTTCACCAAGGGCAAGTCATGCCTGACAAACTTGGTGGCCTTCTACGAAGGGGTTACAGTGGCAGTGGATGAGGGAAGAGCAACTGATGTCATCTACCTGGACTTGTGCAAAGCGTTTGACACCGTCCCACACAATATCCTGGTCTCTAAATTGGAGAGACATGGATTTGACAAATGGACCACTCGGTGGATAAAGAACTGGCTGGACGGTCGCACTCAAAGAGTTGCGGTCAACAGCTCGATGTCCAAGCGGAGAGCAGTGACGAGCGGTGTTCCTCAGGGGTCGGTGCTGGGACCTGTACTGTTCAACATCTTTGTCGGCGACACGGACAGTGGGGTTGAGTGCACCCTCAGCAAGTTTGCTGATGACACCAAGCTGTTTGGTGAGGTAGACACGCTGGAAGGGAGGGATGCCATCCAGAGGGAC